>JAJJWX010000075.1:0-326227 GCA_023529315.1 Papaver bracteatum
AAGGAAATAACCTAAGTTTCAGTGCTTCGTCATCTAGGTCTTTGATTCTGATTGTACTACATATTTCGTCGAAATCCCTAACATGGATATAGGGGTTTTCATTTTCCTTCCCAAAAAGACTGGGAGCAGTTGTATGGTCTCAGGTTTCATATCATAGTTGGCTTGATTAAACTAACCTGATAGATGATGGACGAATAATCATAGTATGATTCGATAAAGTTCTTAAAGTTGTCATTTCTGGCGCAGTCCGAGTGCTAAGGGTACTTTCCTTACTAAAACCAAGACTTTCTAAATTAGTGTCTTCGAGATTAGAGCTGGAAAACAAGCCAAAAACCAGCGAATTCGCCCGGCCCGGCCAATAAAAATCCGCACCCGGCTTGGATGGTTTCTAAACAAGCCGGGTTAGGGTTGGAGAAATGTCGGCTTGTGGGAAAACGGGTAAACCTGGACCGGACCGTCCACCCGCAGTTCCATTCCCCCACCCACAATGTATTACGATGCGTGTCCCACTCACCTCAGTATAATGCATCACTGTTCTTTTTTGTTTCTTCTTCTTTTGTTTCTTCTTCTTCGTTTGCAGAGAGAATCACAGAAAGTGAGAGACAGGCCATTAAATGGTCGAGATTCGGATAAATAAGAAAAATTGAAGCTACAAATTATCTGAAATTGAAGTAGAAGAAGAAGATGGGTTCGATAGATTGTTTCATATGACGAAGTAAGGTTTGATTTGTGAACTGGGATCTGAAATTGATGAGGATATAAGAATTCAGAAGAAGAAATTAGGGTTTTGAGGTGGATGGAGAGACAAGAACAATTAGGGGTTTGAAGCAATTGAACATGTGACTCTAGTGGAGTTAATTAGAATAGTTGCAGGTGATGGTGGTGAGAATGAATGAGATCAGATATGGAGGGGGTATGTCTTGAATCTAAGGTTGGAGAAGTTTCATATCCAGAAGTGGCTTGGTTCTGTGATGAAATTTAAGGCTAGGTCAGGAACTGTTGATTTGATGATTTTGAGCAAGCTTCAGCCAAGAAAGAGGATCTGAGATGTTGAATGAATGGGTTTTGGTGGAATTACAGGAGATCGTGAGGTGTTTGAATTTGGTTTTGTTTCAAGTAGGAAATGAAGGAATTTTATGGTGGTTGTTAAAAACGTCGATTGACAGATGCAGTGGAATATCGGAGATGATGTTGTGCATTGCTATAGTTGATATTGGTGGTGTTGTTCAATTGCAGATGAAGCTGCTTAAACTGAGTAAAGTGATGCAGTGATGGATTTGGTGGTGTTGGTCATGTTAGCTTCTTGTGATGATGATGCTATGTGATTTCAGAGAAGAAGGTGTTGGTGGTTTGCTTGTGGAGATAGAATTACAATTTGAGCTGAGTGTTGAATTGGTTTTCTTCCATGGGTACTTTGTCAAGGATGTTTTGTAAGGGTTTGAACTTGAAGATGGTGCTTTTACTGTTACTGCAGTATGTGTATGGTGGTATGGACTGGTGCAACAGTTTCAGATGGAGTTGGGCATTAAGATTGGAGAGCTCGAGATTACAGGGAATTATGAATCTAAAAAGGGAGTTATTCAGCTAGAGGGAGAAATAGGAAGCAAGAGATGTTGCTGTTGGAACTGATTGAACCGCCTAAAGTAGATGTATGTTTAGGTTATGATTGAACAATGCAGGGGAGCTTTGGATGGCCTGAATTTGGACGGAAATAGACCAGAAAATAGAGTAAACTCATTCAAAATCTTTTTCTGACCAGTTAACTTACTAGAAACCCGTTAACCCGCAAGTTTTACCCGTTACGGGCACGGGTTGAAGATATGACGACCCGTGAAGAATATCAACCCGCAAGCTTGGACCCGCATTAACCCGAACCCGTGTAACCCGTAACAAGCCAGCCCCGGCCCACCCGTTTGCCAGCTCTATTCGAGATCCTCGTCTCCTGATATATAACCACTAGGTTTTTCACTAATAAAACGACCTAGAGCGTCTCTCTTACGCTTATTGATAATCGATTTTGGCATACACAAGAATTAAACAAAAATATGTGCACGTGCAAATGTTGGGGTTCACTATTTTAGGTAAGCTTGGGTTACCACAAAAAAATATACCTACAGTCATAGACTGGTTAAAGGTACAAGGATGAGGTTTGTGGTGTTTCAGATGATAACACCCAAAGGGTTCATCGTACTATCCTACGAATTTTTCTAAGAATAGGTGCCAGACGATGCAATAGGTATGTGCATTTTTGGTTTTTTTACAGTAATAAGTAAAATACTGAAAATAAAGAAATAACCAAACAAAAAATACAAGTCTAAAAGAAAATAAGGAAACTAATAAACAAATAAAAGTTTTTATAATAAGATCTCCGATTTTCTCCCTTTTTGGAAGGCAAGTCCAACTTTCCACCATTATCTTTAAGTCAATCCTGCATTCCAGAAACAAAAAAAATACCAAAGTTAATTCTATAAAATAATAAAATAAAATCCTAGACTAAACTAAAAAAAAATAAAGAAAAAAAAAATCTAAAACCTAAAGCTAAAGATAAATCTACGTCGGCGAGTCCAAAAATTGATGTAGTTTTGAAAGCGGTAACTCAAATTCAAATATTAAACTAGAACTTAAACCAAAGCTGATATCAAGATTATAAAAAGAACCGAGACTAAAGATTCTACCAACTTCCAATTATTTTGGGGTTCAATGAACAATAATCATGTAACTCATACATTCAAAGTGATTCTATTATGTTGCAATAGTATATTTTCAGAATAACAACTGTAAATCGAAAGCATAAAACATCAACAACCCTAGGCTAATCATGCTCTATCAGAAGAAAAACATTGAGTAGGTGTATTAAAAGAGAGAAAACGTGCTAACACAGGTGTATTAAAATATTGTTTTATAGCTCAAAGGTGTATTAAAAGAGAGAAAACGTGCTAACGCAGGAGTTCACAATGGATATAAGTGTTGCAAACTAACTGTTATAGAAGAAAATAATAGAAGCAATGTATGCCAGATGTAACAATATTTGAAAGAAAAAATAATGGTTCTATAAAAGACTGTTATGCGGCGTGAAATGTTCTTTGCATTCTTCAGCAATAGCAGCATAGAAGATATCCTGCAACTCTTGATTTCTTCCTCTGTGCTCTTTTAAACTTCCCCAAACCTTTTTAAAGTTGTGTCACCTCTTATGGGACTCTTGGAACTTATTTATACATCTCAACAACCCTAGAAACCCGATTAAATTTCTTCTTCTTCTTTTTTCCGCGCAAGACATGACAATAATCTCTCTGCCAACAATTTACTCATTTCGGGGCTGTCCAACTCCTCCCAAACTAGTATAGCACTTATAAGGAGATAGGAAACTAATTGCTAAAGGTTGTGAATATAACTTTAAGTTCCGTCAAAAACTTAATAAAATATGATTCTAAGATCAAGATTTCAGGTTGTAAAAATTGATAATAAGATTGATAATAAGATGTAACCCTAAACAAGAAGGTATAACCTTAAAAAGGTTCACAAGAACCAATTAAACAAAAAAGAAAAGGAATTCTACGTAAACTAGGAAAGAAAAGGATTGCAAGGAAAGATAGCTAATCAGAAACGTTGGATCAACTATTATAGTTGATACGTAAGCAAAAGATCAACAGTCATAGTTGATATTGTCGTAAGGGATCAATAATCATTGTTGATACTAAACAATGAATCAACATAAAAACTTGATATAGAGAAAGATGTATTACATTAGTCCCCCCTTCTTGAAACAAACCCACCCTCGAGTTATTGAATAGAAAGAAATTAATTCTCTCCATAAAATGTAAAAATTTCTTGCACATTGAAGATATTAGAGATGTTCCAATTGGATGGAAGATCAATGACATATGCATTATCACTGATTTTCTTCAGAATCTTGAATGGTCCATATTTCTTCATCTTGGTCTTGTTATAAGTCCTAGTAGGAAATCTTTCTTTTCTGAGATGAATCATAACCAATTCTCCTTCATCAAAAGTCTTAAGTCTTCTATGTTAATTTGCATCTTCCTTGTACTTGTTGTTAGAATCTGTAAGCTTTGCTTTTACTTCCTGGTGAATTAGAGAAGCTTTCTCAAGCAAGTTATCTGCCTTAGCATTTGATTTTCGTATCTTCGGAAGCACTACCAAATCCAAAATATGGTTAGGAACTTTAGAATAAACAATCTCAAAAGGTGTCTTACCTATAGATCGATTAACTGAAGTGTTATAAGAAAATTCCATATATGGAAGGAGATTGTCCCATTGCTTTTTTTTTCCTCCAATAACATTGGCTATAATCAGATTGCCTAAAGTACAATTTACCACTTCAGTTTGTCCATCTGTTTGTGGATGAGCAGTAGTACTATACTGAAGTTTAGTTCCCAAACGCATCTAAAAATACTTTCTGAAGTAACACAAAAATTTAGTGTCTCTATCAGAAGTAATTGTCTTGGGAATTCCATGCAAATGTACCACTTTTTTGAATAATAAGTAAGCAATATTGGAAGCATCAGTTATTTTTTTACAAGCTATGAAGTGAGCTATCTTTGAATAAAGATCAAAAAACACCATAATAGAATCATTCCCCCTGGAAGTACATGGTAATCCAATCACAAAATCCATGCTAATATCCACCCAAGGAGCATCTGGAATTGGAAGTAGAGTATACAAACCTGTGTTTTGAATAGTCCCTTTAGATTGCTGGCAAACCATGCATTTTTGCACGTACTTTTGAATGTCACGTTTAAGAGAAGGCCAGAAATAACGTTCTTTAACCAAAGCTATGGTTTTATCACGCACAAAATGTCCACCAAGGCCACTTCCATGTAATTCTTAGATCAAATGAAGACCTAGAGAACATTGGGGTATACATAAATGATTTCCTTTAAACAAAAATCCTTCTTGAATGAGAAAATCATCAACACTTCCTGTTGAAGAATTACACTTGTCCCATAGATGCTGACAATCTTTGTCTTCACTATACAGATCTTTTAAGAAATTAAAAGCTAAACTCTCATATTTGAGAGTAACAAGAAGATGAGCTCTTCTACTCAAAGCATCAGCAACTTGATTAAGTTTCCCACTCTGATGTTTAATAGAAAATGTGTACTGATTGATAGTAGATAACCACCTATCATGCATGCGATTGAACTTTGTTGAAGTCTTCAAAAACTAAAGAGCCTGATTATCAGTATTAACAACAAACTCGCTGTGAATAAGATAAGGATGCAAGTTCTTAAGAGCTTGAACAAGAGCAATTAATTCTAACTCATAAGTAGACCATTTGTTTATTGTATCTGAATTTTTTTCACTATAGTAAGCAACTGGATGACCTTTTTGAGATAATATAGCTTCTATACCAATAATAGAAGCATTACAATGGATCTTAAAAGGTTTATCAAAATTTGGCATGGCAAGAATAAGAGCACTACATAACTTCTTTTTGAGCAAATTAAAGATCTTATCTGCTTCTTCAGTCTATTCAAAAATATCACGCTTCATACAATCTGTTAAACCAGCTGCAATGGTACTAAAATTCCTCACAATTCTTCTATAGAAAGAGGCTAATCCATGAAAACTGCGTACTTCACGTACATATGTTAGAGTAGGCCAATAAACGATTGCTTTTATCTTAGAATCATCCACATAAATACCAGTATCCGACACAACATAGCCTAAGTAAGTAACTCTATTTTTAAAGAAAGTGCACTTCTTCAAGTTCATATACAAAATATTTTCTTGTGAAGTTTTGAACACCTGAGATAAATGTGTTATGTGTTATTCTTCCATGTTGCCAAAGATTAATATGTCATCAAAATAAACAATGACAAACTTTCCAACAAAATGTTGCAGAACTTGGTTCATGAGATGCATAAATGTGCTAGGTGCATTAGATATACCAAAAGGCATTACTAATCATTCATATAAACCTTCTTTTGTCTTGAATGCTGTCTTCCGCTCATCACCTTCACGAATACGTATTTTATGATATCCACTATGTAAATCAAGTTTTGTAAACACTTTAGCACCGGAAAGCATATCAATCATGTCATCAATTCTTGGTATAGAAAACCTATATGGTATAGTAACTATGTTAGAGCATTGCTCGGTCGAACTCGCATGCGTTGTTATCTCAAGCATGTTTGTCAATATTAGTGATCAAAAGTTTACTTATGACTAAGTCTCGTTCTAGGATAGTCAAGTGTAGTTGAGCTCCAGACTCCATGGAGATCATCTTACGAAGACGAAGAACTACTCAAGGAACCAGTGGAACTTCATCCGACTAAAAGGTATGTGGAGACTTGAACTTATCTATCACTCAAAAGTCTACTCTATCTCTTACTCTTGAGACAAAAGTCGTATAAGTATGATAGTTTTCATACATACACATTTTCTATTTCGAGTGGAGTTTACTCGCCTATCTTTTTCTCAAAATATGTGTTGGTGAGCTTTCGCTTTAACCAATTTCATCTTTACCTGTGACGAAAGTCATGATGACATTTCAATCTTGAAAATAGCTTTGATGACGATAGTCATGAATAACGATTGTTATAACATTATAGAAGAATGTTTCAATGATTGAAATGTGGAGTTGAGATTACCACCTATGGATATAAGCATATATAGTGTGTTCGCACATTAGTGTATAAATTCATGTGCCGGAAACCAAGTGTGTGCATATGTGTGCATGCGGTATTGTGAAGGAGATAGGTTGGATTCGAAAACTTTCGCTGAGTTTGTAGTTTGCAAACTAGTAAACTAGTCACCTTAGGTATGCACACCCGTACGCGTACCCACGGAAGTTTTCGAATCGAAAATTTCTGTTGAGTTTGTAAACTCAAATCCGGTACCTAAGGTACGCATACCTCTACGCGTACCCAAGCTGGTTATTTCTCAAATCGGTAGTTCATGAACTTAAAATAATAAATTTTAAGGAATGCAATCTTTGCAAACTGTGGCTATATTGTTCATAAATTGATTCAAATGAATCAAACCGGTTTTGTTTCAATTGTGTCTATGCATAAAGACCTAAGCAATTGAAAAACTCTTTAACTAGTTCTTATGAGTCATTTGAACTAGTTATGAAAAATATGAATATGGTCAATATGGAAGTCCCCATATGGCTAACCATTCACTACACCATTTTTCCGGATCAGCAACTAAATTTCGCAACAGCTCTTACGCAGTTGCGAATTCGCAACTGATTTTGTAACTGCTCAAAAATTAGCAATTGCTTGCTGCAGTTGCGAAATTTGTATCTGCTATGAGCCGTTGCAAAATTTTGAGTCATGTTGTAATTAGAAATGGCTGACCATACCACATGTGCTACCTAACCGTGTGAAAGGTAATACCAAGGTTTTAGTGAATTGCACATGTGCGAAGAGTTTGATTCGATGGAAAGACTACCTTCTACGGTCAAGATTTGATCAAAAAAATAAATAAACGAGTGGATCAATTGTCTCACCTAAAATATCCCAAAGAAACAGAAAACACATTATCTTCGAGTCTTCGCCTCTATCACTCGAGTGTCTCTCTTTCTTCTTCTTCTTTTTCACCACCATCAAATCTTTCAGAAAACCCACTACCACTGATGATTATATCGTTATTCAATCTTTCTCTTGAATACCCACCACTAATTTCTCTTCGATCTTTCTCGTGCTTGATTTTCTACATGAAAAGTTAGGGTTTGCAATTTCAAAGTTAGGGTTTGCAAAAAAAAATAATCTCGGATGTTTATACTATTTTCATAATCACTCTCGTGCTTGATTCTCTTCAGTCTTTATCGATCTTGATGTTTATACCGTTTTCATAATTATTTATTTTGTTTGTTGACAGGGTATTTAAGAATAACATTCAATTGGTTAAGCAGTTTTACTTATCTCGAACATTCAACTGGTATAATCACTTTACTATGAAAATCATCTCAGATTTTTATGATTTTGGTTTTGATTTGTGCTAGAGTTTCATCTAAACTGAGAAAGTGTTTGCTTGAATTCAAAGCTACCTATAATATTGAAAGTCTATGAATATAGAGACTCAAACAACTGGGAATTTCAATCCCTGACACTTTTGTGTCCTAGTTGTATGCTAGAGTCGTCTTCTATTAATATAGGTTTCCTCTGAAAAACATAATTAGGTTTACAACCTAAAGACTTCACTTAGGGATTCGTGAAGCTAGGTCCGACTATCTTTACCTTGATAGCTCGTATATCCTGATCTCATTCTTATTGATTGTCGATCTTTTCGTCAATCTCTACTCAAGAATGAGATAGAAAGAAATCGCAAAGTTCTCTTCGCCCTAAACTTTGTGATTCCTCAGGATAGATATCTAAAACTCTTTTTTGTTGGTCGATTTAAGATCGTTCTCGAGAGATGGTTAGTGAAAAAGCGGGGGTCTAACAACCACACCCAATATTTCGATTAGCAATCTATATGGACAACTCCGAGTTACTTTCTAGAAAATCAACTAGACAGTCAGATTCAATTAATAGAAAATATCTCAAGGAGTTTATTATCTCTATCTCTCAATTTGATTTACTCAAGCAAATACAATCTGTGAGTCTTAAACATAGAGAGATAACTTGGATGGTACCAAAGACCAATATCCAAGTGTTAATCAATTTAAATCAACAAACAATAAGGTCATATATTCTAATTGATTGAACAACGTACAACCTGTATTATTTCAATTATATAACAAAATATAATGTAGAAAAGAAACAACACAGACACCAGAATTTTGTTAACGAGGAAACCGCAAATAAAGAAAAACCCTGGGACCTAGTCCAGATTAAACATACACTGTATTAAGCCGCTACAGACACTAGCCTACTCCAAGCTAACTTCGGTCTGGACTGTAGTTGAAAACCCCAACCAATATCACACTGATCCAAGGTACAGTTATGCTCATACGCTTCTGATCCCAGCAGGATACTGCACACTTGATTCCCTTAGTTGATCTCACCTACAACCAAGAGTTGCTACGACCCAAAGTCGAAGACTATAATAAACAAATTTGTTTCACACAGAAAAGTCTATAAGGATAGATAAATTCGTCTTCCACGAATAAACCTATGAGTTTTGTTCTGTCTTTTGATAAATCAAGGTGAACAGGAACCAATTGATAAAACCAGACTTATATTCCCAAAGAACAACTCATCTTTATCAATCACCTCATAATAAACTTAATCGACGCAGCGAAGAAGATTATTGAGGAATCACAAACGATGAGACGAAGTGGCTGTGACTACTTTTATATTTTGCCTATCGGAGATAGAAATCTCAAACCAATTATTACAATTGTACTAGTGGTCGGTTGTCATCCGAGCAAAGATAAATTCACTTTCTTACTTCACTAAAATAAATGTAGTATGCGATAAGAAAGAGTTCGTATCCACAGAGAGGCTATTGTTGTTATGCAAATTTTCAGATTCTTAGTAACCAAAGGTGGGGGGGGGGAGGGGGTTGAGTTATCAAAGCAATAAAAATAAATTGAAGCAATAAAGTATTAAAATAATCATTAAGGAGAAAGTATTGGTCACGGGATAGTTTCATTCACAAACTTGAATTATCAACAATGACTAGAATTGGAATTTTAATCTCTCATTTACTAAAAGTCCTAGGATACCTTGATCGCAAGAGTATCCCGCTAATTCCCTGATTTCATCACAACCACATTAAAAGATGCATATGTGACTTCTTCCTAGAAAGCAACCTAAAGTGTAAAAGCACAATTAGATTTAACTCCCTAAAAGAAATAAGTTCTATGGAATAAGACTAATAAAGGTAATCAAAATGTGTAAAATCACTAAATCGATTTAACCCAAGTTATGATTCATATGTGACTAGTAGGATATATCACTACAAGCACTACCCACATTTATGCTACTTAGAATCAGGGATAAACAACGTTTTCGTATTGAAAACCCAAATATAGCTCTATATATGAAAGCAAATCGGATTGATTCCAGACTCAACCAAATAAATAATCAAATCATATAAAAAAATAAACCATGAATCATAAACAGTAATTTATTGAGACAAAACTAATTCATTGATTCAAATCTTATTTGTGAAATCCACTTTATATCCCATAACCAATAATAAATGTCTAGCTACTCATAGTTTTTGGATTCATCATATTCATATTCATAATCAATAATAAAAATGAAACGAGGAAGATGAAAAATAAACGAAAGCAAACCCTAGTCGCTTTAGAAGCACGAATAAGGTCTATCTTAGATTTATCAACTTCCAAGCCTTTAAAAGATATTATATGGCCTAAAACTATGCCATGAGTTACCATGAAATGACACTTCTCCCAATTCAGCACAAGGTTTGTTTCAACACATCGTTCAAGGATTAATGACAAGTTGTTCAAACAAAGGTCAAATGAATCACCAAAAACACTAAAGTCATCCATAAACACTTCAATGATGTTTTCAACATACTCGGAAAAGATACTTACCATACACCTTTGAAAGGTAGCTGGAGCATTGCACAAGCCAAAAGGCATCCTTCTATAAGCAAAAGTACCGAACGGACAAGTGAAAGTGGTTTTCTCTTGGTCCTCCGGTGCTATCACAATCTGATTGTACCCTGAATAACCATCAAGGAAGCAATAATAAGCATGTCCAGCTAAACGTTCAAGCATTTGATCAATAAAAGGTAAAGGAAAATGATCCTTCCTAGTAGTGTCATTCAACTTTCTATAATCAATACAAACCCTCCAACCGGTTTGCACACGAGTTGGGACAAGTTCGTTCTCATCATTCTCTACCACCGTTACACCTGATTTCTTTGGTTCAACTTGTACCGGGCTCACCCACTTGCTATCGGATATGGGGTAGATAACACCCACTTCCAAAAGCTTGATTATCTCATTTTTCACAACTTCCATCATGGGAGGGTTCAAACGACGTTGCGCTTCCCTTGTAGGCTTTGCATCGTCCTCCAAACGAATCTTGTGCATACAAACGGTAGGGCTTATACCCTTGATATCGGCGATTGTCCATCCTATGGCCGTCTTGTGTTTCCTTAGCACCCTTAGAAGTTTTTTGCTCCTGTAATTCACTAAGCTCGTTACAAACAATTACAGGTAACTCTTCATTGTCACCCAAGTATAAGTACTTTAAGTGACTTGGAAGAGGTTTCAATTCCAACTTTGGAGATTTAACAATAGAAGGTAAAAGCTTTTCATCATTGCATGGTAAAGAAATAAAAGAGATATTATGAGTTTCCGGACATCCTTGTAGTGAGTTGAGATCACCAAGGGATTCCTTAACTTCGTTACCACACTCTACACCGTCATCCATGGATGTAGTTAAAACAATTTCCAAAGAATCATTACCATTCAATTCAAACACTTTTTGCGCCAATGCATCCATAACATCAACGGAGAAACAAGAGTGGACATCACTAGGATATCTCATCGTCTCTAAAATGTTGAAACGTATTATTTCTCCATCAAACTCCATAGTCAATGTTCCCTTGTCCACATCAATAATTGTTTTTGTCGTTTTCATGAAGGGACGCCCAAGTAGCAATGGAAGAGACGAGTCTGGTGAACCTTCATCCATCTCTAACACACAAAAGTCAGCTAAAAATACAAGTTGATTCACCTGCACAGGAACATCCTCAATAATACCCATTCGGTAAACATTAGAGCGATCGGCTAATTGCAACACAATTTCAGCCTTTTTCAAAGGACCTAGATTAAGTGAATTATACATGGATGCCGGCATAACATTAACGGATGCACCTAAGTCTAACATTGCTTTGTTAAAAGTGGTGTTACCAATTGTGACGGGAATGTCAAAGCTATCGGGATCCTTGCATTTTAGTGGGTGTTTGTGTTGTAAGATTGCCGAATCATTCTCCCCCACACTTAGCACTTCATTGCCCTTAAGCCTTTGCTTGTTGGTACACAAGTCCTTCAACACTTTTGCATACTTGGGAACTTGCTTGATAGCATCAATGAGTGGTATGTTCACATGAATCTTCTTAAGAACATCTAAAATCTCCTTTTCTAGTTCTGCCTTCTTAGAACTTGCAAATCTGCGAGGAAAAGGTATAGGAGGAACATAAGTAGGAATAGGATTTTTAGAGTTAGGAATAGGTACCTCAGGTGTTTGGGGAATTTCATCCCTCTTTTCCTCCAAAACTGGCTCCTTTGGAACTTCCTCTTCACCCAAATCAGCAACTTTAGGTTTCTCAAGTTGTGTACCACTTCTCAACGTAATAGCATTGACACCCTCTTTTGGGCTAATGGGTTGATAAGGGAGTCTCCCACTATTTTGTGCTTTCAACTTGTTGATATCAATTGCCATGGAACCCATTTGTGTTTGCAAATCCTTAATCACACTCTTGGTTTCTTGTTGGCTTTCCTTGAACATGGTAGAAATACCTTGCATCATTGTTTGTAACTTTGCATCGATATCGGAACCTTGGTTTTAAACCGGTTGTTGTGGTTACTGAAATTGTTACTGTTGTTGAAATTGTTGTTGTTGAGGTTGAAATTGTTGTTGTTGCGGTTGAAATCCACTCGGACGGTTGAAGGTAAGTTGTTGAACCGCACCTTGCTTGTTGGCATAGCTTAAATTTGGATGATCTCTCCATCCTGGATTGTAGGTGTTGGAATAGGGATCATACCGTCTTTGTGGGTTTAGAAAAACCGCATTAGCTTGCTCCAACTCTTCACCATACGAAGGTAATATAACCGCATCCATCTTTTGCATCATGTGCTCCATATTTTCCATCCTTTGATCACGGTGTGATGATGATGAATCACTAACTTCATGCACTCCCCTAACCATTAGTTCACCTCTTGTGTAGAATTTTTGCGAGTTTGCAGCCATGCTTTCAATCAACTCGGCAGCTTGGGCCACCGTCTTGTTCACTAGTGCACCACCACCCGCTGCATCAAGAAGATACCTATCACTTGATTGAAGACCTTCGTAGAAGTATTGGATTATCATAGCGTCGCTGAATTGATGGTGAGGACAGCTTGCCACCAATCTCTGGTATCGCTCCCAATATTCATACAAAGATTCTCCCGCATGTTGCTTTATTCCACAAATCTCTTTGCGAATTTGAGTAGCCTTTGACGCAGGAAAATACCTATCTAGAAAGAGTTTCTTCAATCCGTTCCATGTAGTGACACTTCCAGATGGCAAAAAATAAAACCAATCCTTAGCGCTGTCCACCATAGAAAATGGAAAAACTTTCAACATTGCACCATCGGCTTCAGTCTCCGCTGGAATCATGGCCTTAACAATGGTATGGAACTCCATAATATGCTTATTTGGGTCTTCATTCGCCATACCATGAAACTTCGGCAACTCTCTAATCAACCCAGGCTTGATCTCGAATGTTGAATTTGTTTGAATACACCATTGTTGTGCATCAAGCCTATGAGAAGCCAAATCCTTGAGTGTACGATTTGCGTCACCCATTGCTTCTTCTTCTTCAACTAGTGGTTCTTCTACAAATGGAACCTCTTGTTCTCCTTCTAGTTGTAACTCTTCTTCCACTTCTAACTCTTGCTCTTCCGGTATGTCTTGACTTGGTTGGTGTATTGTGCCTCTTCGAGTAGCAATCCCGCACCTTGGATAGTTCTAATCTTTAGAATCCAGGGATTAGTACCTTGAAAAACAATTCTCTCAAAAAAGTGAGAAACAAGACAAGAAACGGAAAGCAAATATGCAAGCAGAAAAATGATAAAAAGAAACTAAAAACTTAATAACAAGCCGTATGCCTCCCCGGCAAAGGCGCCAAAATCTAGTCGGTTGTCAGCCGAGCAAAGATAAATTCACTTTCTTACTTCACTAAAATAAATGTAGTATGCGATAAGAAAGAGTTCATATCCACAGAGAGGCTATTGTTGTTATGCAAATTTTCAGATTCTTAGTAACCAAAGGGGGGGGGGGGGTTGAGTTATCAAAGCAA
Source organism: Papaver bracteatum (assembly GCA_023529315.1). Lineage (NCBI taxonomy): Eukaryota > Viridiplantae > Streptophyta > Magnoliopsida > Ranunculales > Papaveraceae > Papaver > Papaver bracteatum. The sequence goes on from JAJJWX010000075.1 coordinate 13,960, forward strand.
TAAAAATAAATTGAAGCAATAAAGTATTAAAATAATCAATAAGGAGAAAGTATTGGTCACGTGATAGTTTCATTCACAAACTTGAATTATCAACAATGACTAGAATTACAATTTTAATCTCTCATTTACTAAAAGTCCTAGGATACCTTGATTGCAAGAGTATCCCGCTAATTCCCTGATTTCATCACAACCACATTAAAAGATGCATATGTGACTTCTTCCTAGAAAGCAACCTAAAGTGTAAAAGCCCAATTAGATTTAACTCCCTAAAAGCAATAAGTTCTATGGAATAAGACTAATCAAGGCAATCAAAATGTGTAAAAGCACTAAATCGATTTAACCCAAGTTATGATTCATATGTGACTAGTAGGATATATCACTACAAGCACTACCCACATTTATGCTACTTAGAATCAGGGATAAACAAAGTTTTCGTATTGAAAACCCTAATATAGCTCTAGATGTGAAAGCAAATCGGATTGATTCCGGACTCAACCAAATAAACAATCAAATCATATAACAAAATAAACCATGAATCATAAACAGTAATTTATTGAGACAAAACTAATTCATTGATTCAAATCTTATTTGTGAAATCCACTTTATATCCCATAACCAATAATAAATGTTTAGCTACTCATAGTTTTTGGATTCATCATATTCATATTCATAATCAATAATAAAAATGAAATGAGGAAGATGAAAAATAAACGAAAGCAAACCCTAGTCGCTGCTCTCCTCCAAAACTCCAGTAGAAAGATACGTGATCTCAAAAGTTAGTAGAACTTTCTCTTTTGTAGCTTTTCTCCAAAACTAGGTCCAAGTCTTCAAAGTCCATTAGATGAAAATCCACCAAGCCCATATGTGAGAAGAACCCATGTAGAAATTATGGCCCAAAAAATGTCGCCGGAAAACTGGGATTTTGGCCGGAATCCGGCACCGGAAAGTCGTCGTCGGCCACCTGAAAAGTCAAACGGTCAACGGTCCAACTCGGGTCGACTGAGTTAATTTCCTAGTCAAAAACGAGTCAAAACCGAGTCATAACAAACTGGCTGAGTTGTTTTGGCTAGTGCTGTTGCAGTCATTGCACAGCCATGATGGCCCTGCTTCACCATCATTGTGCTCTTCCTGCAACTATAGTACCTCATTTCATTCTTCCCTGTAAGCCTCAACTCCAACAAATCATAACCATCATTCACAATTCTTTCTTGCAGTATCATTACAACCCATAGCAGCAACATCTACTCTTCACCAGACTTAGAACCAAGCAACAACCCAGTACTCCACAACATATCTGTAGCACCAGCTCCTCACTGTAGATGTACTCATTTCAGGTTCTACTTTCAATTGCATCACTAATCATTCAGCCTCACTGCCTGATATCAACATCTGCTATAAGTATTGCTAGCAAATAAATCAGTAGTACAAACTCCATACTCTCACCTGCAATTCCCATGTTCTGTAGCTTCTGTTGAGCACAAACCCCACTTTCCTTATCTTAATCTCAGCTGCACAAATACCATCTCAGCCCTTGCAGTCTTTCATTCAATACACAGCAAAACTGGAACTCACAAATCTCAACCTGCATCTTATTCTCAATATCTCTAACAACATCATTCTTTTGAGAATCAACACCAACTGTTCAATACCAACATCTCCAACACCTGCAACAGCAAAAGCCACCTCCAAAGCTCAAATCCCAGCTGCAATTCTTCATTGCTTGCTTCCATCTCACCCATGTCTAAGCAGATTCATTCCACTACCATTGCTACCTTGCTCTTCCAACACCAACCAAACCCCATTTGACCTGCAATTCATATGCACACAGAACATAATCTTCTTGGATACTTCTAATCTTCAATACCCAGTTCCCAATTCCTCCTTCTCTATCCCAGAGTTTGACCTCAACCCACCAAATCACCATTTCTCCCAATTAACCATTGCTCAGCATCACCAATACATAGCAGTACCACCTGACTGCAATATCATCTCATACATCATACCAGCATCATGTCTGATTTATTCTCTTCCTAATTCTGGTAACAGCTGAACAACAATCACAGCTCCATAATCAACATCAGCAACAATCTGAAACCAATATGAACCCAGTACCATCACCTTCTATGTCTCAAAATCATCTACCTGAAACCAATAGCACCAACCACTTCAACAGCTTCTCAGCTACATCCCTCACCAGTACCACCACTACATAACCGCATCAATGGACAACAACTCAAACAGACCCATCTCAGCCTTCATATTGACTGTCAAGAACCCAATTGTAATCCATGAAAACTCCACCAACTCATCATCAGATTCAAACCCCATCTTCCATAGTGGATTCTTCAATCAACAGCAGATTCCCTTTTATCTTCAGTTCAGCAACAGATGAACATCATCACTATCTCAATCTTCCGTTTCATCAAACCCTAGCTTCTATTTTGCTGTCAATTATCCAATTGATTCAAACCCACTTTTTTCTTCACCGAATCTCTGATTCTTTCTCAATTTCAAACAATTTAGAAACCCTAACCTCAATTTCTGTTTAAACACTAATTCAAACCACCACAGATTGAATCGAACCTAAGTAATACAGTTATTCGATTTCAAGTTCAACAGCAACCCTAGTCTTCACAGCAACAGCCACATAAACCCATCTCCTTAATCTTCACCAATCTCTTCTGGTTATGATTCATAAATTTCATCTTAAAATCTTCACCTTAACCTTACAAATCTTCATCTTCCTTCTCTGATTTTCTCTAACTTTTAGACACGGAAAACATAGCCGCACTTCTCTGAATTTGAGGTCGAATGTAATGAACATAGATTTTTGGGTTGTAGGAAATGAAAGTGATACATCCACACATTGCTTGTCGGTTTGAGGGAACCGACTGCCTAATCACTTTTTTGCTCAATTGTCAGTTTTGGAAAACCGACAGTTCATTATTCACTTCCTCCTTGCGCACCTCAGCACACTCCGAATGTAGCTCGCATGTGAATTGACCTTTGTGCTCCTTTTCGCTCCAGAAGGACAATTTCTCCTTCTTTTGCTCCAAAGGACTCCATTGCACCTAATCAACTCAAATTCACACATAAGATACATATTTCACAAAATAAATAGTAAAGAAAGCATAAATACTAGATATAAAATTAGGTATTTTACAACACCTATCAAATTCCCCCACACTTAGACTTTGCTAGTCCTCGAGCAAATCAAACAAAATAATTATAAAGCATACATACAACTCCGTCTCGTCGAGGCTACGGTCACTTTTAGCATAAATAACAAGCCTTTGAACCCCTAGGTGTACCTAGTGGATGAGTTTTAGTCTCATGAAGGTTTACAAGAGGTATGCCTACAAAACCTATATTTCTAACTCCGTCTATTTGTGACAAATCAATGAACGAATCCAAAATGACTACAGGAGGAGGTACCTTGCGCAAATTTAGTTCATATTTAAGTAAATAAAGCTATAATTATATAGTCGAACAAGCCACAATATTCAGAAACTAACAAACCACAATCACAATGAAAATATTAAGAAGATGGATATAGATGTAGATGTTGGCGAATGTTCACAAGTGATCGATGTTTCCCATATCTGTCTGAAGGTCACTGCCAAGATGAACCTATGCTTCCTATTGGATTGAGCTACTGGTCAATTCTAATGTCAACACACTGGCATATACAAGGGAACCAGTGGTCAACAATCTTATTTCTACATCAACTCAACCGGCATATACAAGGGAACAAGGAGTGACTTTATTCAACAAATATAATCTTTTATTTTCTTTTTCTTTTTCACTTTTTTTTTTAGATAGCATGATTATATCTTTTGGACCCAAGCGCATGCTTCTTTGTCAGCAAGAATGTGATAGTTGCCTTGGATCCTGCATTCCACGCTTGTTTAGGCGACGGAGACAGGGACAACATTTCACACATACTGCTATCCAAGTGTCTTTTTTTTTATATTCCGTTTGGTCTAATTGGTCGGTTTTTTTTGTTTTTTTTTAGCAACTCAATCACTCTATTTCATCCTAGCAGTATTAACAAGTCGATGTTTAGTGACCCACCAAAGCACTTAGAGAACAATAGATAAATATGGAAAAATAAAAAATAGAATGTGATATGGTGATATTCCGAGATATGGTAACAACTATCATGGTATTTATGATTTATGAGCTATTTTCATCCCTTTTAGTTAATTGGTTCCTCAACTCCTGCAATCAAAATGGTTCCATCAACTAATGGTGTCATCCTAAAGGCACAAGTTTCTAGATTTCGGAGTTCAAAAAGCACAATTTTTTTCTTGTTTTTCTATTTTTCTGATTTTTTCTTTTAACTAAAGGCATAAGACAAACTATACAAACATATAAATGCTCCCCCACACTTAAACTTTACATTGTCCTCAATGTAAAATTGAATCGTCCAAAGAAAGTTCAAGGTGGGAAATTTCGCAAATGATATGCAAAAACAAAGATAAAATGCTTAATAATAAAAATAAAAAGACAAAGGTAAAGATACAAAACCGGTGGGTTGCCTCCCACTTAGAGCTTGGTTTAAAATCGTCAGCTCGACTTGATCCTTGCTTTCTATGACTCCTCCAGAGGGAGTGCATCCACAAAATTGGCTCCTTCCACCACTTCGGAAGTGAAATTCTCATAATATGGTTTCAACCGGTGCCCATTAACTTTAAGGTACTTGCCTGTAGCTATGATATGAATTTGTACTGCACCATGAGAAAACACATTAGTAACAATAAAAGGTCTTATCCAACGTGACCTTAATTTACCCGGAAATAAATGCAAGCGAGAATTAAACAAAAGCACTTTCTGCCCAACACAAAATTGTTTTCTAGAAATCATAGTATCATGAAAGGCCTTCGTTTTCTCCTTGTAAATTCGTGAGCTTTCAAATGCATCATTGCGAAGCTCTTCTAGCTCTTGGAGTTGTAGCTTCCTTTGCTTTCCAGCCCCATCCATCTCCATATTGCATTGCTTAATAGCCCAAAACGCCTTATGCTTAATCTCCATGGGTAAGTGACAAGGTTTACCATACACAATCCTAAAGGGAGACATCCCAATAGGTGTCTTGTATGCGATTCTATAAGCCCACAAAGCATCATTTAGTCGCATGCTCCAATCTTTCCTTGTTGGATTCACCGTCTTTTCTAGAATGGATTTCACCTCTAGGTTAGAAACCTCGGCTTGTCCATTTGTTTGAGGATGATAAGGTGTTGCAATCTTGTGTGACACATTGTACTTCTTCAACAAGCTTTGCAAAATTCTATTTTTGAAGTGAGAACCCCCATTGCTAATTATGGATCTTGGAATTCCAAACCTTGCAAAAATGTTAGCTTGCACAAAATCTGAAACAACCTTGGAATCATTAGTTGGGGTGGCCTTAGCTTCCACCCATTTAGAGACATAATCAACAACAAGTAAGATATAAAAATTCCCATGAGAGTTGACAAAAGGACCCATAAAATCAATACCCCATACATCAAAAACTTCAATAAATTGAATAAAAGTTTGTGGCATTTGATTTCGGGCACCTAGATTGCCTGTTCTTTGGTACCTATCACAAGTTATACAAAATGTATATGCATCCTTAAATAAGGTTGGCCAATAGAAACCGCTTTCAAGTACCTTGTGAGCGGTTCTCCTACTTCCAAAATGTCCTCCGCAAGCATAAAAGTGACAAAATGACAAGATAGAATTAAACTCAGATTCGGGAACGCACCTTCTTATTACTTGGTCGCTGCCATGTTTCCATAAGTATGGATCATCCCATATATATTGGTTTCCTAACTTCTTAAGTTTGTCCCTATCAGCACGAGACAAGTTCTTTGGGATTTGTTTAGTTACCAAGTAATTCACAATATCCGCATACCATGGTTCTCCAAAGGCAATTGAGAATAGTTGCTCATCCGGGAAACTTTCACGCAATGGGATAGTTTCCTTGTCCACAGCAAGACGGCTCAAGTGATCCGCAACGGTGTTCTCAATTCCATTCTTGTCTTTGGTTCTTAACATGAAGACGTACATGTGCATCAAAGACTCCAGATTACAAATCAGAGATGTTTTCACGGGTCCAGCCACGCCATCGATTATGAAGTATAACTATGGACTTCTCATCGCATCTCATTCCATACAACCATCAAAGATTCAAAATACGGTTCAAAGGATGTTGCTTGAAACGAAGTCCTTGAAGACTTGATAGTGGCTCGTCGATAACAGAACGCCTCTCATCTTGTCTACTTCACTTAACGGCTCCGGAGGATTGTCCCCATACAAGCATCCCTAGCATATCATCATCGCAATCATAAATAGAAAGATCACTGAAAGAAATCATCAAGCAGCAAGTACATGCTTCTTAGGGCAAGCGTAATTCGTACCCTGAAGTGCAGCTGCTTCAATGACGAAACAACCTCTCAATCACCATCTCATTGTGCCTAGATCCCAGAAAGAAGTTTTTCCATCTGTAATTTTCATATTTTTGGAAATCCCTTCACGGAATCAGGAAGCAGCGAGCTAGTGCACGCGGTACTCCCAGATTGCAATTACTTCTTCAGACATGTCCAATCACATCACACGTGCTATTAATTGGAGATAGAGCCTCCGCACCTAACAAATAAGACTCCTGGATATCCTGTTCATGGCAGCACAACACACGTGATATAACAAATGGAATTTACAGTGTGAATGAGGGATTATTATTCGATCAAGCCCTGGCTCCAGCTGCATGAAACAAAGACTACTAAACATCAAAGAAGTGTCATCAACGCCAGGGCCAATGGTGCCTTCACTAGAGTCCTCTCCAGGAGCTGCTTTAACATTATCTACGGAAACCGCTTCGACCGGAAGATGCATCAACGTTCTCTTTGGGAGATGCTTCAACAACTTTTTCAGAAATTACTTCAGCATCCTTTTAAGGATATTCCTCATGATAGGGCTCGTCCACATCAGAGTCAAGGATTACGACATCATCATGAATAGTTTGAGATCCGAACCAACCATATGCCTAATCTACCTGAGGCCAACCGACATCATGCTAGGGGAATGATCACTTGGATGCCTCTTTAACGTGACATGTTCCAAAGACATGACGACCCATATCTCCTGGTAACATCTAACTTTGTCTCATAAGTTTTATCTTTATTTGTCACCATCTAGTGCTTACCCCGCAATAGTGTAACTATTACGTGCTAAGCAGGGGACTTAATGTTGATGGTGATTTTTAGTTCAAGGCTAAAATTATAAAACCAGTATTTAATGCTTTGTCACCCTGCAAGGGGTAAAGCCATTTGAAAATTGACGAGTGTAAAAAACCTCCTCGCCCATTGAGGAATTCAATGCATATGAAATTCACTCAAAATGGTGCGCGTAGTAGCAATCCCAAATATTCTGTGATTTCTATTTTATACCAGCATTATTAATTAATGCATGATTTACCTATTATTTTCCCTGCTATGCTCTTAGTCGAACTCTCATCATCGACATGACATGACGATTAAGTTTTCATTCTCAGCAGAATAACATGAATCCTCCGAAGTATCAGTATTGATATTTGCATGAAAATACCCACACAGGCTGCATCACTCTCTGACAAAGAGAATCTTGTATCGACACGCTTTTAACTAAGGATAACTCGATTGAACATGTTTAATTTCCTTAAGGAAAATCTAGACTGTCCATATCAGTATCAGAAATGATCACGGCCACACAATTTGGCCGCGTAATTTAACAAGCCTGGCCAATCCCCGGCAGAAATAGGCAACCATCATGATGACCATAAGCTGGCCCACCAATGGCCCAACTGATCGTACCTTGCCTAAATACATCCCAGCATTGTCAAACGCCATCTCTAAGTAGGGTGGTCACGTTGTGGAAAGAAGCTCAAACGAGCATACACTGTCCAAAACGGTCTTAAAAGCGTCACAGCCGTACAACTTTTCCAACATGGTTGGAGGGCTTGGATTACTCAACGAGTAATTAAGGAAGTGCTAGTGCGTAAACCGGTGGCCCAGCTTTCCCCAACTCGATCGGTCTTTCCACGGAAAAACCATAAGGCAATAAATCGTTTTCCCAAACTATGGCAGGCGTGATGTTTCTAAACCCTAATTTGGGTCGCGGAAGTACATTAGTGTCTTAATCCGATCACGGCCATCCAACTTAGCTAGCCTGTTTGGATGGCTTAGATCGTGTTTTGGACGATCAGGGAAATTCACACGAGTTCACTACTAGCCCAACTCTATTCATGTTCGATCGACTTACCTGTGGGAGGTTAATGAAGCATCGAATTTCTCGATCGAACTGGAGTAGCCGCGGATGTCCAAAACCCTAATTTGTGCTTTGCGACAATATATTTATGTCGTGAATTGATCGTGGCCACTCATCTTCGCCGACCGAATCGAGTGGCCTATATCTAATTTTGATAGACCAAGAGATGTAGGCATCACACTGTCAGCTTGTTTCCACGCATGCCCAATCAGTCCGTTTGAATTAGCACCAGTGCTTGGATTCGACTAGCCAAAGAAGGGATGTCCGCACGTCCTTAAACCTTAAAATTATATCAACGACGGCAAACATATGCCGCTAAACATCTCATCCGTCCAACTTCGCTAGCTTGGTCAGACAGTTTGGATTAGATATTATGCGATCAATAAGGTACCTCAATGATCACCGGACGCCACTCTGTTACCGGGAACGATTGACCAAATGATGGATCGCCCATGCAGCCTTCAACCGAAGGTCGTACATGCTGTTATTTTAATATGCTCAATCCGCGAATTATTCAATCAAGCTTTAAAACACCGATGCTTCATGCATATCGATTATCTTGAGATGCTTGCTTAAAAGCGATGCATGTAATGCATCGAACACATGCGATATTTTATGAATATCGACTCCATAAACAACTTAGTCATTTCACCTAATAGCACTGTATGCTATTCTTTGCGGCAAGTCCAATAACTTGACCCACTTACTCGAGACATCACACATGTCGTAAACTGAGGGATACTTACTGGGGTATTGGTCTGGAGGTTTACATCGTGCGGCGTGAAACGCGCCCATCACGAGAACATGTCCGGAAGAGATGAATGGTTAACAACAATGACAGAAGTGCGTGAAGGAGTGACCATGTGATGATCACCATCTCCTACATAACCCCACTACTCCATCACTTAACCTTCTCCACTTCCTACGAGATCAAGGTTGCGCTCATATGACTTGTATAAATACGTTTTTAACCTATTTCGACAAAAAAGGACAAGTGTTATCAACACAAGTATCCAAAAAACACCAAGAACTGATAGCTTACATTCTGCAAGCCAGTTCCACATTCTGATACGAGTCATAAACAGCCACACCTTCATAATTCAACATTTTGATCTCAAACACCTTATTCGCTTCCCTCCCTAAGATCAACCCTTCTCCTTCACTTTGTGACCGAATTGAATCTGGAATCATTTCTTGGTTTAGGCTAGAGTCTTACAGATTGATCTCTCGAATCTAAAAGTACTCCCGTGCAGTGTATTGTTTAGGGTTTGAATTCGTTTCTCATAAACACACCCAAATTTACCAAAAACAGCAGAACCAGTTTTTATGCTCAAACACTCCTATTGAGACAAAAGTCGTATAGATATATAGACTTTACATTATACACATTTGATATTTCGATCCGAGTTTATCTATTTCTTGAAATACGTGTTGGAAGCTTTTAGCTTTAGCTAAATTTATCGTATACTTGACGATTTTAGTTGGAGACAATTTAATTGTTGGAAAATAGATATTAAGTCAAAGATAATCATGTGAAAATTACCTTGAACATCTTACATGATTTATGTGAGACAATCATTTGATGTCAACATGGGAAGTTTCGTATTAATCGATTAATCACTTGAAAATTACTTGAAGCTATTGGTATGTGTAAGATTACCATTGTTATCTTCCAAGGATGTTTCAATGATTAAATGAGAGTTTTAAAATGACTATCAATGTCTAGATATAATGCAGGTTGTATACTTTGTATGATGACTGCGCAAGTCTAGTTCCGGTCATGAACTATTGTTTGCGAACTGGTTTACCTGTGAAAAGGTCCGGATCATTGTTGTCCGCGTACCCTATTTGCGAACGGCTAGACAAATCCAAAGTACGGAATTGTTGTTCACGTACTCAGTTTGCGAACACATTGGTCAAGTTCTAAAATCGATAAGTGTGATTTTCATACTCATGAACTCAGGTTCGTTTGCGAACTAAAGTTACTGGAACTTTAATGATATAAGGTATGTGAACTAGTTTTACAAACCGTGGCATTATGTTCATGCATTGGTTCTTGTATAAGTACTCTGTACAATTACAAGACAAACTGATTTTGTTTCAAATGGTTCACATATATTTCTATGAGATGATGAACATTTGAACAACTCTCTTGAAACACATTTAGATTCATTTGATTATCTATCATGATTGATTGATCATCATATTTTATCTAGAAGTGTTAGATGAATGTGGCTTAGTTATAAGTTTTCATATGGATAACTTCGGTTAAATATTATTGAGCCAATAAGGTATACGGTTCATCCATATCTAAATATAGGTATATTCATTTGTGTGTATCAAGATAATACCATCTAATGGTGGAGATTGATTGCTTATATTCTAAGCAGACTTAGCTTGAATCTTAAATCAGGATTTCATCTAACGGTGAATATCAATTGCTTTGTTACTAAGCTATCTTAGATTTGGTTGTAAGCAACCCTGATTTGAAATACTATATAAGGGAGAACTCTAGCATCTAGGAAACCTAATCCCGACACTCTCGTATGTCCTAATTTCAAACTAGAATCGATTCTCCATTAACCTAGGTTTTCCAAAACCATTATTAGGTTAACAACTTGAAGACTTCATTTAGGATTCGTGAAGCCAGATCCAACTATTTTCTCTGTAGTTGTGTATTCTGACTTTACTTTTTATATCGTGTTGAGTTTAATCTTCTATAAGATTTTCTTGATATTTATCTCCGATAAGTAAGATATAAAAAGTAATCAGTTAGGTTATTGTGAGGTGACTAATATTTTTAGGCTGCTCTTCAGGAATATAAAACCGGATTATTAGTTGAGTTTCCTTTTTACCTTGACTTATCTAAAGACGAAAACAACAACCAGAATAGACTTATCTATGGGAGACAGATTTGTTTATAAGTCTTCGACTTTGGGTCGTAGCAACTCTTAGTTGTGGGTGAGATCAGGTAAGGTAATCAAGTGCGTAGAGTCCTGTTGGGATTCAAGAGGCGTAAGGAACACGATTGTACCTTAATCGGTGTGAGACTTGGTTAGGGATCAACTACATTCCAGTCCAAAGTTAACTTGTAGTAAACTAGAGTCTGTATCGGATTAATACAGCATGGTGTTCAAATCTCGACTAGGACCCGGGTTTTTTCTGCATTTTCGGTTTACTCTTTAACAAAATTTCTGGTTTCAGTGTTTTTTGTTTTCAGCATTATATTTGTTATATAATTAAATATCACAGGTGGCACGTAGTTCAATCATAATTGATAAATCTGACCTTGTTTGTTGGATAGGGCTTGATTGACACTCAGACATTGGTTTTTGGTACCATCGAAGTTATTCTCATAACAATCAGTCTCACGAATTTATATATAGTTGATTTACTGATTGTATTGAGAAAGAGATAATGCTCTTTTATCACAGGTTGTGCGTAGTTCAATCACAGTTGATAAATTCGACCTTGTTTGTTGGATAAAACTTTATTAACACTTGGGCATTGGTCTTTGGTGCTGTCCAAGTTATTCTCACATCAATCAGGCTCACGGATTTATATATGTTCGATTTGCTAATTGTATTGAGAAAGATATAAAATCTCTTTGATATATTTCTTTATTGAGCCTCACTTTTAAGTTGGTGCTCTTGGAATTATATAATAGTTTAGTCCATACAGATTGTCGAACGAAATATTAAGTGTGGTTGTTATACACCCTCATTTTTAATTGGTATCAGAGCAGTCAAACATGCTAAGACCTCATAAGTCTGTGTTTGTAGTAATCTGACTCTATGGAGAGAAGTGATATCTCCAACGACGCATCACCAGTCCAGAAACATTCAGACTAGGTTTAAATCTTGGATTCACTTGAGAAAATTCTCACATCTTTATCATTGCCTAAAACTTTGCATAACTGGGAAACACGCCTGGAGGAGCAGTTGGATGAACTTTCAGATAAAAGTAATTCAGATATTGAAAAAGATGTTGATGAGGAATTCTCGCAATATATCAAGCTGTTTGACTATCTCATAAACAAGAAAATGATAAAACTCTTTAAGGGTTATAATTGTGGATATAATCTCTTACAATCCCTTATTAAAGATCGTGAAGAAGATGTGCGTTAAAAAAATTCTGAATGTGTAAGTCTTCGTCGAAATCTCTTTATGTTAAAATAAAAACTTGCAGAATCTGAAGCAATGTGTAACTCTCAACAAAGTTGTTCCAGTGACAGAGAAAATGTTTTTCTCTCTCGAGAAAAACAATTAAAGGCTGACCTAAACGTTGCTCATGATAGGGTCAAACTGTTGGAAGAAGACTTGAAAAGGTTTAGTTCTAGCTAAACCAAATTATCCACTATGCTGGGAGCATGTAATAAACATCACGATACATGAGGTTTAGGCTATAAAGGAATAGACGCTCTAAGTATTAGTAAGATTAGTTTTGTTCATGCTAATAACAATTTCCAACAGAAGAATCTCACTAATGTCAAAAGTGAAGATCTACCTCCAGCAACTGAAGTTCCAAAGAAAAAGGTTCATCAACCTCCAAAAATAGCTCATGTGAGATCAGGTAATAGCATTCCATTAAGTTTCCATTACAACGGAAACAAGGGTCACCTTGAAAGGAGATGTCGTTTTCGCTTGCGGAATGAGAAACTTCAGAATATCCTCGTCTGGGTTTCTAAAGAAGTGTTCAAACCTGCATCTCATATCCCATTACTAGCATGTAAACTTTATTCAACCGTTTGCTGAAACTTCACAGTTTGCTGAGTTAAAAAAGTGAGAGACTCCTCTAAAATTATGATCTTCTTATCTTACTGATTCTGGAACTGAACTGGTCCTGACGAATTCTTATTATAGCCAAAACCTGGGGGAGCATCAGAATTACTAAACTGACCTTAACTCTGGTCCTTAGACCATGAAAGGTTCAGATCTCTAACCAGGATTACAGGTTTTTAAATATGGGTCAAACTTTTGACTATTATCAAATCTAGTGTTATAATAAATAGCATGATCTTTCTCTTCAATGGTCTGTACTTCCCCAAAAGGCTCTATGCTACCACTAGTTTGACTCAATTATAAAGCTTCTAACTTTTTAGTTATTGCTGTAATTTTGGCATCTGATACAAAGTTTCCTTTTACCCTATTAACATGTCATCTACTTAGAAGATTTTTTTTTCTAGGGTTCCCTACTACTTTCCCATTGCTGGGTCTTTTCGGCGATTTCATTCGAAAATTTCATCGCCTGATTGACATTCTTATTTTCAAACCCACTTGTGCACAAAGACTCGAGCATAGTTGTTGTTGGATAATCTAAACCCTTATAAAGGATCTGAACTAGCATTACCTTTTATAAGCTGTGATGAGTCCAATGTTCCATTAAATTATTGAACCTTTCCAAATACCTATATAAAGATTTTCCCTCTCGTTAAGCAAACACGCAATTTATTGCCTAATAGATAATTTTTTGTGCCTAGGAAAAAACTTATGGAAAAAGACAGATGTAAGTTGTTCATATGTTGAAATTAATTCAGAAGTCAAACTATATATCCAAGATTTGGCTTTGTCTCTCAAGGAAAAAGGAAATAACCTAAGTTTCAGTGCTTCGTCATCTAGGTCTTTGATTCTGATTATACTACATATTTCGTCGAAATCCCTAACATGGATATAGGGGTTTTCATTTTCCTTCCCAAAAAGACTGGGAGCAGTTGTATGGTCTCAGGTTTCATATCATAGTTGGCTTCAGTGTCATCTAACCTGATAGATGATGGACGAATAATCATAGTATGATTCGATAAAGTTCTTAAAGTTGTCATTTCTGGCGCAGTCCGAGTGCTAAGGGTACTTTCCTTACTAAAACCAAGACTTTCTAAATTAGTGTCTTCGAGATTAGAGCTGGAAAACAAGCCAAAAACCAGCGAATTCGCCCGGCCCGGCCAATAAAAACCCGCACCCGGCTTGGCTGGTTTCTAAACAAGCCGGGTTAGGGTTGAAGAAATGTAGGCTTGTGGGAAAACAGGTAAACCTGGACCGGACCGTACACCCGCAGTTCCATTCCCCCACCCACAATGTATTACGATGCGTGTCCCACTCACCTCAGTATAATGCGTCGCTGTTCTTTTTTCTTTTTTCTTCTTCGTTTGCAGAGAGATTCACAGAAAGTGAGAGACAGACCATTAAATGGTCGAGATTCGGAGAAATAAGAAAAATTGAAGCTACAAATTATCTGCAATTGAAGTAGAAGAAGAATACGGGTTCGATAGATTGTTTCATATGACGAAGTAGGGTTTGATTTGTGAACTGGGATCTGAAATTGATGAGGATATAAGAATTCAGAAGAAGAAATTAGGGTTTTGAGGTGGATGGAGAGACAAGAACAATTAGGGGTTTGAAGCAATTGAACATGTGACTCTAGTGGAGTTAATTTGAATAGTTGCAGGTGATGGTGGTGAGAATGAATGAGATCAGATATGGAGGGGGTATGTCTTGAATTTAAGGTTGGAGAAGTTTCATATCCAGAAGTGGCTTGGTTCTGTGATGAAATTTAAGGCTAGGTCAGGAACTGTTGATTTGATGATTTTGAGCAAGCTTCATCCAAGAAAGAGGATCTGAGATGTTGAATGAATGGGTTTTGGTGGAATTACAGGAGATCGTGAGGTGTTTGAATTTGGTTTTGTTTCAAGTAGGAAATGAAGGAATTTTATGGTGGTTGTTAAAAACGTCGATTGACAGATGCAGTGGAATATCGGAGATGATGTTGTGCATTGCTATCATTGATATTAGTGGTGTTGTTCAATTGCAGATGAAGCTGCTTAAACTGAGTAAAGTGATGCAGTGATGGACTTGGTGGTGTTGGTCGTGTTAGATTCTTGTGATGATGATGCTATGTGATTTCAGAGAAGAAGGTGTTGGTGGTTTGCTTGTGGAGATAGAATTACAATTTGAGCTGAGTGTTGAATTGGTTTTCTTCCATGGGTACTTTGTCAAGGATGTTTTATAAGGGTTTGAACTTGAAGATGGTGATTTTACTGTTACTGCAGTATGTGTATGGTGGTATGGACTGGTGCTACAGTTTCAGATGGAGTCGGGCATTAAGATTGGAGAGCTCGAGATTACATGGAATTATGAAGCTAAAAAGGGAGTTATTCAGCTAGAGGGAGAAATAGGAAGCAAGAGATGTTGCTGTTGGAACTGATTGAACCGCCTAAAGTAGATGTATGTTTAGGTTGAATGAATATGATTGAACAATGCAGGGGAGCTTTGGATGGCCTGAATTTGGACGAAAATAGACCAGAAAATAGAGTAAACTCATTCAAAATCTTTTTCTGACCAGTTGACTTACTAGAAACCCGTTAACCCGCAAGTTTTACCCGTTACGGGCACGGGTTGAAGAAATGACGACCCGTGAAGAATATCAACCCGCAAGCTTGGACCTGCAATAAACCGAACCCGTGTAACCCGTAACAAGCTAGCCCCGGCCCGCCCGTTTGCCAGCTCTATTCGAGATCCTCGTCTCCTGATATATAACCACTAGGTTTTTCACTAATAAAACGACCTAGAGCGTCTCTCTTACGCTTATTGATAATCGATTTTGGCATACACAAGAATTAAACAAAAATATGTGCACGTGCAAATGCCGGGGTTCACTATTTTAGGTAAACTTGGGTTACCACAAAAAAATATACCTACAGTCATAGACTGGTTAAAGGTACAAGGATGAGGTTTGTGGTGTTTCAGATGATAACGCCCAAAGGGTTCATCGTACTATCCTACGCATTTTTCTAAGAATAGGTGTCAGACGATGCAATAGGTATGTGCACATGTGTGCGTTTTTGGTTTTTTTACAGTAATAAGTAAAATACTGAAAATAAAGAAATAACCAAACAAAAAATACAAGTCTAAAAGAAAATAAGGAAACTAATAAACAAATAAAAGTTTTTATAATAAGATCTCCGATTTTCTCCCTTTTTGGAAGGCAAGTCCAACTTTCCACCATTATCTTTAAGTCAATCCTGCATTCCAGAAACAAAAAAAATACCAAAGTAAAATCTATAAAATAATAAAATAAAATCCTAGACTAAACTAAAAAAAAAATAAAGAAAAAAATAATCTAAAACCTAAAGCTAAAGATAAATCTGCGTCGGCGAGTCCAAAAATTGATGTAGTTTTGAAAGCGGTAACTCAAATTCAAACATTAAACTAGAACTTAAACCAAAGCTGATATCAAGATTATAAAAAGAACCGAGACTAAATATTCCACCAACTTCCAATTATTTTGGGGTTCAATGAACAATAATCATGTAACTCATACATTCAAAGTGATTCTATTATGTTGCAATAGTATATTTTCAGAATAACAACTGTAAATCGAAAGCATAAAACATCAACAACCCTAGGCTAATCATGCTCTATCAGAAGAAAAACATTGAGTAGGTGTATTAAAAGAGAGAAAACGTGCTAACACAGGTGTATTAAAATATTGTTTTATAGCTCAAAGGTGTATTAAAAGAGAGAAAACGTGCTAACGAAGGAGTTCACAATGGATATAAGTGTTGCAAACTAACTATTATAGAAGAAAATAATAGAAGCAATGTATGCCAGATGTAACAATATTTGAAAGAAAAAATAATGGTTCTATAAAAGACTGTTATGCGGCGTGAAATGTTCTTCGCATTCTTCAGCAATAGCAGCATAGAAGATTTCCTGCAACTCTTGATTTCTTCCTTTGTGCTCTTCTAAACTTCCCCAAACCTTTTTAAAGTTGTTTCACCTCTTATGGGACTCTTGGAACTTATTTATACATCTCAACAACCCTAGAAACCCGATTAAATTTCTTCTTCTTCTTTTTTCCGCGCGAGACATGACAATAATCTCTCTGCCAACAATTTACTCATTTCGGGGCTGTCCAACTCCTCCCAAACTAGTATAGCACATATAAGGAGATAGCAAACTAATTGCTAAAGGTTGTGAAGATAGATTTAAGTTCCGTCAAAAACTTAATAAAATTTGATTCTAAGATCAAGATTTCAGGTTGTAAAAATTGATAATAATATTGATAATAAGATGTAACCCTAAACAAGAAGGTATAACCTTTAAATAGGTTCACAAGAACCGATTAAACAAAAAAGAAAAGGAATTCTACGTAAACTAGAAAAGAAAAGGCTTGCAAGGCAAGATAGCTAATCAGAAACGTTAGATCAACTATTATAGTTGATACGTAAGCAAAATATCAACAGTCATAGTTGATATTGTCGTAAGGGATCAACAATCATTATTGATACTAAACAATGAATCAACATAAAAACTTGATACAGAGAAAGACGTACTACATTAGTCCCCCCTTTTTGAAAGAAACTCACCATCTAGTTATTGAATAGAAAGAAATTAATTCTCTCCATAAAATGTAAAAAAATCTTGCACATTGAAGATATTAGAGATGTTCCAATTGGATGGAAGATCAATGACATATGCATTATCACTGATTTTCTTCAGAATCTTGAATGGTCCATATTTCTTCATCTTGGTCTTGTTATAAGTCCTAGTAGGAAATCTTTCTTTTATGAGATGAATCATAACCAATTCTCCTTCATCAAAAGTCTTAAGTCTTCTATGTTAATTTGCATCTTCCTTGTACTTGTTGTTAGAATTTGTAAGCTTTGCTTTTACTTCCTGGTGAATTAGAGAAGCTTTCTCAAGCAAGTTATCTGCCTTAGCATTTGATTTTCGCAGCTTCGGAAGCACTACCAAATCCAAAATATGGTTAGGAAGTTTAGAATAAACAATCTCAAAAGGTGTCTTACCTATAGATCGATTAACTGAAGTTTTATAAGAAAATTCCATATATGGAAGGAGATTGTCCCATTGTTTTTTTTTTTCTCCAATAACATTGGCTCTAATCAGATTTCCTAAAGTACAATTTACCACTTTAGTTTGTCCATCTGTTTGTGGATGAGCAGTAGTACTATACTGAAGTTTAGTTCCAAACGCATCTAAAAATACTTTCAGAAGTAACACAAAAATTTAGTGTCTCTATCAGAAGTAATTGTCTTAGGAATTCCATGCAAATGTACCACTTTTTTGAATAATAAGTAAGCAATATAGGAAGCATCAGTTGTTTTTTTACAAGCTATGAAGTGAGCTATCTTTGAATAAAGATCAACAAACACCATAATAGAATCATTCCCCCTGGAAGTACGTGGTAATCCAATCACAAAATCCATGCTAATATCCACCCAAGGAGCATCTGGAATTGGAAGTGGAGTATACAAACCTGTGTTTTATCACGCACAAAATGTCCACCAAGGCCACTGCCATGTAATTCTTAGATCAAATGAATACCTAGAGAACATTGGGGTATACATAAATGATTTCCTTTAAAAAAATCCTTCTTGAATGAGAAAATCATCAACACTGCCTGTTGAAGAACTACACTTGTCCCATATATGCTGAAAATCTTTGTCTTCACTATACAGATCTTTTAAGAAATCAAAAGCTAAACTCTCATATTTGAGAGTAACAAGAAGATGAGCTCTTCTACTCAAAGCATCAGCAACTTGATTAAGTTTCCCACTCTGATGTTTAATAAAAAATGTGTACTGATTGATAGTAGCTAACCACCTATCATGCATGCGATTGAACTTTGTTGAAGTTTTCAAAAACTTAAGAGCCTGATTATCAGTATTAATAACAAACTCACTGTGAATAAGATAAGGATGCAAGTTCTTAAGAGCTTGAACAAGAGCAATTAATTCTAACTCATAAGTAGACCATTTGTTTATTGTATCTGAATTTTTTTCACTATAGTAAGCAACTGGATGACCTTTTTGAGATAATACAACTTCTATACCAATAATAGAAGCATCACAATGGATCTTAAAAGGTTTATAAAAATTTGGCATGGCAAGAATAGGAGCGCTACATAACTTCTTTTTGAGCAAATTAAAGCTCTTATCTGCTTCTTCAGTCTATTCAAAAATATCACGCTTCATACAATCTGTTAAACCAGCTACAATGGTACTAAAATTCCTCACAATTCTTCTATAGAAAGAGGCTAATCCATGAAAACTGCGTACTTCACGTACATATGTTGGAGTAGGCCAATAAACAATTGCTTTTATCTTAGAATCATCCACATAAATACCAGTATCCGACATAACATAGCCTAAGTAAGTAACTCTATTTTTAAAGAAAGTGCACTTCTTCAAGTTCATATACAAAATATTTTCTTGTGAAGTTTTGAACACCTGAGATAAATGTGTTATGTGTTATTCTTCCATGTTGCCAAAGATTAATATGTCATCAAAATAAACAATGACAAACTTTCCAACAAAATGTTGCAGAACTTGGTTCATGAGATGCATAAATGTGCTAGGTGCATTAGATATACCAAAAGGCATTACTAATCATTCATATAAACCTTCTTTTGTCTTGAATGTTGTCTTCCGCTCATCACCTTCACGAATACGTATTTGATGATATCCACTATGTAAATCAAGTTTTGTAAACACTTTAGCACCGGAAATCATATCAATCATGTCATCAATTCTTGGTATAGAAAACCTATATGGTATAGTAACTATGTTAGAGCATTGCTCGGTCGAACTCGCATGCGTTGTTATCTCAAGAATGTTTGTCAATATTAGTGATCAAAATTTTACTTATGACTAAGTCTCGTTCTAGGATAGTCAAGTGTAGTTGAGATCCAGACTCCATGGCGATCATATTACGAAGACGAAGAACTACTCAAGGAACCAGTGGAACTTCATCCGACTAAAAGGTATGTGGAGACTTGAACTTAGCTATCACTCAAAAGTCTACTCTATCTCTTACTCTTAAGACAAAAGTCGTATAAGTATGATAGTTTTCATACATACACATTTTCTATTTCGAGCCGAGTTTACTCGCCTATCTTTTTCTCAAAATATGTGTTGGTAAGCTTTCGCTTTAACCAATTTCATCTTTACCTGTGATGAAAGTCATGATGACATTTCAATCTTGAAAATAGCTTTTATGACGATAGTCATGAATAACGATTGTTATAACATTATAGAAGAATGTTTCAATGATTGAAATGTGGAGTTAAGATTACCACCTATGGATATAAGCATATATAGTGTGTTCGCACATTAGTGTATAAATTCATGTGCCGGAAACCAAGTGTGTGCATATGTGTGAATGCGGTATTGTGAAGGAGATAGGTTGGGTTCGAAAACTTCTGTTGAGTTTGTAGTTTGCAAACTAGTAAACCAGTCACCTTAGGTATGCACACCCGTACGCGTACACACGGAAGTTTTCGAATCGAAAATTTCTGCTGAGTTTGTAAACTCAAATCCGGTACCTAAGGTACGCGTACCCAAGCTTGTTATGTCTCAAATCGGTAGTTCATGAACTTAAAATAATAAATTTTAAGGAATGCAATCTTTGCAAACCGTGGCTATATTGTTCATAAATTGATTCAAATGAATCAAACCGGTTTTGTTTCAATTGTGTATATGCATAAAGACCTAAGCAATTGAAAAACTCTTCAACTAGTTCTTATGAGTCATTTGAACTAGTTATGAAAAAGATGAATATGGTCAATATGGAAGTCCCCATATGGCTAACCATTCAATACACCATTTTTCCAGATCAGCAACTAAATTTCGCAACAGCTCTTACGCAGTTGCGAATTCGCAACTGATTTTGTAACTGCTCAAAAATTAGCAACTGCTTGCTGCAGTTGCGAAATTTGTATCTGCTATGAGCCGTTGCGAAATTTTGAGTCATGTTACAATTCGCAACGGCTGACCATACCACATGTGCTACCTAACCATGTGAAAGGTAACACCAAGGTTTTAGTGAATTGCACATGTGCGAAGAGTTTGAGTCGATGGAAACACTACCTTCTACGGTCAGGATTTGATCAAAAAAATAAATAAACGAGTGGATCAATTGTCTCACCTAAAATATCCCAAAGAAACAGAAAACACATTATCTTCGAGTCTTCGCCTTTATCACTCGACTGTCTCTCTTTCTTCTTCTTCTTTTTCACCACCATCAAATCTTTCAAAAAACCCACTACCACTGATGATTATATCATTATTCAATCTTTCTCTTGAATACCCACCACTATTTTCTCTTCGATCTTTCTCGTGCTTGATTTTCTACATGAAAAGTTAGGGTTTGCAATTTCAAAGTTAGGGTTTGCAAAAAAAAAAAAAAATCTCGGATGCTTATACTATTTTCATAATCACTCTCGTGCTTGATTCTCTTCAGTCTTTATCGATCTTGATGTTTATACCGTTTTCATAATTATTTATTTTGTTTGTTGACAGGGTATTTAAGAAGAACATTCAATTGGTTAAGCAGTTTTACTTATCTCGAACATTCAACTGGTATAATCACTTTACTATGAAAATCATCTCAGATTTTTATGATTTTGGTTTTGATTTGTGCTAGAGTTTCATCTAAACTGAGAAAGTGTTTGCTTGAATTCAAATCTACCTATAATATTGAAAGTCTATGAATATAGAGACTCAAACAACTGGGAATTTCAATCCCTGACACTTTTGTGTCCTAATTGTATGCTAGAGTCGTCTTCTATTAATATAGGTTTACTCTGAAAAACATAATTAGGTTTACAACCTAAAGACTTCACTTAGGGATTCGTGAAGCTAGGTCCAACTATCTTTACCTTGATAGCTCGTATATCCTGATCTCGTTCTTATTGATTGCCGATATTTTCGTCAATCTATACTCAAGAATGAGATAGAAAGAAATCGTAAAGTTCTCTTCCCCCTAGACTTTGTGATTCCTCAGGATAGATATCTAAAACTCTTTTTTGTTGGTCGATTTAAGATCGTTCTCGAGAGATGGTTAGTGAAAAAGCGGGGGTCTAACAACCACACCCAATATTTCGATTAGCAATATATATGGACAACTCCGAGTTACTTTCTAGAGAATCAACTAGACAGTCAGAGTCAATTAATAGAAAATATCTCAAGGAGTTTATTATCTCTATCTCTCAATTTGATTTACTCAAGCAAATACAATATGTGAGTCTTAAACAAAGAGAGATAACTTGGATGGTACCAAAGACCAATATCCAAGTGTCAATCAATTTAAATCAACAAACAATAAGGTCAGATATTCTAATTGATTGAACAACGCACAACCTATATTATTTCAATTATATAACAAAATATAATGCAGAAAAGAAACAACACAGACACCAGAATTTTGTTAACGAGGAAACCGCAAATAAAGAAAAACCCTGGGACCTAGTCCAGATTAAACATACACTGTATTAAGCCGCTACAGACACTAGCCTACTCCAAGCTAACTTCGGTCTGGACTGTAGTTGAAAACCCTAACCAATATCACACTGATCCAAGGTACAGTTATGCTCATACTCCTCTGATCCCAGCAGGATACTGCGCACTTGATTCCCTTAGTTGATCTCACCCACAACCAAGAGTTGCTACGACCCAAAGTCGAAGACTATAATAAACAAATCTGTTTCACACAGAAAAGTCTATAAGGATAGATAAATTCGTCTTCCACGAATAAACCTATGAGTTTTGTTCTGTCTTTTGATAAATCAAGGTGAACATGAACCAATTGATAAAACCAGACTTATATTTCCAAAGAACAACTCAGCTTTATCAATCACCTCATAATAAACTTAATCGACGCAGCGAAGAAGATTATTGAGGAATCACAAACGATGAGACGAAGTGTTTGTGACTACTTTTATATTTTTCCTATCGGAGATAGAAATCTCAAACCAATTATACAATTGTACTAGTGGTCGGTTGTCAGCCGAGCAAAGATAAATTCACTTTCTTACTTCACTAAAATAAATGTAGTATGCGATAAGAAAGAGTTCGTATCCACAGAGAGGCTATTGTTGTTATGCAAATTTTCAGATTCTTAGTAACCAAGGGGGGGGGGGGGTGTTTGAGTTATCAAAGCAATAAAAATAAATTGAAGCAATAAAGTATTAAAATAATCAATAAGGAGAAAGTATTGGTCACGGGATAGTTTCATTCACAAACTTGAATTATCAACAATGACTAGAATTGGAATTTTAATCTCTCATTTACTAAAAGTCCTAGGATACCTTGATCGCAAGAGTATCCCGCTAATTCCCTGATTTCATCACAACCACATTAAAAGATGCATATGTGACTTCTTCCTAGAAAGCAACCTAAAGTGTAAAAGCACAATTAGATTTAACTCCCTAAAAGCAATAAGTTCTATGGAATAAGACTAATCAAGGCAATCAAAATGTGTAAAAGCACTAAATCGATTTAACCCAAGTTATGATTCATATGTGACTAGTAGGATATATCACTACAAGCACTACCCACATTTATGATACTTAGAATCATGGATAAACAACATTTTCGTATTGAAAACCCTAATATAGCTCTAGATATGAAAGCAAATCGGATTGATTCCGGACTCAACCAAATAAATAATCAAATCATATAAAAAAATAAACCATGAATCATAAACAGTAATTTATTGAGACAAAACTAATTCATTGATTCAAATCTTATTTGTGAAATCCACTATATATCCCATAACCAATAATAAATGTTTAGCTACTCATAGTTTTTGGATTCATCATATTCATATTTATAATCAATAATAAAAATGAAATGAGGAAGATGAAAAATAAACGAAAGCAAACCAAAACTTTCTCAGCTTCGCTGCTCTCCTCCAAAACTACAGTAAAAATATACGTGATCTCAAAACTTTCTCTTTTGTAGCTTTTCTCCAAAACTAGGTCCAAGTCTTCAAAGTCCATTAGATGAAAATCCACCAAGCCCATATGTAAGAAGAACCCATGTAGAAATTATGGCCCAAAAACTGTCGCCGGAAAACTGGGGTTTTGGCCAGAATCCGGCACCGGAAAGTAGTCGTCGGCCACCTGAAAAGTAAAATGGTCAACGGTCCAACTCGGGTCAACTGAGTCAACTCGGAGTCAACTGAGCAATTTCCGAGTCAAAAACGAGTCAAAACCGAGTCATAGCAAACTGGATGAGTTGTTTTGGCTAGTGTTGTTGCAGTCATTGCACAGCCATGATGGCCCTGCTTCACCATCATTGTGCTCTTCCTGCAACTGTAGTACCTCATTTCATTCTTCCCTGTAAGCCTCAACTCCAACAAATTATAACCATCATTCACAATTCTTTCCTGCAGTATCATTACAACCCATAGCAGCAACATCTACTCTTCACCAGACTCGGAACCAAGCAACAACCCAGTACTACACTTCATATCTGTAGCACCAGCTCCTCACTGTAGATGTACTCATTTCAGGTTCTACTTTCAATTGCATCACTAATCATTCAGCCTCACTGCCTGATATCTACGTCTGCTATAAGTATTGCTAGCAAATAAATCAGTAGTACAAACTCTATACTCTCACCTGCAATTCCCATGTTCTGTAGCTTCTGTTGAGCACAAACCCCACTTTCCTTATCTTAATCTCAGCTGCACAAATACCATCTCAGCCCTTGCACTCTTCCATTCAATACACATCAAAACTGGAACTCACAAATCTCAACCTGCATCTTCTTTTCAGTATCTCTAACAACATCATTCTTTTGATAATCAACACCAACTGTTCAATACCAACATCTGCAACACCTGCAACAACAAAAGCCACCTCCAAAGCTCAAATCCCAGCTGCAATTCTTCATTGCTTGCTTCTACCTCACCCATGTCTAAGCAGATTCATTCCACTACCATTGCTCCCTTGCTCTGCTAACACCAACCAAACCCCATTTGACCTGCAATTCACATGCACACAGAACATAATCTTCTTGGATACTTCTAATCTTCAATACACAGTTACCAATTCCTCCTTCTCTATCCATGAGTTTGGCCTCAACCCACCAAATCACCATTTCTCCCAATTAACCATTGCTCAGCATCACCAATACATAGCATTACCACCTGACTGCAATGTCATCTCATACATCATACCAGCATCATGTCTGCTTCCTAATTCTGGTAACAGCTGAACAACAATCACATATCCATAATCAACATCATCAACAATCTGCAACCAACATGAACCCAGTACCATCACCTTCTCTGTCTCAAAATCATCTCCCTGAAACCAATGGCACCAACCACTTCAACAGCTTCTCAGCTACAGCCATCACCAGTACCACCACTACATCACTGCATCAATGGACAACAACTCAAACAGACCCATCTCAACCTTCATATTGACTGTCAAGAACCCAATTGTAATCCATGAAACCTCCACCAATTCATCACCAGATTCAAACCCCATCTTCCATAGTCGATTCTTCAATCAACAACAGATTCCCTTTTATCTTCAGTTCAGCAACAAATGAAAATCATCACTATCTCAATCTTCCATTTCATCAAACCCTAGCTTCTATTTTGATGTCAATCATCCAATTGATTCAAATCCACTCTTTTCTTCACCGAATCTCTGATTATTTCTCAATTTCAAACAATTTAGAAACCCTAACCTCAATTTCTGTTTAAACACTAATTCAAACCACCATAGATTGAATCGAACCTAAGTAACATAGTTCTTCAATTTCAAGTTCAACAACAACCCTAGTCTTCACAGCAACAGCCACAGAAACCCATCTCCTTAATCTTCACCAATCTTTTCTGGTTATGATTCATCAATTTCATCTTAAAATCTTTACCTTAACCTTACAAATATTCATCTTCCTTCTCTGATTTTCTCTAAATTTCAGACACGGAAAACACAGCCGCACTTCTCTGAATTTGAGGTCGAATGTAATGAACATAGATTTTTGGGTTATAGGAAATGAAAGTGATACAGCCACCCAGGTGACAAGGATAAGGGGTACTAGATCACGCATTTCTTGTCGGTTTCAGGGAACCGACTGCCTAATCACTTCTTTGCTCAATTGTAAGTTTTGGCAAACCGACAGTTCATT
Source organism: Papaver bracteatum (assembly GCA_023529315.1). Lineage (NCBI taxonomy): Eukaryota > Viridiplantae > Streptophyta > Magnoliopsida > Ranunculales > Papaveraceae > Papaver > Papaver bracteatum. Next base: position 40,187 of record JAJJWX010000075.1, read on the forward strand.
ATTTACTTCCTCCTTACGCACCTCAGCACGCTCTGAATGTAGCTCGCATGTGAATTGACCTTTGTGCTCCTTTTCGCTCCAGAAGGACAATTTCTCCTTCTTTTGCTCCAAAGGACTCCATTGCACCTAATCAACTCAAATTCACACATAAGATACATATTTCACAAAATAAATAGCAAAGAAAGCATAAATACTAGATATAAAATTAGGTGTTTTACAACACCTATCAACTAGTACGATAGAAGATGCAAGATCAGATCACACAATAACGATAAAATTAGTATCCGTCTGGCTTCACAATCTCAATGAAGTCTTTAAGTCGTTAACCTGGTTTTAAAAGAAGAAAACCAAAGGTTAAAGGAGAATCGACTCTAGCTTAGCAAACTAGTATCACACAAAATGTATGGGGATTAGGTTTCCCAGTTGCTAGAGTTCTCCCTTATATAGTCTTTCAAATCAGGGTTTGCAATCAATGTTAGTCTAGTAACAAAGTATTCAATATTCACCGTTAGATGAAAACCTGATTAGATACAAGCTAATATTAATCAATCGTTAGATCCAAAACATAGCTTGTTATACACACATGTATTGCATGTTTGTAGGCTTGTGAAAACCATACCCAAACTTGTACATTAGTTGGTTCAACACTAGTTAACCAAATGGTTAGCCAAATGATAACTTTCATATCGACCATATTCTTCTTCACCATAACTAGTCCAAATAACTCAAATGAACTAGTTAGGGATTTGTTCAATTGCTTATATCTTTATGTACTACACAAGAGATAATTGAAGCAAAAACGATGTGATTCACTGGAATCGAATCATGAACTATAAAGCCACGGTTTGCAATATCATTCCTTAGTTTATTAAGATAAGTTCACAAACATCGTTTTTAGACATAACCTACTCAAGTTCGTAGACTGGGTTCGCGGACTTAAGTTCCCGGATGGAGTTCACAAACTCCAGCAGAAATTCTCGGTCGATAACTTCTTCCAGTTCATAGACTGGGTTCGCAGACTGAAGTTCACGCACTTCTCCGGTTTCACATGATAAACAAAGTTCGCAAACTTCGGTTCGAGCACTAAGGACTTATACATATATGTGTTTCCACAACAATGCTTATATCCTCCAATGGTTATATTGTCTAAACTCTCATTTCAATCATTGAAACATTCTCAGAGGGAGTTATATAGTTGTTATTCACAAACTATTTTTCGTCAGAGCAATTTCCAAAATGATTGAAATATAACATGACTTTCGTCACTAGGTAAAGATGAACTTGGCTAAAGAGAAAGCTTTACCAACACATATTTCGAGAAATAGATAAGCGAGATATACTCAGCTTGAAATATCATATGTGTATATTCTTAGTCTATATAGTAATACGACTTTTGTCTCAAGATAGGAGATATAATATATAGACTTTCGAGTAATAGATAAGTTCAAGTCTCCACATACCTTTTAGTCGATGAAGATCCACTGGTTCCTTGAGTAGTCCTTCGTCTTGTATGATGATCGCCATGGAAATTGAGTAGTCCTTCTTGAGCTCAACTAAACTTTCTATCCTAGTTCGAGACCTTAGCTATGGTAGACTAGAAATCAAAGACTTTATAGTTTTGATGATTACTAATATTAAAAAACATGCTTGAGATAGAAACGCATGCGAGTTCGACCGAGCAATGCTCTAACAATCTCCCCCTTTGTCAATTTTAGTGGCAAAATTATTAATACATATGAAATACAAAATATATAAATAAACTTTGTAGCTCATATTCCACATATCGTCTAATCTTCAACAATACTTGAAATCTTCGTCACTTCCAAGTAATCCACTGATCCCAAAGGTTGTTAGTTTAGCACCATCGTTGTTGAAAATCCATAGCTATAAAAATGAGAAAAGCAATGGTTCTCAATCATTGTTATACAGTGTCATAGTATCATTACACAACGTCAAAGTCCAATTGCATCACAACTTTAACAACAATACTATGGTGATACTTCACTCCCCCTTAATAAATACTCCATCTCACATGGAAACCACTCCCCCTTACATAATGATCCGAAAACCATATGTACTTATAGTGTGGACTACATATTAATTCTCCCCCTTTTTGTCAATAAAATTGGCAAAGGTACAAGAACGGGATCCTAATGAAATTTCCGTAAGAGACATTTCATGACCAAAGGTAAATGTATATCATCTTGTTTAAATGCAATCATAAAGCTGAGGCTAAATGCATTCATCAAGGAGTCTATAAAGATACAAGATAACCCCTATAATATTCCACAGCCGCACTCCCCACAAAGATTTGGCAATTACGTGCAAGTTCAAAAGAACTCTCCCCCATAAAATGTCATTCCCAAGGGAACAACAAGAGATACCGTAATTTCAAAAAGAAAAGAAGGATTTATTTAGACTCAACAAATCACATACAAGTATGAATTTGGAATCCAAAAATAAATATTCAATCATATTAACCAAGGAGAACCAAGATTAATTTGACTAAATATGCTCGATACGAGTAAACTCATGGATACTTAAATTAATTAGATTAATCACAAGAAAACTCGCAAATAATCGAAGTATCATACTCAACCAAACTAATTACAGAAGTAATCAATTTAATTGGCCACACTCGACACAAAAAAATCTATGGAGCAATGACTAAGTTAATCATGAATAACCAACCCATTCAAAGAAATGCTCAAACATTAGAAAACTTATGGAGTGCTAACTAAATAATCACACAAGATGATTAATTTAGTTCAATCATGTTCAACATAAAGTACCTTACGGAACAACAACTAAGCTAATCACAGGGCAATCAACTTTTGTTGTTTTAGTGCTCAACATAAGACACTTCATGGAACAACACAGTATTTACACAAAAAATGTGGATCAGAGAATCGACCTTATACCGTGGAATAAGCAAGGATTCATTCTATGTCTCCATCACTATTTGCACAATGACACACAATAGACATAATCCTTGAATCGCAAAATATTTTAACCTATCTTACATCAATAATTGACAATATAGGTTTAACTTTTGTGTTTTTGTAAAAAGTCTATTCATTCTTTTATCAATATTTGCATATCAATTCACGAACGACTTTACTTTTGACAAAATATGGGACAATCAAGTTCACAGACGTAAACACACATATCCCATAACAATATTGCAATATATAAAATCAAAAAAGATTAATACTGCAAAAATCATCTTCTAAACAAGTTTAGAATTTAAACCAATAAATCTAAAAACAAGAAGATGAAAACTTTGGATATAGCTATGTGTAATCACAATAATGGCTATTCCAAAACACTAGTTATTCTTCTAAATAAAACAAAAAATAGAAGATTTACTAGGCAATAAGAACTCAAGTTTCTAGAAACCATTCATGAGCTAAAGTTCACATTTGATAGCTTCACAAGTTTCAAGATTTTTGAGCTCGTGATCCATGTTATCAAACGCGTCTTCGGAGAAGATATCCTTATTGAGAAGTTCTCTAACATGTGACTTCATGAGACCAAGGTCAGTAGTAACCTTTTTCAACTCACTTCTAACCACATCAAGATCCTTCATTGTATCAACAAGTTACAATTTCGCTTTCTCAAAGTATTTCAGAAAGTCATGAACCACTTCAGCAGACACCATATCCTCATTCTCAACATCTTGATGTGAGTAGGAATAATAGCATGAGGCATTAGGTGGTCCATCTTTCACAAGAGTTCTTTTCTTTCTTCCTTTTGATTCAATACCAAAACCTTTCTCAAGAAATCCATTTGCAAAACCACCATAGAGAGATGAAGAAGAGGACATTCTTGATAACCCAGAAAAACCTAGAGTATGCGTACGTGATTTATGTAACTCAATAGGTCGGATATTTAAAGGTTTTGTTTAGAAGAAAGGATTTTAGGGTTTACAAGCTGTAAACTCGAAATGATAACCCGTGTACACATTCGAACACAGTGCACCATACAATAAAAGAACACAAGACAATTTAAACAGGAAAATAATAAAATACATTGCAAATACTTTTAGGCAATATTGTCTGCTGGCACTAATTTAGCTATAAACGATAAGAGAAGAGCTCAACTAGGCAAAACGCAAATTTCCAAAGTACATCTGACTTTTACACATCTTGCTCAGCATGATTTTTATGAGCAAGTTCCTAACTTGTGATTAATTAGCACAAGTCTGAGCTATGAGCTCATTCAAAGAACTGTGTTTATGATCAAGTCTCTTTTTCCTCCTGAATTGTGAGAGTGATCCCTTTTGAATTGAGAAATTATCATAAAACTTACTATCATCAAAATATGAGACATAGTTTGGGTTCTTACCAGAAGAGTCTTGACTAGAGGAGGATGACAACCTGTTGACAATTTCTTTGTAGCCTTGAATTATCTTTATCAGGTTATTTCTCATATCATAATTTTTCCTTCTTTCTCCTGAATTTTTTTCAAAATCAAGGGACATGTTATTTTCAGAACCAGCAGCTTGATCTTTCGCCAGGCGATTCTTATTAAGACTTCTGTTATGCTTTCGAACATTTGAGGAACTCATTGAACTGACCTTCCTGATAACATACACAGGGTACGTATGAAAACCAATGGGTTTCGACATACGAATGTCAGTTACACCTTTGAGGATTAAGTCTAAGGTTTGTTGAAGTTGAACAAGAGAATTTTTATCCAACTTAGAGTTTCTCTTTTGTCTAACAGAACCTTTTGCTTTGAAAGACATACTTTCTGATCACATGAGTAATTAGCCAGTTTAGTCTTAACATTCTCGCCAGGAGATTTCTTCCTTCCATATGGTGTGGAATTTCCTTGATCAGAGGAAACTAACACATCTTTCTTAATTGGAAGGGACTCCATTTTTACTTATGGTGCTCGAGCATTTTCAGTTGTAGCAGAAGTAATTGGTATATTGGACTGCTTAGAGCATCCTTGAATAGAGAGCTTACTCAAGAGATGTTTTATTTCCAATGCATCCTTATTAGGATTGCATCAAGAGTCATACATGAAGGATGATCTTCAGTATTTTTCTTTGGATTTACAGTCTCTTATCATACCAAGAAGAATACTGATGTGTTGTTTCATCTAATTGAGTCTATCAGCTTGAATTCTAACAAGATTTAGAATCAACTCACTCTCTTCAGCTATTTCCCTTTTATTTTTAGAAATAAACTCTTTTGAAATGTAAGAACAACACATGTCAAAATCTGTCTATCTAGTTTGAACATGAGGTTCATCTATGTTTGAGATTGAAGGTCTTTCTCTTTAATAGACGAGATAGAATTTTTATTTCTGGCGATGCGTTTATCAGGGATACTACTCTTGTCCATAGAGTCAGATCGCTACAAACACAGACTTGTAAGGTATTGAACGTGTTTTCCTGCTCTGATACCAATTGAAAAAGCGGGGTTCTAACAACCAGACCCAATATTTCGATTAGAAATCTGTATAGACAACCCCGAGTTACTTTCTAGAGAATCAACTAGACAGTCAGACTCAATCAATAGAAAATATCTCAAGGAGTTTATTATCTTTATCTCTTAATTTAATTTACTCAAGCAAATACAATCTGCAAGTCTTAATCAAAGAGAGAGATAACTTGGATGGTACCAAAGACCAATATCCAAATGTCAATCAATTTAAATCAACAACCAATAAGGTCGGATATTCTAATTGATTGAACAACGCACAACCTGTATTATTTAAATTATATAACAAAATATAATGCGGAAAAGAAACAACACAGACACCAGAATTTCGTTAACGAGGAAACCACGAATACAGAAAAACCCCGGGACCTAGTCCAGATTAAATATACACTGTATTAAGCCGCTACAGACACTAGCCTACTCCAAGCTAACTTCGGTCTGGACTGTAGCTGAACCCCAACCAATCTCATACTGATCCAAGGTATAGTTATGCTCCTACGCCTTTGATCCCAGCAAGATACTGCGCACTTGATTCCCTTAGTTGATCTCACCCACAACCAAGAGTTGATACGACCCAAAGTCGAAGACTTTAATAAACAAATCTGTATCACACAGAAAATTCTATAAGGATAGATAAATTTGTCTCCCACGAATAAACCTATGAGTTTTGTTTTGTCTTTTGATAAATCAAGGTGAACATGAACCAATTGATAAAACTAGACTTATATTCCCGAAGAACAACTCAGCTTTATCAATCACCTCACAATAAACTTAATCGACGCAGTGAAGAAGATTATTGAGGAATCATAAATGATGAGACGAAGTGTTTGCGACTACTTTTATATCTTTCCTATCAGATATAGAAATCTCAAGCCAATTATTACAATTGTACTAGTACGATAGAAGATGCAAGATCATATCACACAACAACGATAAAAGTAGTATCGGTATGGCTTCATAATCCCAATGAAGTCGTTAACCTGGTCTTAGAAGAAGAAAACCAAAGGTTAAAGGAGAATCGACTCTAGCTTAGCAAACTAGTATCACATAGAATGTGTGGGGATTAAGTTTCCCAGTTGCTAGAGTTCTCCCTTATACAGTCTTTCAAATCAGGGTTTGCAATCAATGTTAGCTTAGTAACAAAGCATTCAATATTCACCATTAGATAAAAACCTGATTAGATACAAGATAATATTTGTCAACCGTTAGATCAAAAACATAGCTTGTTATACACACATGTACTGCACATTTGTAAGCTTGTGAAAACTGTACCTAAATATTTAACCAAATGGTTAGCCACATGATAACTTTCATATCAACCATATTATTCTTCACCATAACTAGTCCAAATGACTCAAATGAACTAGTTAGAGAGTTGTTCAATTGCTTAGATATTTATGTACTACACAAGACACAATTGAAGCAAAAACGATGTGATTCACTCGAATCGATTCATGAACTATAAATCCACGGTTTGCAATAACATTCCTTAGTTTATTAAGATAAGTTCACAAACATCGTTTTTAGACATAACCTACTCAAGTTCGCGGACTGGGTTCTCAGACTTAAGTTCCCGGATGGAGTTCAAAAACTCCAGCAAAAATTCTCGGACGAGAACTTCCGCCAGTTCGTGGACTGAGTTCGCGGACTGAAGTTCACACACTTCTCCGGTTTCACTTGATCAACAAAGTTCGCAAACTTTGGTTCAAGCACTAAGTACTTATACATATATGTGTTGCCACAACAATGCTTATATCCTACAATGGTTATATTGTCTAAACTCTCATTTCAATCATTGAAACATTCTCAGAGGGCGTTATATAGTTGTTATTCATAAACTATTTTTCGTCAGAGCAATTTCCAATAATTTCCAAAATGATTGAAACATAACATGACTTTCTTCACTAGGTAAAGATGAACTTGGCTAAATCAAAAGCTTTACCAACATATATAAGCGAGATATACTCAGCTCGAAATATCATATGTGTATATTCTTAGTCTATATAGTAATACGACTTTTGTCTCAAGATAGGAGATAGAATAGATAGACTTTCGAGTGATAGATAAGTTCAAGTCTCCACATACCTTTTAGTCGATGAAGATCCACTGGTTCCTTGAGTAGTCCTTCGTCTTGTATGATGATCGCCATGGAGTTCTTAAGCTCAACTACACTTTTTATCCTAGTTTGAGACCTTAGCTATAGTAGACTAAAAATCAAAGACTTTATAGTTTTGATCACTAATATTGAAAAACATGCTTGAGATAGAAACACATGCGAGTTCGACCGAGCAATTCTCTAACATTTAGTAATCTAGTATTTTCAACTAACTGAGTGTAGGTATTCCCGATTCATGAAGTTTGCTAGTTTTGTATGTTGCAAACATATTTCCAAACCTTAATCTAAACAATCTAAAGGGAAATCTAATTAATAGGCTTATTTGTTAGAGGAATATTGGTATCAAAAGTCTTCACTGAGGTTGAAGAAACTCTTAGGTTGTAAAGGACGTCAGTTACGGAAATAAATTATGTAGAGCCTTGCGAGGCTCAAGAGATGTAAGGAGCACGAGTGCAGCTGAATATCTTGAAGGGTTAATTCGGTATCAATAACATTCCAGACTGAAGTCTGATAGTAGGATAATGTATGTTCCTGTTTAATATGGTTTGGTGTTCAAAGCTGGCCGAGGTTCGAGATTTTTTCTGCAAGTGCAGTTTTCCTCGTTAACAAAACTTCTGGTGTCTTGTGTTTTCCATTTTTCGTATGATATTGTTTTATCTTTATAATATGGATTACATAAGTATTACATATTCAATCTAGGTAGTTTAAGTACTTATTAATTGTTATCAATTATGAGACTTATTCTTGTAGATTTTGTATCTTGAAAGATAGATTAACAAGTTCCATACTTGGCAGAATTCGTATCTTCCTGATTTGGATACAACTAGATTGATCTTGGATATTGATTTCTGAGATCGTCCAAGAACTCTTCTACACAATCAGGTATTTGTTGTCTAGATATATTGATTATGGAAGAGATAAGAGAAAACTATATACCCATATTGTTCAAGGATCTTTAGTTAGATTTACTTGCAATCATATTAGGTTTTTTTCCATACGGGTTGTTCAACGAAAAAGTTGTAGTGCACTTGATACCCTCTCATTTTCTAGTTTAATGAGACTAGCAAGTCTAACAGAAATTTAATTATTTTAATTAGTTAAATAGAGCATGTACTTGATTATATCTATGTCGATCTTTAACAAACTTAGGTGTAAAAGAGCAGTGACCAACGCGCAAGGACGGCTGGTTGCTGATATGTGTAGAGATGCTATTACCGATGGCCACCAAGAGGACCTAGCGTGTGAGAAGGAAGCATCGTAGCGTCGGACCAATACTGAACATGAATGAGGTTGTCGCCGATGAAGGAAATTAGGTTGGTTCTTGTTGGAACAGTCACCGATTTCAAACCTACAAAACACGGATTAAAAAAAAAAAAAGTTATCGGCTGAGTCACGACCAGGTCGCTCTCTTTAAGACGTTTCGTGGCTCTGACTTGAGCTTTGTGCAAGCAGTTCTTTCTTCGTCACAATGCCCCCAGGATAAAATAGCCGAGATAATACTCTCTTCAATCTCTCACGCACACAATGAAAAATTGATCACTTTCACTCTTTATAATCTTGCTCAGAAACTGGTCTCTAGATTCTCAAATAAAAACAATAACAGAAAAACTTGTATTTTCTCTGACCTCAAAACTGCTTTTTATAATCTTGCCATTAAAAACAAAATTTATTCTCATAAATTTTGTTTTTAAATTCATAATAAGCTATAAAAAAACCAAGGTGATACTAGTTGAGCTATCAAAACACTAGCCATATTATTTGGGACACATAAAAACCATATCATGTAAAATTGACACACAAACTCCATTTCAAATTAACATATTTAAATTTAGTTTTTCTTAATTTTTATAATCTCAATCCTACCCTTTAATGTATACGTCCTTATCGATCCTTCTTCTCCTCTCGATTAATAGTTTCATTTCTTTTATATTCTCCCCTAACACCACCAGTAACTCCTTCGATCGAAGCACCACCGCTAAGCCACCGTCACTTCCAGATCTACCACGATCACCTCTGCCTCTTCCTGTCTTCCCTCACCAACACTTCTTTTTATATTTTTCCTACTACGATTTCAGATCGCCACCAACATCACCTCCGCCACCACCAAACTAGATCTGATATCAACACCTCCATCTCTTCCTTCCCCACCATCATCAGTGGAAGCACCTCGTCTTTCTACTCTGACAAAAACACCAAAAATCGTAGATATACACCGAAGAATTCAATTATTTCGTTGATTATAAAAACAAAATTCGGAATTAAGGTTTTTTTGAAATGGTCAGAGAGCATTAGATTTGATTAATAATGGTGAATTTGATGATGGCGATGGTGAAGATGATGATGAAAGTTAGGTGGATATTGGTGAGGATTCGTTGAATCAGTTTGGTGATGATGAAACTGTTCAGGTAATGTTGGGTTTTATTTGATCTTTGTTTATCAAAATTTAGTTCAATTTTAAGAAAATTTTAGTGTTGAATTTTAAGTTTTTGTTGATTATTTTTTTCTTTTTAATTGCAAAATCTATGAGTATAAATTGATGAATTGAAGGTTTGGTGTTGTAATAATATGGGGAAAATTGAGAATAGACCGTCCTTAGAATTAGAATTCGAGGATACTAGTCAATATATTGCGAAGATTATCATCTCCAATGATACCTGGTGGTGCTGGAAATTGGCCTAATGTATGAAATTTAATCAGTTTTCTTATTAATTTTTAGTTTGAAAAATGAATTGAATTTAAATTGGGTTTTTATAGGTAAATAAAAATGAATTTTTATACAAGAAAAAGTGGTTTGTTGTAAATGTTGATGATCTCACTGTTCCTGAGAATCTTGACTGGACGCTGTAATTGTTGTTTTTGGCTTGTCAAGGTGATGTGAAAGGTGTCGAGGAATTGTTGAAGGAAGGGACGGATATGAATAGTATTGATTTGGATGGAAGGACTGCGCTGCATATTGCTGCTTGTGAAGGGCATGTGGATGTTGTTGAGTCGGAAAGCCAATATCGATGCTCGTGATTAGTGGGGGAGTACGGTTAGTTTTCGCCATGCTTTTTATTGCATTTGTGGAATTTTCATCCTATAGTTGTGTGCTTATGTTTGTGAATTTGGATAATTTTTCTTGCAGTTGAATAGACATTTGCACGAAACCAATTATAGTTTCGTCTAAGTTTTGCTAATTTTTGTCGATGAAAGCAATTTGTTGGTGATATAATTTTTTTTTTGTTGAAACTAGATTTAGTTTCATCTAATATGTCTTTTTTCTCCATATTTTATGTTGACGAAACCAATTTTGGTTGGTGAACTAGAATGACATATTCCAGAGATATTTCTTTACCTGGTGATCTGGAGATGCGGTCAGGTTATGAAACCAATTTCGGTTTCATCTTCTTTGGGTGGAACCAACTTTGGTTTTATCATTTTTTCTGTTTGGTTTCATCACTTTTTTTCTTATTTTGTTGGATATTGATCAATGAAATTCACCTCAGGAATAGTATCACCTTGGGAATATTGATCAAAGATGTATAATTTACTCACGTTATTTTATTTTCAATCATTAGAAGAATTTTTGTACCTATTTAACAAACTTATAAATATCTAGCCTTTAAACTCCATGTGTCTCATGTTCTTGCAGATAGGGAATATTTATGAAGATATTGGGAATCCAACAGATCCTTCGACAAAGCAGTGTTGCTTATTCTTCAATAAAAAAGGTACCCCGACTTGAGTGACTTGATTTCTAACTTGTTAAATAGTTAGATATTGGTAAATGGTATTAGTACAGTTTACAGGTGAAGAAATGAACCATAAATTTTAGCAATAGATTCATCTATAGTTTATCAATACGTAGTGGTGATATCTTCGTTGCTTTTGTTATTTATTCCTGAAATTAATTATTCCTGAAACCAATTATGGTTTCATCTATTTATGATGGAACTAAAATTGGTTTCATATAATTTTTGCTAGTTTTTGTCGATGAAACCAATTTGTTTATTTATTCCTTGTCATTTACTGTAATACTCAGACTCGTCCAAATTAGCTGTCAGAAGGTTATATATGTATGGGCTGCTTCCATAATGTGAGATACGTATCTTCTACATGACAATAACAACATCATATTTTTAAACATGACAATATTGAGGCACCTGAGTAGCTTCCAAAGAAGACAGTTGTTCTTATCCTACGGATACTAGGGAGTCGGAGTTCTATGCTAAGGTCAATTACGATGTTTTTATTAGTTTTTGTAATTGTCTATCATTAAATTAAGTATGCTAAGCCTCTTGTTCACAACCATTAGATACAACATAAAAATAGGTTTTTAGTCCCCTCAAAATTGTGTTTTTGAAGTAAAGTTAACTTTGTGACTGTATGTGCTGCTACTATCGATATGATTTTCGAATTGGATACGGGATCTTTGTTTGTTGGAAATTCTGTTGGTTTTGGTTGGGGAAATGACAGATTTATGATACATCTTAATCGTTGAAATCAATATTGTGTTGGGGAAATGACAGATTTATGTTGAAACCAAAATTGGTTTCATCAAATTCTGACAGTTTTTGTTGGTGACAATAGTAAGTTTATGATGAAACCAAATTTTGGTTTCACCTGATTTTTGCCTAGCTTTATTCGACCTGATTTTTGCCTAGTTTATTTTGGTTTGGTTTCATCATTGAAGCTGTGTTGGTGAAATGACAATATGTGAAAAAATGATGAAACCTAATTAGGTTTCATCGTATTTTTTTCATTTGTTGAATATTGATCTGTATGAAACCAATCTTTGATGGTGAGACACAGGTGGATTGTTTTTTTTTTTCAAACTAGTTTTAGTTGAGGAGGTAATGGTAGTGGTGGTTGTGGTTGTGGCGGGGATGGGGGTGGTGCAGTTGACGGTGGTGGTAGGTTTCATCTTATTGTGTTTCTTTTATGATGAAACCAAATTTTGGCTTCACTTGATTTTTTTTCCTAGTTTATTCGGCCTGACTTGGAAGTCAGTGTGTTTGGTTTCATCATTGAAGTTTGTGTTGGTGAAATGACAATATGTGAAAAATGGTGAAACCAATTTCGGTTTTATCTAATTTTGGTGAAACCAATTTTGGTTTCATCATTTTTTCTGTTTGGTTTCATCATTTTTTTTCTCATTTTGTTGAATATTGATCAATGAAATTAATTGTTTGTGGTGGTGGCGACTGGTTGGTGGTGGTGGTCAGTGATAATGGTGGTGTTGCTCGGCGACGGTGGCGGTCTTCGTCGGCGGTGGTCTGTGGTGGTGGTCGGTGGTAGTTGGTGGTGGTGGTTGGTGACGGTGGTGGTGGTGGCTCGGTGGTGGTGGGAGGTGGTGGCGACGGCGGTGGTTGGCGGCAGCGGTGGTGGTGGTTGGCGGTGGTGGCGCGGTGGTGATTGGCGGCGACGGTGGTGGCTCGGTGGTGGTGGTGATGGTGATGGTGGTGGCGTGGTGGTGGTGCTACTGCTGGTGGTGGTCGGCGGCAAATGGTGGTGTGTTGTTGTTGGTGATAATATAATTAAAAATTAAAGGTGGGGTTGATTTTTGTTTTTATTGGGGTGATTTAAACTAGAAGGGTAATATAGACAGTTTATGTTAAATGGAGTTTTTGTGAACAATTTGTTTTGTTGGAGTTTTTGTGCATAGATAGTGACACCTTTGGTGTTGTAATTCGCATACTATTTTAATTTCCACAAATAAAACAGTCAAAACGGTAACATAATTGTAACCAAATCAATGTTATTTAATCACGTAATTAAGGGCAGTAAAAAACATTTTGAAAATATTTTCAAAAAAGAGCAAAAATACTTTGCAAATTCAAGAGACCTCCCAAGACCACGCTCCAAGACTAATGATATATATGGTGGGTTTAGAGGTAGAATTTTAAAGATGGGATTCATGGGTCCAGGGGATTTGGTGGAATTATGTTTCCCTCGCTACATTTGGTTGCCCAAATCCCTGGAATTACGTTTCCAATGGGATTCACTTTTCCAGCAAATCCTCCATATGGAGTCCGACCCCTCCCCCTAAGATTTGCTAGGAAACTTATCAGGGGATTTATGGACCCACTATTTTTTAGTCAAAATCCCATATATATACAATTTTAAGCTTCTTAGGGGAATGTCAAACAATACATGGACTTTTAACACGAGAAAATTTTATGAATCCTAGGAATATCAACTGAGTTACTAAACATACGAGGGATTCCCAGAATTTGTAATCCCGTGGGATTACAAATTCCTGGAAATTGTGAATTCTGCAAAAAAAACTCACCAATATATTATTTATATATATACCCATCAGTAGGGGGAGGGATTCGATCCTGAAACATAACCCTCCATGCCCAAAATACTTAACCACTGGGCCAAGCTCGAATTATTAATATAAATGTACAAAAAAAATTATTTTAAAAACATATATCCCAACAGTTCTAGCATAAGCGAGAAAGGATATTGGCGCTAGACGCGCTAGCGTGTCTTGATAGAAGATGATGTTAGACGCACCAACATTGGAGGGGATGGCGTTGGACATCCCAGCGTTGGAGAAAGGGGGCTATCTCTAGAAGCACCAGCATTTTGAGAAAAAAGAAGTTGGCGTCATCGTCAAGTGTTACACATGACGCTTATTCGTGCCAGCGTAAGCTCGGTCTATGGTGCACCAATTGGTATGGAGCTTAGTATGTGGCGTACCTGAGGAGCTTATACCCGGATGTAAGAGCTCACCTGCTTGATACTAGGTCACATAGAACATAAGATTATACCATTACTAAGAACGAATGAAAGCTTAATGTGAAGCAGAATCAAGCCTCCACAAGGAGGATACTTCCAAATCAGATCAACTAAATGCCACTACAGTTCTGGCTCCAGGCACCTGCTAAGTGATGAAAATCAATATTGTGGCTACTTATGAAGAAAACCAATTTTTGGCACCCTAAGTCGCTCTAGAGATTGGTGCATGAAAGTCATGATGCTGACCAAGAAGAGCCAAAGTCTGGAAAAACAAAATGCTACTTATCTACGGCATTTCTACACCAAAACCATACACCACTATGTGGCAATGACGTGGCGAGTCCACTGGAAAGAGAAAAAAGATTAAATCGTGTGAGAATAAAAAGGGCAGATTAAATCGCGTGAGAGTAAATATGGTAATCGGGAAAGTTGTGAAGGTCAACTTTTTAATAATCATTTATTAGGGAAAACTTTCTTAAGTAGCATGTCGTTTAGATCTAAATTATTTTTTAACAGCAACCTAATTTTTCTCTCTTTCACAGCAAAAATGGAAGAAAATTCCATGGAATCCGGAAGAGAAGGTAAGTCAAATTATGCTTTTAAATGTTAGTAAATTAGTTAAGTTTATATACTAATCATATTAAAACAGATATGCTTCGGGTAAAATACCTCTTTATTTTTTGTTCTGGATTGATATCTTCCTCATGATTTTATTATGATCCCATTACTTACATCAGGAAAAAAATCAATGTTGGTGACATATAATATCAATGTTATATGAAAATCCATTTTTTTTTCGATCCGTATGAAATCCTTTTTTGCTACTGTAGATGCATTTTACTACATACTACATCCAAAGGATGAAAATCTTCTTCTCATGCAAGTGAAAGTAAGAACTTAACAAGAGACACAAGGATATACGTGGTTCGGTATGATTACCTACGTCCACGGGGGTGAAAGGATGAATCTTATTACTTCAAGGTGTTACAATGGTGTCACTCTCCGAGTTGAACTCTTTTCCTTACAAAATGAACTAATTCTCCACTCTCTTTCTCTTTTTTGCGGTTACAAGTCTCTCTCTCCCCAAAATTACAACCTACCTCTCTTGGGTACAAGTTCTTCTATTTATAGGGGAGGATATATACAACTAAACTATGGTGTTGGTCACGATATATCTATATTGAAGTCCTGTGTCGGGCCATCTCGCATCGTCTCTTCTTCCACAGATCTGGCCGATGTAATTTGGTTCTTCGGCAACCTCGTATCCGAGCCGATCCTTTTAGGTGCTCTCTTGGTGTGATGTCGCCCCTCCAATCATGTCTCCCTTTTAGTTGGCCGATATGGCATGTACCTTCTTATCCCTTTGACTAACGCCCCTTGTTTGACCCAATATGTCTCGTCTGTCAGCTTTGTCAGAGGTCTGGGGTCAAGTCTTGTCCGACAGCTATAGAGTGATCATGTACGATCCACGTGATTCCTTAATCTTCGCGCCTTCCAGCCTCTGTCCCATGCTTCTCGCTTCTTCCTCCTTGGGTACATCATAGCTTAAGATGTTGCCACCTAGCTCTGTGGATAATCTACACATACATTTATGCCCCTTCTTTCGCTCGTGTGGTAGACACGAGTGGAAGAAAATCGTCCCATCTTCCCACGTCTCTGTCCATGCCGCGATTTCCGCCATGCAGTCTCCCACTAATTACCCTTTATGACTTGTAACCGTCGGTGTTGGTCACGCTTCTTTCTTCCTTTAAATACCCCATTTTCCCATTCTCTTTCTTCTACTTCGCCATTTTCTCAATCTCCAGCTGCTGCAACCATTTTTTCTGAGATTCTTCATCACTTTATGTCTCTGTGAACCCTTGTCTTTTTGATTCTCTTCATTCACATCTTCATCACCGAGTGATATAGTAGCTGTGGTTATCTTTCCGTCGTCCCAACCTACTTCACCAGCTTCTGAGTTTTGCACTACTCACGTCCATGACTTCTTCTCCCTCAATGACTGAGAAAAGGTTTGTTGATGATTTTTTTTCCGAGATTGATGCTTTTCTCTTTGATTCCCTATTTTAGTTTGATAGTCCCTCTGAGTACAATGATCGCGCCATAAAATCTATCTTTCCTGAAGGTTCTCCTTCTATTTCGTGCAGGTCCTAGAAAAGGGTGAAAGATCTCTCTGATGAAGAATTCATTGAACAGTTGAAAGAAAAGTACGATCTTCAAGATTACGAAGTTACCCTGATCTCGGGCCAAAACAGCACCTTGAGGAAGTCTGATATGGAGAAGTACGAGCAGTCGGCCGAATGTGTGGTTATCACTCATGGCCATCTGGAGCTAAGTCTCCGTCTCCCTTTGTACAATCATGATAGCCCTTTCTACTACGAGATTCTCTCCCAGCTCAAGCCTTATCGTGCTCTGGCTCAATGGACTGGCAACACTTTTCGGATTATGGATGAATGGAGAGATCTCCGAGATGGACGCTCCAGAATATATCGTTGCCAATTTCCTTGCTAACTATCGAGCCGGTACTTCAACCAATGGTGACCTTGCCGGTTTTCCTGCTAGTCCTCATTATCACAGAACTATGCCTAAGAATGTTGAAAGGATGATGCTGGATGCCGATCCCATCGTCCAAGGTTCTAACAGGCGACCCCGTCATACCAATGATCCAATTTATCCCCGAGTTCCACTTCTAGTCCGAGGGCCCATTTTACATGGTAGCTTCCCGTCGCCTCCATTTCCCGCCGATCCCTATCCTTTCTGGGTGGTTAATGATGATAAGGCTGATAAGGTATGTGTCTCCTTCTGCTTTCCTCAATTTCTAGCTTGTTAGTTTTGACGCCAATTGGTTATTTGTTGTCATCAAAGTCTCAGGGCGACTCTACCAAGGCCGCCGCATCGTCGAGAAAGAGGGGTGCGGGCAAAAGGGTTGAGGAAGACCAGGGAAAGGTAACAAACACAATAATTTTATTATAAGTACATGTACTTGCCCCTATTTTTTACCTTCACATGTTCTGACGAGAAGCCTTGTGCATAAATTTCCTAGGCACGATGACGATGAAGTCGGTGGGTCCGATGTGCATGAGATTGATCCTCAACATCTTAGGCATAATTCCACTAGAGGCAAGCATGTCGTTACTAAGCCGCAGCCGAGGCAGAAACCAATCATCGATATTCCCGATGAAGATGACATATTCGGCGAGGATTTGTCGGATGATAAGGGCGATGGGAAGGAGATAGGCGACAAACAAGAGCCCATGAAGACGCCCGAGTTGGGAAAGGCTGTTAATACTGAATCAGAAGTACTTCCTCGTCTGCCCCAGATCACTGATGGGTCTTCGTTTAATGTTGAAACCTCCTTTACCGTCTCTGGCCCTATCCTGAACTCTCTTGGAGCGCTCACTTCCCCCGACTTTGGAGCGTATACTGATGAACAAATGCTTGGCGTCGTGCCCCTTTATAATGATATGGCTCAGACTCTTGATACGGTGGTGAGTGACTCTGTATGCTTGGGTGATTCCCCACTCCTTAATATCTTCCTAATTGTCGCTTGGCATTCTAACTTGTTTACTTGTATCAGATCCTTAATCGGGTACGGTTGGATGCCGCCAATCGTCGTAGGGAGAGGCAGTTGGTGGAATCTCTCCAACTTCAATTGCAGAGTGAGAAGAGTCGTGCGCGCGAGCTAGAAATTAAACTCGCTGATGCTCAAAGTGTGTTACAATTCTATAAAACTTAACTTATGTTGATTGAGTTTATCGTGCCAGTATCCTGAGTCAAGTGTCCTTCTGCTAGCCGAGATAGCTAGTATAGGTTTAGATGCTTTTTCAGAGTTTAGGATCATGAAGAGGAAGTGGGATATTGAAAAGGATTTAGTGGAGAATCTTTGTCGGCGAATGGCAAACAAGGATGGGAAAATAGATCGCCAAGCTGATGAGATCAAAGAACTTCAAGGTGAATTAGACCGATATCCTCAGTTTGAGTATGCCCCTGAAGAAATAGACAACTTGCGGGCTCATTTGGGTTCTTCTCAATGGCTTGCTGCTGAGAAAACTGCTTTGGCCACGGACCTAGAACAGCAGGTAGACTCTTTACAATTGCAGAACCGAGACCTTCATGAAGATCGCCGATGAATTTTGAGGGATAAAGATGTAGTGGATCGAGCTAACATGGATCTGCTAGGGAAAGTGGGTGAATTTGACAAAATGGTGTGTGAACTATAATGGAGTAGGTCACATCTGTCAGTGCTCCAAGTGTCGCGCAATCGTTTAATGGACGAGTGGAGTGAACATAAAAAGTACTGCCCCAGCAATGAATTCAATGAACAATACTATAACGATCTAACCATGAAATTGTCCAAGGCCGAGGATGAGTTGTCCAAGTCGGTAGAATCGCTTCAGTCAGTGTTACCGGCCCTTTCAGGTCTCGTAGGAGATATGTTGAGGCAGTTCCTTAGGATTAGATTATTTTCTGTACTTGTGAAATCGCTAAACCATATTCAATGAATAATCCCGTGTTGTTGTGATCTTGTAGCCGAGCAAAAACGTTCTAAAGAATTAGATCTGGAGGTTCGACGGTTGAAGCGGGTCGAGGAAGATTTGGGTACCAAGTTTACCAATGCCGAGGCAGCCAATTTTCAGCTTACTCAATAGGTTGAGGATGAACGCGTCGCCCATGAAGAGGAGATATACTAGAAGGTCCAGTTAGGTATTGCTGAGTATGTGGAGAATAAGCGGTGCGAGATCGCGCAAAGGATGGCCGGTACTGTTCCTCCCAAGGCTTGAATTCTCTTTTTGTAGTGTTGCGCCACTAAGTTTCCCTTTGTCCTGGGTTGTAAATCGCTTTGAACACCTCTTCCCTTTTTACTTCTGATACACTGTTTGTTTGTTTAAAAGGGGGTGCTGCGTCTCCGATGTTGTTCCTTTTATTCCTGTTATACTTTTCACTTCGTGGGGTTTTATGACGCTTTTCGTGCTTCCTTAATTGGCGTTATGACGCTGTCGCTTTAACTTTTGTTTCTTATATCATTCTTACAATTGTTGATCATGTATGTTAGTATTTTAACCTTTTCTGTCGAACACACCCAACAAGGAGGGTCATCGGGCCCAATGCCATGTCCTTATTGGGGTATCTCATCACTATATCTTGGATTCATTGGAAGGGTACTAGTCAACCTAATTCTAGGTTCGATTTCCCCGAGCGTTTATCGATCAACCAATCTCGGGAAAGTGGTCACAGCCACTTGCGATGGGGGCGACCTTTCAAATGTAAGTAGGCCACCTAGCTGAGAAGACCTCGCGTCTTATCAGCCCGTGGAACTGGTTTTAGGCTACCTCGGCACTTGCACACTTCCACTGCCCCGAGTACGAATAGCCAGGCGACTGTAAGGCACCTCGGCACTTCCACACTGGCTTTGCCCGAGTACGAATGCCCATTCGAGTGTAAGCCACCTCGACACTTCCACACTGGCTTTGCCCCGAGTACGAATGACCATTCGAGTGTAAGTCGCCTCGGCACTTCCTCACTGGCGTTGCCCCGAGTACGAATGACCATTAGTTTCTCATGACCTATCTCATACCCCTCACGATTTTACAGAAATAGAAGACAAGTATGCTCACCTTTTTTCCGCACCTCCCTTCAGGGGTGGTATAGCTTCATATACTTGACGTTCCAGGGTTTGGGATCTTTTGTTCCATCGAGTCTCAGTAGTCGATACGATCCCTCGCCTTCCTTAGACGCAATTATATACGGCCCACCCCACTTTGGTGCTAGCTTTTCGACCTTTTTGTCTCGCTCCCATTCATCCAATAACTTTAGTACTTGCTTCCCTGGTTGGAATTCTAGGAGAACACGCTTGTTGTACTCTCGCTGTAACCTCCTTTGATAGTTTTCCATTTTTTGTAGCGTCATCTCCCTTGTTTCTTCCAAATCGTCGAGTTTTGCCAAAATTAGATCGGACGAGACGTTTCGCCTCCAAGCTTCTGTCCTAGTGGTAGGGATCATTCCTTCCGTTGGTAGAATCGCCTCGGTTCCATAAGTAAGCATGAACGGCGAGAACCATGTAGCTTCCCTCCGTGTGGTTCTGTATGCCCATAAAATGTTGTACAGTTCCTCGCACCAGTTACCATATTCCCCATCCAATTTCTTTTTCATGTTATCGGTGATTGTTTTGTTAGTGATCTCGGCCTGCCCATTACTCTGGGGGTAAATGGGGGTATCTTTACTCTTCCTGATGTTGTACGTGTTGAACAAAAGATAAATATTTTCCCCTTGGAGTTGTTTACCATTATCGGAGACGATAGCTGCTGGGATCCCAAAGCGGAAAATGATATGCTCCCAGATGAACTTGAAGACATCTTTGTCTCGGATGTGCCTTAGTGGTGCTGCCTCTACCCATTTGGTAAAGTAATCCGTGGCCATAATCAAGTATTTCCTCTGCTATGTTCCTACATGTAACGTTCCGACAATGTCTACCCCCCATTTGGCAAAGGGCCATGGGCTTATAACAGAGTTTAAAGGTACTTCTGGTGCCTGTATTTTCTTGCCAAACCGTTGACATTCTTCACAAGCTTTCGCCATTTCCTTTGCATCTTCGTTCATGTACCTCCAAAAAAAGCCCATTGTATTTTCCTTGGCCGATAAGCTTCTCCCCGAGCTGTGGTTTCCGGCGGCTCCATAGTGTAACTCATGCAAGATTGCGTGGCCTTCCTCTCTACTTAGGCATCGTAAAAGTGGCCCCAAGTAGGATTTCCTATATAAGATCCCTTCTCTTAGCTCGTAGGCGCCCGACTTAGTCTTGATTTTATTCATCTAGGGTTGATCCTTGGGTAGCTTTCCCGTTTCCAAGTATTGGTGTATCGGCTTTCTCCAATCGCCCTCTTTATATCGATCGGCTGTGTTAATAGCCACATCGATCCGTATGTCCGGTATTTCTGGGATTGAGGGAGTAAGGAGCCTCATAACACAAATTCCATTTATGCTCGGGTCTACCAGCTGTGAGGCGATGTAAGATAGAGCGTCCGAATTCCTGTTATCTTTTCTACAAATGTGACGGAACTTAATGCTTGGTATTTGGTTAATGTAAAATTGGGTGAGCTCCCAATACTTTTGCAACATGGGGTCGTGTGTCGCATATTTTCCTGTAATCTGCCGAATCACCAATTGTGAATCACTAGTTAAGCGAACCTCCTGTAGCCCCATTTCGATAATTATTCATAAGGCGTGGATTGTAGCTTCGTACTCGGTGACATTGTTTGTTGCTTTGAATTCTAGCCTAAACGAGTGCACTATCTTTCTTCCTTTCGGCGTGGTGAAGACTAACCCAAGGCCTGACCCCTCTTTGTTTGATGCACTATCGACGAAAACTTCCCACCGTGTTGGACTACTGGCTGCTAATAGGTCAGCAGGCTCTTCTCGTTCTTCCATCATCCCAGGTATATCTTCAACCTCGTTTTCATCGCTTAGTGGGAAATCCGCTAGGAAGTCGACCACTACATGTCCTTTGATCTCCGTCCTCGTCTCGTACACCACATCATATTGTTTGATTAAGGCTCCCCATTTAGAGATTCTCCCTGATCGTCATGTATTATCCAAAACTGCTTCGATAGGATATTTGGTGAGCACTCGTATGCAATGAGCTTGAAAGTACGTTCGGAGTTTAGAAGCGGAAAAATCTAGTGCAAGTACCATTTTCTCCATTCTGGTATAGTTTTTCTCAGCCGGACTTAATGTTTTGCTAGTGAAATACACCGGCTTCTCCGCATTCCCCTCCGTCATAACCAACACTGCACTAATGGCGTACGGTGTCGCCCCTAAGTATAGGGTAATAATTTCTGTCGACTCGGGCCTCTGCAGAACCGGGAGGCTGTCTAGGTGTAACTTGATATTTTGAAAGGCTTTTTCTCTAGCATCCGTCCATTGAAACTTTTCTCCTTTCTTCAGAATGTCATAAAATGTTTTACATTTGTCCGACGACCGCGACACGAATCGCCCCAATGCTGCTATACAACCATTTAGCTTCTGCACATCCTTTACTGTCGCGGGGGATGGCATCTCTAAGACAACCCTAACCTTCTCGGGATCTGCTTATATCCCTCTGGGGGTGATGATGTATCCTAGGAATTTCCCCGATGTAACCCAAAAGTCGCACTTGGCGAGATTAATCTTCATCTTGTGTTTCCTCATCGTCCGAAAAATATCGCTAAGGTCTCGAACGTGATCCTTAGCTCGGCGGCTCTTGACCAACATGTCGTCCACGTAAACTTCTATGGTGTCGTGGATCTTTTGTTTGAACATGTCTCCTACTAGTCTCTGATATGTATCACCAGCGTTCCTAAGTCCAAATGGAATCTTGGTATAACAGTACAGCCCTCTTGGTGTGAAGAAGGAAGTATGCTCCTGATCCTCGGGTGCCAACGGTATTTGGTTGTAGCCCATGTATCCATCCATCAATGTCATCGCCTCATACCCAACTATTGATTCTACTAGTTGGTCTATGCTTGGGAGAGGGAAGCTGTCCTTCGGGCATGCCTTGTTCAAGTCACTAAAATCAATAAATATTCTAACTCCTTATTTTTTCTTTGGTACCACGACCATATTAGATATCCACTGCGTGTAATGGGATTTCCTGATTATCCCGGATTCCTGTGGATTTTTTAGCTCGGCCTCAACCGCTGCCTGTAACTCTGGTGCGATTCACCTCATTTTCTGTCTAACTGGTTTGAACCTCGGATCAATCTTCAAGTGGTGGCAACAGACCTCCGGGTCAATACCCTCTAAATCGTGTACTTCCCAAGCGAACGCGTCTAAGTTTTTCTTTAATACTGTCATGAGTTGACTTTCTTGTTCATCCGAGAGTAATGTCCCGATTCTTACTATCTTTGGTTCCTCAACCATCCCCAAATTTACTTCCCGAGTCAGCTTAACTGTCGAGAAATTAAATTTAGGTTCCCTGAACGGAGCCGTTTCCTTTAAATTCTATAAAGGGCCTTGCTCTTGATTCTGGTATGCCATGACCACTTGTGAAATAGCCTTCTCCAATTCTTCTGCAGCCTTAACTTCTTTGGCCTTGTTTTCCCCTCGCCTTTGTCGAGCTCGCCGATCTCCATTAATTTCGGCATCAACCCGCATGCATTGTCGTGCTGCCTGGGAGTCACCTATAACTTCAGCTATTACCTTGTAGGTTGGGAACCTTAATCTCTGATGATATGCCGATGACACCCCTTTAATCCCAGCGATCTATGGACGTTCGATAATTGCTTCATAAGGAGAGGCAACGTCGACCACACAAAAGGTGGTTAGCGTGTCAAGGTAGCCCCCTCCATCTGAAACCCTCAAAGTTACCTCGCCCTTAGGGATGGTTACTGTACCATTAAATTCGTAGATGCGATATGTTGAGGGGACGAGGATGTCGTCCTACAGCTCCATTCTCTTGAACGTGTCGTAGAATAGCACTTCGACTGAACTTTCGCTATCCATGAGAATCCTTTTTATTCCCCACTTCTCAATCAGCAATGTGATGACCAGGGGATCACTATGTGCTTTCCCATTTGCTGGGATATCCTTGGCCGAGAACGAAATAGGCTGCATCATCCATGGTTCCATCGGTAAGGTCTTGGCTACGTTAAATATTTCATTGCCGTCGCGATCCCTTTTGTGAATTCTTGAAGTGATTACTGGTCCGAGAGTGTAGTCTTGCATAGCTGAATGTGAAATGATATTCACAAATTGAGTTGACCTATCAATGCTAACTTGATGAACCGGCACATCGAGTGTTGCTGTCGGCTGAGCTAGATGTCGGGCGAACTGTCTCAGGTATCTATCTCGGATGAGGTGTTGAACGATATCCTTCACTTCCCGTCAATTATTAGTGGAGTGGCCCCTATACTGATGGTAGTGACAGTACTCGGGGTGATTCTTGGTTTCTTGGAACTGGACTCCCATTGACGCTGGGTAATTTATATTGTTCCTCTTCTCAACTTCCTTGAATACTTCCTCCAAAGGAGTGTTCAAAGGGGTATATTATCGGGCTTCATACCTCGGCCTCTTCCCTTTGGCCACCCATTATTTCTTCTCACTGCTCCTTGGTGTAGGGTCTGATCTCTTCTCGAGACACCTAACAGGATCGTCCATAACTGTTTTAGCCTCAGCAAGAGCTTTAGCACTAGCTTATTGTACCCCCCTTATCTCTCGATTCAGCTTGAATTTCTTCTAGGGCGATAAAATGTTCTTGCATTCTTCGCATCTCCTTTAAGGTTTTTGGCTTTTCAGAGAACATATCTATCCATATGGGGTCCGATCTTCCCAATGCGTTTTCGAATCCGAAGATAGCTTGATCTACCGGTACTTTTCCAATTTCAGTACACAGTTTCCTCCACCTATCGATCAAGGTTCTCAAGGGCTCCCTGAGCCTCCGGGCGAGGATGAACAGTTTGTTCATCCTAGGCCGAGGTCGGCTGTTATGCATATAGGTTTCAAGAAAGGCCTCGATTAGTGCATCGTAACCGTCGATCGTTCCAGGTGGAAGTGAATAAAACCAATATCTCTCCTCGCCCTCCAAGCTGGCCGAAAAGAATTTACACATTATTACCGTGTTGTTTTTCCATTGGATCAATGACATGGTATACATTTTTAGATGCTCAACCGCATCTCCTATTCCATCGAATCTGGAAGGAAATGTAGGTAAGGTACACTTTGGTGGAAACGGCATTTGTTCAAGTTCTTGGGAGAAAGGTGTCTTCTCGGCCTCGCTCATAATCTCTGCCAGTTTGTTCTCATCGCTGCTTCCCGATAGCTCCTTAATCTTTGCCTCCAACTCTTTGAATTTAGCTTCTGTCGCCTCGTCCTGTCATCCGCCCCTTCCTCGCCTTTATTCATCACTAGACGAGTCATCGGGTGGTCCATATCCCTGTGGGGAGGGTATGGGGGGTAGTCTCGGCCCATTCATAGGTGGTTGACCTTATCGGTCATGATTACTCGACGTTCCTCGGCTGGACGATCCTCTTGATCTGGTTCGCTGATTCCTCAACTGATAATTCTCAAACTTCAGGGCGAGATTCTGTTGCTGGAGTTCTCTAAATGCCGCTTCTTGTATCCTTTGACTTTCTAAGATGGCCAATAACGTCGGGTCTGTGCTTTCATGACTAGAATGTCCATTAGGGTGGTGCGGCTGAGACTGTAATGGTATTGACGTTGGTGGTGGGGGTAGTATCGGACCAGTTGCATGACAAGTTACACGAACAGGTGTAGGGCCGACATTGCTAGATGTTCCTCGCCCCAACTGAATCTTCCTGAGACGCTCTTGCTCTCTTCCTAAGGCTTCCTGGTACTCATCTTGTTGCCTTGATCTTTGTCTCTGGGCTTGTGCTGTAAGCGCTTCCTCATCGTCCTCCGTATCTGAAGCTGTAAGTCCATTGACTTAGTAAACTCTCCTCTGGGTCAGGATAACCTGGTATAAGGGTAGGGTGTCATCATCTCTCCCAAGATCCACTTCCTCATCAACAGTTGGCATGCCTCGTGCAGCTGCATGAGATTCCTCGAGCGGTGGTTGTCGACTGTCTTCTTGCCTCTGCCCAGTTACCCCTGCCTGCATGCTGCTGCTAGTAACTGTACGATTTCTTAGCGTCCTTCCCGTCCCTGAAATACTAGCCATCAGGTGTGGCGCGTGTTGAGCTGAGTATCGTCCCTACCTACGTCAGCAAATACAAAGAACACCTTACTTTGACCTGATATTGTAAATAAACATTCAACAGGGTGAAAAATATTCGACTGACACAAAATTGTCACTACGTTAGAGCTTGCAGATACAAAGCCTACTCCGGTTATCAAATGGGCTCTTCCTATCTACCCTATTTTGACTCTATACTGACTTTGTGGCATATTTTACGCTAGGTCACTATTATTCCGTACGATGTCGCCTTCAGTACTTGACCTCCTCATTTAAGCTAGTTTTTCCTTCATTCTATATGCTCCAAATCATTAAACTCATGCACATGATGATTGAATGGTACGGCGCGTAGGTTCAAAAATCAAATCAAGTCTCTATTGTTGTTATTTCCTCAAGATCTCATCATGGCCGTCTTCCCTGGATCCTCTCGACGAATTTTCCTACGGCTAGACAGCATCGCCGGACAAGATATTTCTCCCTCTTTTTTCTGACCAGACGACATGGGTTGTTGTCGATCGACGAATCAAGGGTACAAACGCAAAAAAGGAACTTGGAAACAAATTCTCCTTACTAAAGAAACATCTAGAACACGACTTCCACGACGGGAAGCTCAAAATTGGCAACTTATCATGCAAAAGACATCTTAAACTTAACCTTTTGCAACTCTAAACACACAAAATTGGTACCGCAACAACAAAACAACTTATTTACCACTAAAATTCACTCAACCATCAAAAACAAACAGTCTTCATGTAGGCAGATCCTCCACCTAGCTCATAACCTGCGCTATTGATCGTCGGTGAGCTTATGGAGGTTTTCTGCTGATCAAACCGTTTGTAGGCGAAGAAACGAGAAATCTACTACACCTTGTAAAACCGTTGCTCAAAACAACAAGAGAATGGCAGTTTCGGCCAACAGAGTTCATCCTAGCTTCAACTACCACACTTAAACGTGTATTCAGGAGATTTTGATCGTCTCTGAAGGCCTTTCAGGCAAGGTATCCGGAGATCTTAGTAGGATCCCCTTAGTCGGCGCCAGAATGTAGATGCATTTTACTACAAACTACATCCAAATGATAGAAATCTTCTTCTCATGCAAGTGAAAGTAAGAACTTAACAAGATACACAAGTATATACGTGGTTCGGTATGATTACCTACGTCCACAGGGGTGAAAGGATGAATCTTATTACTTCAAGGTGTTATGGTGTCACTCTCCGAGTTAAACTCTCTTCCTTACAAAATGTATTAATTCTCCACTTTCTTTCTCTTTTGTGCGGTTACAAGTGTCTCTCTCCCCAAAATTACAACCTACCTCTCTTGGGTACAAGTTCTTCTATTTATAGGGGAGGCTACATACAACTAAACTATGGTGTTGGTCACGATATATCTATCTTGAAGTCCTGTGTCGGGCCAGCTCGCATCGTCTCTTCTTCCACAGATCTGGCCGATGTAATTTGGTTCTTCGGAAACTTCTTATCCGAGCCGATCCTTTTAGGTGCTCTCTTGGTGCGATTTCGCCCCTCCAATCTTGTCGCCCTTTTAGTTGGCCGATATGGCATGTACCTTCTTATCCCTTTGACTAACGCCCCTTGTTTGACCCAGTATGTCTCGTCTGTCAGCTTTGTCAGAGGTCTGGGGTCAAGTCTTGTCCAACAGTTGTAGAGTGATCATGTCCGATCCACGTGATTCCTTAATCTTCGCGCCATCCAGCCTCTGTCCCATGCTTCTCGCTTCTTCCTCCTTGGGTACATCATAGCTTAAGATGTTTCCACCTAGCTCTGTGGATAATCTACACCTACAACTACCAATAAATCTAGATAAAAACATTGATTTTTTTTTATTTACCTAAATTTGTTAAACTTTCTTTAATTGTTTGGGACCACTATTGATATTATATGTCAACATTGAGTTTTTGTCATGATGTAAGTAATAGGATCATAATAAAATCATGAGGAAGATATCAATCCAGAACAAAAAATAAAGAGGTATTTTACCCGAAGCATATCTGTTTTAATATGATTAGTATATAAACTTAACTAATTTATTAACATTTAAAAGCATAATTTGACTTATCTTCTCTTCCGGATTCCATGGAATTTTCTTCCATTTTTGATGTGAAAGAGAGAAAAATTAGGTTGCTGTTAAAAAATAATTTAGATCTAAACGGCATGCTATTTAAGAAAGTTTTCCCTAATAAATAATTATCAAAAAGTTGACTTTCACAACTTTCCCGATTACTATATTTATTCTCACGCGATTTAATATTTTTTCTCTTTCCAGTGGACCCGCCACGTCATTGCCACATAATGGTGTATGGTTTTAGTGTAGAAATGCCGTAGATAAGTAGCATTTTCGGAAAAATGGAGGCATAAACAGTCCCAGAAGCTCTGACATATGTAAAGAGACTTCGTCACAATAACTCTAGAATTGATGTTTGCCATAAAAACAAACATCAATTCATTGGAAAGCCCTATCTAGACCAGAACTCATTAAATAATATATTAAGGCCTTACAAAGATAACCAAGAATATCTTTTTGTTATATTTTAGTAAAGGAGCATATCAGGTGGCCTCGGACTTGCTTGGAAAGAAAGGGGGGCTCGGACTTGCTTGGAAAGATGGATTTGATTTATCAATCCTAAAGTCGAGCCAAAGAGGTTTCTACTGTACTTCGAAATCTTTTAAAGAAAATACTAATTGTTCTCTACATTTTGTATATGGGGAACCAAATCGAAATCTAAGATCGGCCAGTTGGGATAATTTTATAAATGAACCACATGATACTGAGTTACCTTGCATTGTTATTGGTGATCTAAATTGTATTCTACTCCCTGAAGATAAATGGGGAGGGAGAATAGTTACTGAAACTGATCTAAAGGACCTTCAATCTCTTTTAACTGTTTGGGAACTGAGAGAAATTCCATTCTCAGGGCCTGACTACACTTGGACTAACAGTCAAGAAGGTGAACATCTTATTTTGGAAAGAATTGACAGGGCAATAATCAATGATACCTGGGAATCTTATTTTACGGATACTCATACTTTACATTTGCCGAGAATTTCTTCGGACCATTCACCCATCTTGGTTTCTCTCAGTGCTGGGATTTAAAATATTCAGCGACCATTCCACTTTATGTCAAATTGGTCACAGGATGCTTCATGCAAAACTATAATTGAACAAGCTTGGTTAAGCAGTGTAAGAGGATCAAAGCCTTACCAACTTAAACAAAAGCTAAATATAGCAAAGAAAAAACTCAAACTTTGGAATAAATTTTCTTTTGGAAACATTACACATTCAATAAGAGATACTAAGGCAGCAATTAATTTGGCACAGGAAAATGATCCTACAAACACCTCTATTTTATCTGAATTAAAAGATAAGATGACATATCTATACTCTCTTGAGGAAATACTATGGAAAGATAAATCAAGAGAGATTTGGCTGAGTGAAGGTGATGATAACAAACCTTACTTTCACAAAGCGACTATGTTTCGTAGGAAAAGAAATAATATAGCTTGGATTAAAGATTCAAATGGAAATTGGTTAACTACAAGAGAAGCTATTGGAACAGAATTCATATCATACTTTCAAGATCTTTATAAAACTTCAAATCCGGAGGGACAAGATGAATTCATAGATTCTATGACATCTAAGGTCACTGATGAGGATAATGACTTTCTCTCATCTATTATCTCAGATGATGAAATTAAAACAGCTGCTTTTCAAATGGGAGCAAAAAAAGCGCCGGGACCTGATGGATATACGGGACATTTTTTTCAAGAATATTGGGAGGTAGTAGGTGTTTCTTTTTGCGAAATGGTCAAACATTTTTTCAAAACGGGACACTTGCTTACACAATTCAACCATACTAACATCTGTCTAATTCCTAAGACTAATATGGCTGAATCAGTGGATCAATTCAGGCCAATAGGCCTGTGTAATTTTGCTTACAAGGTGGTCTC
Organism: Papaver bracteatum; assembly: GCA_023529315.1. Lineage (NCBI taxonomy): Eukaryota > Viridiplantae > Streptophyta > Magnoliopsida > Ranunculales > Papaveraceae > Papaver > Papaver bracteatum. The sequence continues at coordinate 70,103 of JAJJWX010000075.1, forward strand.
AAAAACGTTGGCTAACAGGATGAAGCCGATGATGGACAAAATTATTTCCCCATATCAGAGTGCCTTTGTCCCTAAAAGACAGATTGCAGATAATGTTCTAATGGCACATGAGGTGATTCATTGCATTAAGAAAAAAAATAAAGGAAAAGTTGGCTTAGCAGCAATAAAGTTGGACATGGCAAAGGCGTATGATAGACTAGAATTGTCATTCTTGGCCAAAGCTATGTCCAAACTTGGGTTTAATAAAAAATGGATAAGTCTAATCATGAACTGCCTGAATACGGTATCTTATTCCATTTTATTGAATGGAAGTCCAATTGGAAATTTAAAGCCAGAAATGGGATTAAGGCAAGGGGATCCAATCTCCCCTTACCTATATATTATTTGCACTGAGGCGCTTTCAGCCTATATATCTAAACTTGAGAAAACAAACCTGATCCATGGAATACGGATTGTAAGAGCGGCACCTCCAATTAGCCATCTATTATTTGCTGATGATAGCCTTATCTTCACTAAGGATACAATACCTGAATTCCATGATACAAAAGAGTACTTGCACAAATACTGCAAAGCAAGTGGGCAAGAGATCAATTTTCATAAATCTGGTTTATTGTTAAGTAAAAATGTGCACCCAAGACACAAAAGATTATTGGCAAGAATACTGGGAATATCTAATTTACATCTGTGGGAACAATATTTAGGAGTACCAATCAATATACTAAAATCTAAAACACAAACTCATCTTTCTCTTCTAACTGCTATTGAGAAAAGGTCAAGTACTTGGCTTACTCATCTACTTTCACAAGCAGCAAGGACAACTTTAGTTAAACATGTGGGGCAAGCTATGCTCATGTATCAGATGGCTAACTTTCTAATACCTAAAACTCTTTGTCAAAAAATTGATTCTCACCTTATGAGATTTTGGTGGGGAGAGGATCCAAAGTCGGATAAAAGGAAAATTCACCTGTTGTCAAAGGAAAACATCTGCAAAACGAAAAAGGAAGGGGGGTTAGGTTTCAGAAATAGTGAAATAAATAATCTTGCCATGATGGAAAGAAGTGTTTGGAGACTTGTGGAGAACCCAAATTCTCTATGGGAAACAGCCCTGAAAGCAAAATACTATGCTACTTCTAATATTTTACATGCTAAATGCCCCGAGTCGGCTTCTTGGGCATGGAAATGTATTTACAAGACTATGGAAAAGATTAAGCCATTTATTGTTTGGGTTGTAGGAGAAGGAGACTTTATAAATCCATGGTGCGACAACTGGATACCTTCTAAAGGAGTTGCTACACCTAAAGATAATACTACCCCTGATATTAATCTTAAAGTGTCTGAGCTAATTAACCAACAAACTAGAACATGGGATCCAATCAAAATTCGAGAAGTTTTTGATCAATCTTCTGTAGAGAAGATTGAAGCTATTCCTTTAACAATCATGCCTACTAGAGATAGAAGGATATGGGTAAATGCAAATGATGGTAAATTCTCTACTAAAATTGCATATCATAGTCTCTCTTTAAGGGGGGACAATATGAATGGTGATTTATGGCTAAAATTGTGGGCTGTAAAATTGCCAACAAGAGTAAAACTCTTTATGTGGAAGGAATTGAAAGGAGCCTTACCAGTAAAACTAATTTTGAATCAGAAAATGAAAATTTCTGATTTTACCTGCCCGAGATGCAGTGTGAAAGAAGAAACAATTATACACTCTTTAATCACATGCCCTAAACTTCATTCAGTTTGGTCACAAGTAAATGTGTTAAATCAAAATTTTCGAGACTTTACCGTAATTGAGTGGGTAAGATTCTGGTTACAGATGAATCCCTTTAGGGATGATTCTATGAGAGCTGAATATTTCACGAAAATTGCTTGCATGATGTGGGCGGTCTGGAACAGCAGAAACGCGTTTGTTCATGAAGGAAAAGTGGAAAAACCGGCATCAATTTTGGTAGAAGCAAAGGCGATGCTACCAATACAACACAACAAATCACATCTTCTGAAGATTGCGATAATCACCCAAGTAGCGGAAACATCTGATTGGATACCTCCAATTTTAGATTGGATTAAAATCAATTGTGATGGGGCTTGGGATCTAGGTTCAGTGAATGGAGGAGGGGGTTTCGTCATAAGAGATTCTACACAAAGTTTCGTTTGGGCGGAGGAAATTTTTACTCCATGTGAATCGGCAGAGGAGGCAGAGATAAGAGCGATAAGACAGGCGATGATAAAATCTTGGGAGAGAAAAGATCAGCAGCTGGTTATTGAGAGTGCTGCAGAAGGAGTTATACGGAGGATTAATCAGGGGGAGTTTTGCGGAAACCTAAGAACACAAGTTTTGTTTTCTGATATTGAATTTCTAATCTCTAAATTTCAGAAAATTCGTTTCAACTATGTTAATCGCACCCATAATGGGGTGGCTCACAGTGTAGCCCAATGGGCAAAAAACAACAACACATGTATGGCTTGGTCTACACCACCGATTTGGCTTATGCCATCTCTAAGTGCTGACCATAATCCGAACAAAAATGTAAGGGGAGTGTCGGATTTGTTTTTCCGACTTTGCTTATAAAAAAAAAAAAAGGTGGCTTCTGCATTTGGCAGAAAAAACCAATAAAAATCGACTTTGCTGCTCATTTACCGGTTCCTTACACCACAAAAATACACCCCTATATGTCATAAATCACAGCCGTAGATGAGAAATGGTGGGTCTGGAAAAGCTTTCGGAGGACCAATAGGGAGAGGGCACATAAGCAGGGTATTTTTTGTGTATAGATCCGGTAGATATTTAGCATTTTCGAATACAAATGCTCATTGTCAGACACACTACTTGTTATCGTCCTAGTTCCAAAAAAGAAAAAAGAGCGTATCCACAAAGAATAAATCCCAAAATGTTAGGTTATTGACACTAAACTTGTCATAAGCCCGTGAGTAGAACTCAACTCGAAAACCGGTTGATTAGATGAGGGAACCCACTGACTTATAAACTACCAATTAAGCCCAGTCTAACCAATGCGGGACTAGGATCCCAACATCCCACCACGCTTCCAGACTCAATGTCCTCGTTAGCCCACTCTATCGACACTGATCCGAAGGTAGCCCTTTCTTTTATGGCGGCTTCACTCCCCTCTCAGTATTCAATGCGGGTGACAACTACGCCCATACATAGGTGCCCCAACACTTTAATCTAGCCTATAGGTCACCCCTTCCGTATAGGGGGCATGGGTCGTGGTGGTTGGCTCTGATACCAAATGTTAGGTTACCGACCCTAAACTTGTAATAAGCCCATGAGTAGAACTCAACTCGAAAACCGGTTGACTAGATGGGGAAACCCACTGACTTATAAACTACCAATTAAGCCCAATCTAACCAATGTGGGACTAGAATCCCAACACAAAATGAAAGATGAAATTACCTTTAGGCTGCGTTTGGCATGGAAGAAGTTTGAATTCTAGGGAGTTCCAACTACCTAGAATTTGAATTCCATCCTTCTAAATTTATGTGTTTGGCATGATAATCGATGAAATTGGTAATTACGTCATTCTTATTTTTCAAATGTTTATTTCTTCAAAATATTTATTTGTAATATATTATTTGCTGGTAAATTTATTCTTGAATCACTGAATTTCTTCAAAAAAATATGTTTAATTACTTTTAAATAATTTTTAATTTAATTGTCATTAATAATGTATATTTTAATAAATAACTACATAAAAGACTAGTAAATTAATAAATGCAATATTAGTAATTAAATAAATATTATAGTATTCATATAAATATAATATTATTTAAATTAATTTTAAATATAATATTAACTTAATATTAATTAACTATATTAGCATATTAATATAATATAGTATAATATTGATATATTAAAATATTAATTAAATTTTTTAATAATTGATAATATTAATATTAATTAATTAATTAAATATAATATAATATTAATTTTAAACATAATATTATTATTTATGAAATTCCATAAAAATAATATTTTAAAATAGATTTTGTAATTTTAAATAAAATTATTATTTTAAATTTCAACATTAATAATTTATCAATAGTACTAGTGTATTTAAATAATAAGAAAATATATTTTTTTCCATTTTTGAATATGTTAAATTTTTTTATTAAAGTATTAAATATTACCAATTAATAAATATTATAAACTTTAAAATAAAATAAAATATAATTATTTTTCAATTATCATAGTAAATTTATAAGTATAGGAAATGAATTATTGTTTAAAGAAAAAAAGAAAGTAAAATGTCAAAATGGTCAACGGGAGGAGTTGGAAGGATGGAGTTTCAAATTCTATGGGGGGAGGTGTCATTTGATTTTCCACTGAATGAAGGAGTTTCAACTCCCTGGAGTTCCAATTCCATCCATGCCAAACACCCTTGGAATTCAACTTCATCCTTGACTCCTCCCGTTGACTGAACTCCACCCTCAACTACCTCCGTGCCAAACGCACCCTTAGAAGCATCGATGTGAATCCCTATTTTAGGGATTAAGCTCGTTGGACTCCCTCGGCTTTAAAAAGAGCGTTTTACACTTTTACTCCCTCGGCTTTAAAAAGATATAGGTCGTTTGGTTTCACAAATATTCCGTTTTAAACAGAGGAAGTAGTTAGTACTTGCACTACTACGTTTGGGCCTCGAATCAACAATTCCTTGGAATCAAGCAGGCAGGGAGCTCCTGATCAAGACCTCCCTAATACCAACAACAAATCACATAATGCAGACTCAACTACTGCCGGCTCATGTGCACAAGAAAATGGATAAAATTGCAAGAAAATTTTTTTGGGGTCATGATAAGAACACAAGGAGACTACATCCGATAGCTTGGGAAACTATAAACAAAACAAAATAGGAAGGTGGTCTAGGAATTCGGGCAAGCAAAGAGCATAACATGGCGCTACTTGGGAAAAGAGTTTGGCACATTCATTCTCAACCTGACAGCATCTGGGGATCTATGGCAGCTGGAAAATACCTCAACAACAAAACCATCTTCCCTACATTCCCGAAACCAAAACCATATGATAGTGCAGTCTGGAAAAACATATACAAGGTGGCTTCTTTTGTGCAGGAAAATTGTACCATGCAAATTGGAAACGTCAACGCTACAAGAATCTCATCAAGCTGGATACCGGGCCAACAGATAATCATTCCGACTGGAAACATTGGCGACAACATGGTAAGTTTCTTACTTCAACAAAACTCAAATACCTGGAACATGGATCTCATTCATCAAAACTACAGCACTCCAATAGCACAAGCCATCAAATGCATCCACCTACTAAATCCACCAATTGCAGATACACCAATCTGGCCCCATACCAAATCAGGACACTACTCGGCAAAAACAGGATATGAGGTTCTATTACAAATCAAACCAAACAATCACAATCAACACCCTCAGACAACACAGAACAGCAACCACCACCCCACCAATAACACTACAAACCCACAGCCAATAACACCACCAACCACAGACACTGATACCATTTCAATCATCAACACAGATAGACAACAACACCAAAAAATCTGGAGAGCAGATTGCCCCCCAAAAATTCGACTTTTCTTGTGGAAAGTCAAACTAGAAGGACTACCAACCTTCAAACTTCTACACCACCGAAACATCATCAATCAAAACACATGCTCAACCTGCAACTCTTGCCCAGAATCAGCAGAACACCTTCTGTTTGAATGCAGCCATGCACAACAAACTTGGAACCTGGTTTTTTCACACATAGCAAGGGAAGGAAACAACAGCAACAACACAAACCCATATCATAACCTTCATCTACCACCCCACCCACTCCCACTCACTTTCGGTACAAATAGCCAAATACAACACAATCAGATTAATCATCACCAACCATTTCGACAAGCAAGACGGCAGCAACAACATACCAGTGGACAACCTGTTCAAATCCCAAAAACTTTCAAAGAGTTCATACAATTACCGGTTTCAAAACAAAAGTTCACCTTATGTTGTTATACCATCTGGAACATCTGGCTTGCGAGAAATGCAAGGGTATACAAAAACGAAGTACAAACACCGCAACAAACATACAAGATTGCGCTCCGACTGTCTCAAGAATTCAGATGGGCTCAACAGAAAAAAATCAACAACAACCTTTATCCTTCTTTTAGCAATGTAATTGTAACGGATGATGATATGGGACGCACTTACCCCAGACAATTCTAAGTTCTGTTAATCTTTCAAAAAAAAAAAACAATTCCTTGGAACTAAAAATTTGTGGAATTTCATTTCATTTCATTTCCTTTTTTTTTTTTTTTTTTAAGCGAAGTTCTCAATTGCAGGATCTGGGACGAATTTCAAGGATAAAACGTGTCTGTTTAAAAATTGGCTGCAAAGCAAGATAACATCCTAATAGACACCTGCCAGATGCAGTCCGGGATTTATGCTTTGATTAAATATTGAAGTCTGGAGACTGATAACAATAGCTAAGTGATGACATACCACACCAATTTATAAATGTAATGCATACACAGTTTGAAGTGGTAGACAATTTTAAAGGAGCATGTCGTAGTACAGTATACAAATTGAATAACCAGATAAATATTGTGTAACAGTCTATATTACCACCTTTGACTTTATCTTCCCTCATTTCATTTTAAAGATTTAGGTGGAGAATCAGAAAACTTCACTGCTCACATTAATGGTCGGAACTCTTTGGCGTTTTTCCACATATGCCGAAGGAAACCATCCCGCTTTACCACGGCACTCTCCTTCTGACCATCCCGAAGGAGCCATCTAAGTCGAACAAAACAGATTGATGATATTAATAACGTAAACCAGATGTTGACTTCCAATGGAAAAGGTGGCAGTAATAGACGCTGGAACACACAAGCTAATTACCATTAGAGGCTTACACATGCAGGTGCACAGTGTATTTAGAAACTCGGATATGAAATGTTTCTTTGTTTCTGTAAGGGTGTACACTCAAAAACATCTGGCACTAGAATAGTGAACGAAATCTAATGACATTTATTTCTTGATAAGGAACGTAAAGAGTCCACGTCCAGGACCATGTTTTTTTGTGTATCAGAAATATCAGGACATGCGTAGAAGAACCTGGGATTAACTGAAGCAGTCATGCCCATATCTTAGTTGGTTCGACAAAGGAGCCTAATAGCATCAATCACTGTGGATTTCATTCCAATTCATCCACCAAATGAGAAGCTAAAAGGTTTGGAACCATCATAAATTATGTAATTACTCCGTTCACAAAGTATATATTCGACTTTTGCTTTCCTTTCTTTTAAGTACGATAATTAGGAATTTTTACGAGGGACAAGGGAATCTCATGATTCACAAGTAATCATCACACACCTAAGTTGTAGCCGATGACACACTTTCCCATCTTTGCTATTATAATTATGAGAGTGGCAACAGACAATTCCTAGGATTATAAGTTGAACAATAAAGAAAAGAATTTCAAGAAACGTTATAGTGCTCTGAGAGAGGATACCTTTCTGACCACAACATAGTCACCCACTGCCAAGCTCAGTTCCTTCTCAGAAGTAGCAAAAAAGGCATGAGTTGCCTGGAACAGGTAGAATGAATCACATATCCTACCAAGGTCAAAATAACAACTGAAAGAAAATAACGTTCACCACTATCAGTTAAAGATCAGAACAAACCTCAGCCAGGTAATACTTGGCTTTTTCTGAACAGGTATCCAATGCAATGACAGGAGGAGCAGACTCTTTCCGCTGCTTTTCCGAAACCATCTACCAAAAATTTACAACACCGATTAACACACTTCTTGTGCTCACACCTTTTAGTTTCTTTCTTATTTATTTACATTAATATAGATTCTTTAGAACTATAGATACATATATCTAAATAAAACAAACAGACAAGAAAGTCACCTCCGATTCAACATCAATGAGGATTGCGGCCACCCTTTGATGGAAAGTCCTTTCCCCCTCGACCTAAACATCACATAAGATCAAATATAAAATCATCCATCACTTAAAATTTCCGTCCTCAAAGTAAACCCGAAATATATGATACACCAGTGATACATACCATCGACACAAGCCTTTGAAACGTCAGCCTTTGTTGTTGTGCTTCAACTGCAGCTAACGCTGCCGTTGCTTCCTTCCCCAAAACCGCCATGTTTGCTTGGATTTCTTTCATTCTAGACTCAGCTGCGTGCAGCTTTGCTGTGTTGTCAGGAGAAGGAAGTTCCCTTGATCGTGCTTGCCGTCTACAAACTTCTGCTGCCTGGATTTCGTTGTGGTCAGTTGAAATTTTAAGAATTTGATATGGTTAAATTTCAGCTTTCATGTAATGAAGCGAAGACTAAAATCAAAAATACATGTGTGGTCAGTTGAATTCAAATTTTATACCTGGATCTCTGCTTCTTGTCTCATTCGACTATAGCGTTGAGCAAGGTGGCGGGCATCTTCAAGAGGAACGCCATTTACCATCGCCCTCAATGGTTCTAAAACCTAATAAAAAAATCGGAAGAACCAGTAATACATGAGATTTGATACATAGTAAGAATGGAAGTTTTTAAAAGGATAAAAAGCAGAAGGTGAAATTAGGTGTTAAGTTTCTTAAGAATATAAGTGACTCCAATCTAATTAGGTTTAGTAAGATAAACCTTTCCTTTTCTTGCTTTGTTTTAGAGGTACTACTGAATATTGGATTTCGTAAGTATAAACTTAATTGGATGTCATAAGGGTCACTGTACGCAGTACATAAAAACACTAAGTAATAATATCGATATACCTATAATCTATAACCCACTTCCAGTTGATACTCATGATATGAAGGTCAGGTATTCTAGAGGAGCTTATCGCATAAAAAGACAGAAAATCCAACCAGATCTAACTAGCAGTATACATGAGTAACCAGATCTAATTAGCATTATACATCTGTACTCATGATACACTGATCAAGCATTCTAAAGGTTTTCTGCTAATGCTTTCTTGGGTGGTAGATAACTTCTGATCGTTCAGTTACTTTAACATGCTCACCTGCGATGGTAGCATCTTATTTAAGTCTTCTTGCTCTTTCTCCACATGGCAATGCAACAAGATCTAACTTCCTCTGGATAGCAATGCAACCAGATCTAACTAGCAGTATACATGTGTATTCATGATACAATGTCAAGCATTCTAGAGGTTTGCTAATGTTTTCATGGGTAGTAGATAACTTCTGATTGTTCAGTTACTCTAACATGCTCACCTGCGATGATAACATCTTATTTAAGTCTTCTTGCTCTTTCTCCACATGGCCGAGAGCATCACCATATAGAGACGCAGCCTTTGCTAAGATATTGTCATCTGTGTTCTCAGTACCATATTTGCAACAGTCCTCAGAGAGCTTGGTTCCTGACTAATGGAAAGATACAAAAGTTAAGTTCATAAATATAAGCAGCAATATGAAACACAAGATATATTATCAGAAGTTATTCAATTTTTAGACTTTGAGATAGCAAAAACAATTTTCCATTTCAAAGCTTAATTGGAAGGAGAAATCAAGTCCCTCACCTGTTTCTATTTGCTTACAGCCAGTGACTGTAAATGCTTCAGCTGCTCGAACAATATCCTTTTGAAAATCCTGAAAACCAAACGACAAGGGCGCAATCACCATGAGAAATTCTACAATCTACTTGGCAGTGAGTGACCTTTTAAGTTACTAAAAAAAAAGAAAGTGGCAACGTATTGACAAGAAAACGGCCATGATATATAGTACAGTGGTGATAGCCATGGGGAATCATCGAAGCTAGCAAGGTAAATAGGTAACCTAGAACAACAAGTAGTACTATAGAGAACAAAGTTGAAACTGCCGAACCTGATAAAACAAACAAGTTAAGCCATATGTACCTTGCCTGCACGAGTAGACCTGTAAAGTTTCTCCAGATGTTGATGTCTCTGCAACTCGATCTCATCTATGACCATTACATCGGAACTTTCATATCCAGTTCCCCCGAACTGCTTTTTTACAGCCTGAACATGCAGATGAGAGGAAAAAAATTAGACAAGAAGGGAAAAGAAAATCCCAAGTTCAAATTCATGATTAGTAACACCTAGATGTTTCAATAACTTGATTTCGGCTGATGAGACATGTCTTTTTCCATAAGGAGTCTAGTGGTTATTGGAACCAAATCTACCTAGTCTAAATTAACTTCATTTACGATATAACAAGCACCTATTGAAAGATATAAACTAAATAAAACTGACCACATCAGATAATCCACCATGCCATCTTATTCACACGACAAAATTAGCAGATCATTACTACGCTAAGAAGACCAAATGTTGGCATACCGCTACTCACTTATACCATACCACATGAGAAATCAGATCAAGACCCACAAGACAATACAGAAAAATACCAAGTCATCATTTGAGGGGTCATGACAGAAGTACATCTCTAATTTACCTAAAGACAAATGGATCACTAATCAAGCCCCAGTATCGAATGGTTTGTCGTACATGAAATATCTGGAATATACAAAAAAAGTACTTACTAAAACAAGAGAAAGTTAATCTTCTTGCTGAAAGATATGATGTGTCTAGACGACACCAAAAAAACGAGCCAATTTTGAAAATGATTAACCATCACCGTACATGCCAATTTTGCCATACTTTGTTCCTCGAGATGCGACTGAAAGTGGATTCTCTATTAGGTAACTCTAAACAATGACCTCTTATACATGTCCATGTAAAATGTAGCCACTTCTGCCCTTCGCGTCTAGGTGAACCGTAACTTCAATCAAACCCTAATATACTAAAATTACCAATTCCTGTACACACCAACAATGCATGATTCTTTCAAGTAGTTTACATTTTTTCTGGACTTAAAATGTGCAGGAACATCAAATGGTGTATCCAGAGAAGATCTTACTCTCCAAGTTTGATCTCCGTTACCGGATTCCTTCTTCATCTATTTCGGCTGTTGCCCCACTAATAAACCAGAATTTATACAAAATCAGTTTTCATTTCTCTCCCTTTTTTTTCTATTTCATACAGAATTAACCTAAATTTGAAATTCACTGTGATACTAATCTTATCCAGTTAGACTACACTTAACCGGATTACAAACAAATAATATTCCAAATTAATACAATTGCAAATATGCACCTATTTAATACGCAATTAGTACGAAAATAAAAAAAGATCAAATTCTGAAGAAACAATGAGATTCATTCGACTGCTGAATAAGTAGGGGAAAAAAAAAAAACCTGTTGTTGTTTGGCGACTTGATCTCTGATCTTACTTGCTTGTTTCCTTAGAGCGTCCATAATTTTCTTTCTTTCGCTCTCGACTAGTGACCAGTGGAGAGTAGAAGCTTTTGTATGAACCTCGGCCAACTAGTTTCGCTGTCTGTTACTCGTGAAACCCGCTACGATGACCTGGCTGTCATCGACAAAACGAAACTGAGAAAATAAATTTTCAGATTTTATACTTACAGCGGTTTTACACCAGCTTTTCGAGTTAGGTGTATGTGGATCCCATATCAAGATTAGATCTTGTCAATGTTCTTTGTAGTCTCACCAGTCGGATCAACAAAGGTATCACCGTTGGTATAATTAGTGGGATCTAGCAGTGATTAAGCGGATCCCATATCAAGATTAGATCTTGTCAATGTTCTTTGTAGTCTCACCAGTCGGATCAACAAAGGTATCACCGTTGGTATAATTAGTGGGATCTAGCAGTGATTAAGCTAGGTCTTCGGCTTAGTACGGTACTACTGCCGATTTTGTAAAAGCAATTTTCTGTTGTGCGTTGTTGTGCTGTGTTGTGAGAAAAAACAGTTAGACGGTTGGTAAAATATTAATCCAAACTACATCTGATTAAAAAAGCAATCAAAATGTATTTGGTAAACTATCAGATTCAACCATTATTGTTGTAGCAGATGACAAAAACAGACATATCTCTGAAAATAGTTTTATTCAATTTAAAAAAATAAAAAAATTCACTATTAAATATAAATATATACTCCCTCCATCCCTCTTAGGCCAGTTCCTATGGACATAGCAAACTGGCCAGTTTGCCAGTTGTGCACCCATTATAGAGCTGGCAAACAAGCAAAGTGGTCTGGCTAAGTGGAAGCGGTCGAGTCTCGACCGTTCGGTGTAGACTCCACCGCTAGGTAATTTTTTGATTTTTGTGTTACTTCTTCTCTCCTACTTTTTAGTTATTATAACAGATCTTTATTATACAAGGGTCCCACAAAATATTATATAATCCTTAAAATTTAATAAATACCCCACCAAACACAAATAACTAAATTTTTTATTGATAAGGGTCCCACAAACACAATAAAATATACTATTTTAATAGAATTTGTCAGTTTTACCATAGTGAGGAAACTAATTTGTCATGCCACATGGCATGACAAAACAACTTTTATACCTCTCACCATAGGAACCGACCTTATATAGGCGGAGTTTGTATATTTTGTAGCCTCATTAGACAGGCAGAGTTTTAGTTTCAAAGTTGTTTTTCTCTTATATAGCCCTATTTATGATGCATGGTTATCATACAACTAGGGCTGTCAACGGAACTTAACGAAACAGATAGTGGCTCAGCCGCTACCGTTACGTTTAAAATTAACGAATATCCGATATCCTTTAAGTTCCGACGGAAATCTAAAATTCAACTCCACTACCGTTACGTTGGACTTATCGGATATCAGATATTTTTCTGATAAAATCCGGTATGTCACAGAACACATAACAAGTTATAAATCTTGCCACACAATTTACACAAAACAAATTCTAAATCCAAGAAAATCGGTTCTAAATCCATGCCACGCAAAATTAAAACATACAATTGTTCATGTTCTAAATCCATGCCGCTAAATTACATGCTCAGATGTTCTAGCAAAAGAAAAAACCATGTTCTTGCAAAAGAAAAGACAAAGGAACTCCATCTCCATACTCCATGTGTTGCAGCCTATAGTGCAACTTCCAACTGCAAATGCATTCCTCCTTAGTCTTCAACTGGGGCATTTACTTCATCCCACTTAACTGTTACTAGTTTTTTCACAGCTGGATCTCCAGACCATAAAAAAATTCCTTATGATTCTTTCACAAGCTAGTATAACAGCCTTAGACCATCTGTATACATACATAATATAAATTGTCATTAAAGAAACTTCTTCTTATTTCGATTAGCAATCTGTATGAACTAACTAACTATAATATATAAATATAAGGGTATATAGATAACTTAACAGACTAACATACATGAGTTCTACAATTCAATCATTGAAACATTCTTCTATAATGTTATAACAATCGTTATTCACGACTATCGTCATCAAAGCTATTTTCAAGATTGAAACATCATCATGACTTTCATCATGGGTAGAGATGAAAATGGTTTAGGATTCCATAAAATAAAGTACAAAAAAATAAAGTTAAGTTCCATAGATCCTGAGTTTTGGAAATTCAATAAATGATTATATTTCTACAAAAAAATATAAATACCTAAGTTTATTTCTTATATTTTATTCAATCAAAATAAAGTTCAGTTATTTATATAAAGTTAAGTTAGATTCCAAGATCCCAATTAAGAAGAAGTAGCTAGAGATTATATAAGTTATTTATAATTTGTGCTTGAACTTGTCCACATTTGGTATAGCATCTTCATAAATAATAGCATTCCTGGTAAACCATATTTCCACCAGTGTATTAAAGGCACAATTAAACCACACTTCTTTAATGGCAATACTTTTTCCTTTTGCAATATTCAGTATGTTTGTAAAACACTGTGGACTTGGACATTTAAAATTTTCACCTAGCCAATGCCAGATATGTTTACTAAAATCACAGGACCATAGCAAATGTTCTATTATATCGTGATCATGCATACAAATGTAGCATTTAGACGTTGTGAAGAAGCCTTTTTTTCTTACAGTTTCCTCAGTGGCACAAGCTCCCCTGAGAATTTTCCAAACATTACTTGAAGTATAAGGTTGAATATAAGGCCGTCATACCTGATGAGCCCAATGCACCACTGTGTGTTTCTTCCTTACCAATTGGGCAGCACTTGCAATAGAAAAGTTACCTGTAAAATTACTTGCCCATATTTTTATATCTTGTCCTGCCCTTAAAACTGGAAGTTCATTAATTTCTATATAATGCATCATTGCTTCAGGAATGTGCCATACACCATTCTGAATCAGATCACTCACCTTCATATCTGCATTTTGTAAAATATACACATCATCAGGGTATCTATCAATTATAGCATATTCTTTAATCCACTTGTCCTTCCAGACAGAAATTTTTTAGCCATCCCCTACCACCCATCTACTGCCCTCTTGAAGATCAAAGATTACCCATTTAAGACCAGGCAAAATAGAAGATTGCTTATAATATTGGATCCATTCACCCTTGTTATTCTTATATTTAGCTCTTATGAATAAGGTTCATTCTTCATCTTCAGTTTCAATCTTCCTCAATAACTTCATCAGTAAAGCTTTGTTCATAACTTCAAGTCTTCGAAGCCCTAAACCTCCTTCTTCAACTAGGGCTTTTACTTCATCCCACTTAATTGTTACTAGTTTTTTCACAACTGGATCTCCAGACCGTAAAAAATTCCTTATGATTCTTTCACAAGCTAGTATAACATCCTTAGGCCATCTGTATACAGACATAATATAATTTGGCATGCTACATAAGACAAATTTAACAAAAGTTAATCTTGCAGCAAAAGCCAAAATTTTTCCAACCCAGCCAACCAACATTTTCTGCATCAATTCAACTATCCCCCAAACTTGATTTGTCTTGACTCTCCCTGGATTTAGAATCACACCCAAATATTTATCAGGGAAGTTTGACAGCTCCATTTGTAAGTATGCATCAATTTCAGTTTTCCTAGCTTTTGAAACACCACCAACAAAGCACTTGCTCTTAGCTTTATTCACCACTTTGACCAGAAGACATTTGATATTGCATCAAAAGGTCCATCAAATTTCTCAATGTTTTCTTATTTCCATTACATAATACTCCCTTCGTTCTAAATTAAGAGTCCGCTTTGACTTTGTCAAGATATTAAGGAAACCTATAAAATGTCATGACTATCCCTTGACTAGCCTATTTAATGTTATGTTATTACCAAAACTAAAATTATTAGTGTTAAAAATTCTAAAATGGATAGTATTATTATTTTAGGAAATGTTTTAAGAAATAAAATCAAATTATACTGCTTTTATTATGAAATCCACAGTTTAATAAAAAAAAATTCTTCCATTTGATTTTGGTTTCCCGCACTAAAATTTTGGAGTCTTTGAAATTTTCATTTGAGAGGGAAAAAAATTGAAATTGTAGATTATTTCCTCTTTAGAAATACTTGACCATTAATTTGAGATTTTGTCATAAATTTTTTGATACCAGATGGTCTAGCTTATGTTCTTCCATGGTGCTTCAAAAAAATAGATTTAAAGGTTATGTAAGAAGAAGTAGAAGTTTTATTAGGAATTTTATAACTATCCATAAATGTTTTTTTTTAAGAAAGGAATGACAATTAATACAAAGATATTGAGTAGTTTTTATTCTTCCTTATATATGATGACTAGCCCTTAACCCGTGCCGTAACGGCATGGGCCATGATATTGGTTCATTTTTAATATATCGTATAATTTGTGTCCCGAATACTTATCAATTCCTTATGATTTAATATGTGTTTGTCATAAAAATAGTTGGGATTTTCCTCTCTTTTTTTCTTTGTTTTTTCTTTAAATATTTTACCGCTGAAGATTTGCTCAAAAGAAATAAATATAATCTTAACTTCCGGACACTTTTTTATTTAGGTTCATTGCTTATAATGAGATAATGCTCTACCTGAACATGGAAGTTTAAATATTTTTTGGAAATATGTCGTCAGCAGCCCTCATCTCAGTGAAATCAACTAATCAATATTGTCCATAAAAGTCTCCACATGCTCCTATTTCGCTCCAGCTGACTCATCTATCATGATCATGTTGTCGATCCTTCAAATAGGCAGATAATAGTATATTTTTTTGCATCAAACGAATGATACAAACTATCCAATGTTACATGATTTTCCTGTAATTTTTCAACACCCATTAGATGACAATGTTTAAAATGTGTACCCATTACCTTTTCGAAGGGATATTATATATGCGAACCTCTGCCATTAAATCTTCAACAAATTATTGTGCCCAGCAATTCGTCTTAACGAAGGCTTTGGTAACTTAAAAAGTCTTGGACATTTTGTCACTTCCGTATGTTCCTACCTTCACCTGGAATACAATATGGCGACACATTACCTCATAAAGAACATTGAACACAAATTGTACTCCCTGGTCTTATTTCAAATTAATAGGTTTCCAATAGATCCTTTACCAAAAGTTGACATATTCTACGTTGAATATTTATAAAAAAAATATATTATGGTATTGTGGATCGTTGCTTTCTAAGATTGTAGTTTTCAAAATCGGCCTCTTCAAGTCCCACGGCTTTCTAAGTTTATATATCTTGCTATTTTTTTAACACTTTAGTTAGCCATATTTTGTTTGTTACTAACTTTAAACTTGATGTCATCTTCTACTGTAAACTTTATGTGATTTCAGAATCGAAATAGTTATACCTCTTTCATTCGTATCAAGTAATCCGTTGTATATCCCAACAATTCCTTTCTTTTGCTGTTTCCGGACCATCTGTAGCCATTATTGTCAAACACAATCTGTCTAATTTTTGTTGATGTTATGTATTTACAATGTTCATTTTTCTTAAATAAATAAATTGTGGAAAAACTAAAGAAAAGAAAAGAAAAATAACATAAGTATTACATCGGGTCTAAGTTACTATATCCAAAATATCCGGACCTGCTTCTAGTGCCTTGTTTCCTCAAATTCCTCGTTGCATTCTAGACAGTACATGCAACACCAATCATTTACGAAGTGAGCTATTTGCGCGAGTGTGGTCAATGAATCCCTTGCCTATAATAATAATAACAACACGTCAATTTTTTTCAAGGCATCCAGTTGTAAATGGTATGAATCTAATAGATTTGAATTATACCTCAATCTTAGATATCACCTTCTTCTCACATAACATATCAATTGAGGAAGGACAAATCTTGACCACTCTTTGCATAGGCAGAGTTAGCCAAACTATGTTTTGCAACTGTCTTACGTGAAAATTATTATTAATTCATATTTTAGTCAGCTCCTATCGAAGCCGATCTAATTAGTCCTACATAAAGTTAATATTAAATTTTTGACCTTATCTCTTGACCAAATTACTGAAGTATTCTCAGTCATGTTCTGCATTGTGTGATATACCCATCTGTGTCTACGCTACCTTCTAACCCAGTGAATAAAACCTATACATATTGATCCGTAATTTGATATTGTTGATTTGTCATCAAGAGGTCGCATGATTTGAGAATGTAAAATGTAAAATATATTCTATAAACATCGGAGGCGAAATTTAGATTTATGATTTAGAGTTTTTTATGATGATTTTGATGAACAAACATAATTTTCTAACAAATATTTTAGAATGCAAATACATTTTCCCGGTCAATAAGGTTTTATATCGGGAATTGAGTGAAATTTGTTGTCTTTGTAGGTAGTTGTCGCGAAACAAATCTACATTGATGGTCTTTCAGGAAAAAAAATGTAATAGTACTTGAGAGAGCGGTAATGTTCTCATACGCGGGTACACCAATTGCCTTTATATAATATACTGGTGATCGAACAGTCATGATCATATTGTCTTATACGTTTCGGTATCATCCTCGAAATATTTGGTTTTTGTCCTTATCAATCGTGCTAAAAACAACCAATTACATGTTTCACAATACAATGTTGCATGTTTTGTGAAGATTTAATTTTTTACTTGGTCAATAAAACTCACTAAAAAGCAAAAATTATTATTATACACTACTATTACCAACACCCACCACCATAAAAACCATCCACCGCCACTATTTCTTCCACCAATAGTAATGTTACCGCCTCCACCGTTCACAAACACCCGCCACCCCTTATACTAACTCTACTTCCACTACCACCATTAGAATTAATATAGTTTTTAGTAACACTATTTATTAATAAAATTATGTATTTATGTTAGATTATTAAAGGGACATTTATAATAGAAATTTAATTAATTATTATGAACAATGAATGAGACACTATTTAATAAAACGTTTAAAAATGGTTAAGTTGAACAAACCCCAGCGGTAAATTTATCTTTTCCAAGAACAAATCCTGACCACTCTTTACATAAACAAATCGATAATAAATAATTTCATATGTTCTGATCTTGATTCGCGTCGTTCGTTTAGTTATTACATAACATGGCAATTGATTGCACCAATTTTTTAAAATGGACATGTGTTTTACCGAGTTTATTTTAACATTAGAATGATCAACCACGTTTTATACTTTATAATATAACGTTACACATTTTATGCCGTTACGAAATTAGCATAATATGTTTTTGTTCACCAATACCCGCCACCACCATAAAACCATATGAATCCATTTTTTTTATCCACCACCACCTAGTGGGTTGCCAAGGGTTGACTAACCTGGCTCTAACCCCTTAAATTTTTAATAACTACATAATTTTTTTAGTTTATTTTATAAATAGTACTTTGTCCATATATATATTTATGGTTTAGTCCACCAAAGTTTACATGTTTCTTTTTAAAAAAAAATAGGCCTCCTCAATGTCAATTTTTGACTCCATCACTGCCGCCCATCCCATGTAGGTTGTTGGACGCAATTCTAATTTTCAATCACAAATGCCATGTATGAGGTTTAGATTGAGCAAAATTTCGTCAATTGATTAGTTTTATTATTATTTTTCTGTGTATGTATTCTTTTTTTGTATTGCAATCGATTTTATTTTAACATTAAAAAATCATGATTTATACGATATATTACCAAAGATAACAGGGGTACCATTTGGGTGATCCAACTACGATCATGAAAATATTGTCTTGTATGACATCATCCCTGAAATATACGGTACCTTCATTTATCAAAAGTGTTAAAAACAACCAACCACATCTTCCACACTACGATGTTATCGATGTTGTAACGAAAACATAAAATTAATATTGTTCATTGCTACTCACCAGCATTCACCGTCACTAATTCTTCCACCACAAACCAGGGGCGGAGCCAGGATTTTGAGGAGAGAAGAGAAAAAATTCTTGGCAAGTTGGATACATGTGAAAAATGGACTTTGTATCCAATTTTACGATAAAAGAACAAAAATAAATATAATTGTGCTTATCTCCGCCCTTAACCACCACTAATATTTCGTCCTCCAGCTCTTCTACTACTCATTGTCGCAGAAAATGTCTATTAATATTATTTATCAAAATTACTTATTAATGGAAATAAATATTATAATTAATTAAGAAAACATTTATAATTAAAAAATGATTAGTCATTTATTATGAGCAATTAGTGAAACACTAATTAATAAAATACTTTATAATGAATATATTATTTATTATGTCCAATTAGTGAAACACCAATTAATAAAGCAATTATGGTAATTAAGTTGAAAAACCACCACTGTTGATTCATCTTTTCTATCAATTCCAACCAAGGTGGAACATTGGTTAGAGGCCACTCTTATGACACAATAGGTCATGAGTTCGAACCTTCCCCGTTATAATTTTTGAAATTCCATATCTTTACTTGAGTATTCATTTTTCATTCATAATATTGGAATTAACGCCACACGTGCGAGTTGTAGGGGGTGGTCTGAGGAACCACATCCCTTGATTTATCTTTGTCTGGACAAATCCTGACCACCACTAACAAAGGCAAACTTATCCTATCTATGTTTTATACTAATGATAATATTTAAGATTTTGAATTAAAAATGATTTTATGATTATTAAAAATAAAGGGTATATTTGATTGTTTAAGGGAAAAGTATGTCCATAAACAGAGCAGACAGATAAAAATGGACATACCAAAGTAGAAATTAGGACAGATAATTTAGGACAGAGGGAGTATAAAAATATCATCAGCAAACATTAAGTGTATTGGATGACATCATCTTCTACATACCATGGCTTGGATTTTACCCATTTACACAAATTTAGTTAAATTTCCACTCAAGACTTCTTCAGCTAGCACAAACAAAATTGGTGATAATGGATCACCCTGTCTCAAACCCCTACCAACCTCAAAAACATCACTGGGACCTCCATTTACAAGGATGAAAATTCTAGCTGATTTAAATATCTTCCATAACCACTGAATTCCAGCTTCTGAAAAACCAAATCTTCTTAGCACTTTAAAAAGAAAATCCCAACTTAAAGAGTCATAGGCTTGAGTGATGTTATTTTTAAGACCAACATTACCTCCCCTTCTTTTTATTCCAAGCTCATTAACTAATTCAGATGCCAAAACAATCTTCTCCTGTATATTTCTCCCCTTGATGAAAGCACCTTGTTGTGCAGAATTTAATCTTCCAATCAAAGTACTGATTCTAGTAGTTATTATACTTGTAAGAATTTTAAAGTTGAAGTTTGCCAAACCAATTGGTCTGAACTGAGCTGCTTTCTTGGCTCCTTGAACTTTAGGCAATAAAAAAAGAAACTTTGAATTAAATCCTTTGGGTATATATCTATTGCCCAACAAAACTGTATTGCTTCTACTAACTCAGCTACAACCACACTCCAAGCAACTCTGTAAAAATAGCCTGGAAAACCATCAGGCCCTGGTGCACTATTTGCATCCATTTCAAAAACAACACTTTTGATCTCAGCTTGAGAGGGAATAGCATCAAGAAACAAATTATCTTCCTCATTCAAAATTCTGGGTATAACTTCAAAAAGATCTTCCACAAATGATATATTTTTCTCTTCAAATTTCTGTTTATAATGATTTACAAGCACATCAGCTATTTGACTTTGATTAGTTATGATATTTCCATCCTCATTTTCCAATTCTAAAATATGATTAAAAGTCTTTCTCAATCTCATTGAAGTATGAAAAAAAGTTGTATTGGCTCCACCTTCTTTGACCCATTTGACTCTAGACTTAGCTCTCATCAGTTCATTGTATTGTTGAGAAGCCATTTCATGTTTACCCCTTGATGTGACTAGTTTTTCAAGTAATTCTATGTTTTATGGCTCAGCATCATATTCTAAAGAAGCAGCAAGTATATCTTTCTCAATGTTCTTCACTTTAAGCTTCAAGTCACCAAATACTTCCCAATTTCATTGTTTAAGAATATTTTTCAATCTTTTCAGCTTATACATAAAACAGAAAGCAGAATTACCATCACAATCTTGAAGCCAAGAGTCTTGAATTAGCTTAAGAAAATCAGGATGAGAAGTCCACACTGATTGATACTTAAAAGGAATGTTGGTTGGCCTTGAAGTATTAATAACTCCTCCTAGTAAAGCATTATGATCTGATGTTCCCCTAACACTAACTTTATAACACCAACCTTCAAATTTCTCCAACCATGCAGGGTTATAAAATGCTTCATCCAAATCACAGAGGATTCTTCTCTTACCCACCCTATTGTTACACCAAGAGAATTTGATACCTCATCTTGGAGCTTGAATCAAATTACATGATTCTATACAATCCCTAAATTCTTACATTGCAATCCTTAGAGGAGTTCTACCCCTCTTTTTCTCTTCACAAGTAAGCACCACATTGAAATCCCCTATCACCAACCATGGTAACTTCAATTCATTGATATTTAAAAGTTCATACCATAAAATTCTTCTGTCTATAGTAAGACATTCAACATGTACACATGTAACTAAAACCTCACCAACTTGAACAGTAATACATTGTTTAGAAATAGAAATCACAGAAGGAGCAGTAACTGAAGTGTGCCAAAATAACCATATGTTGCCTTTTAAATTCTCTTTTTCATTGTGGATTATCATCTTACTCATACCAGGTAAATGTAAGTGTTTAATAATACTGCTAGAAGCTTTGACTTTTGGTTCATATACCCACAGTAATGAATGACTAAAATGTTGTACTAAACTTCTTAATTTGTCTTTGGCTTGAATTCTTCTCAGGCCTCTGACATTCCAGTAAACAACTCTCATTGAGATTGAGGGGTATGGGAAGTACTAGCATTCCCCACTTCAGGACACATTTTTACTAAATTACTTGCTTGTCTTCTAGTAGTAACAACAAGAATTCCTTTATTTACTTTACCTTTAACTGGTTTTGCAACAATTCTTGAAAAAACTTGATCATGATTTTCTGCTACATCAATTAGGGCATTAAATTTACTTGGATAAACAATAGTCTTACTTTCATTCACCTTCTCTTCATGTGTATTTAGTTTTCTAGCTTTAGGTGCTTTACCAGAGACATTCTTCCATTCACCCACTTTATCAACTTCTGAATTAATGTTGGAAAGAACTTGAGTAGTAATACGTTCATCTGATACTTCCGAATTTGGATATGGAATGATACCCACAACATTATTCAAAGAGGAAATGTTACTTCCAACCTCAATTATCTTATCAACTGTAATAGCTGGAAATTCCTTGGGTGAACCCAAATTGCCATGAAATTCATCATACTTATCATTTTGATAGTCATTAGTGTGGATAGGGAAAAACGTGTCGCCGGAGGTTTTTCGGGAAATTGGAGAGTCGAGCGAGCTGTCGAGACTCCTCAGCCGGGTAAGATGTTAATCCTCGCACAGATGCACTACTGCAAAGGGGGTGCTTAGATTCGGGAAATCAATCTGTATGACTCCGGCCTAAACCAAGACAATGTCCGTTCCAGAATCAATTCGGTCGCAAAGAAGGAGATGGGTTGATCTAAGCTGAGAATTGTGTGGGAACAGTGATGATCGAGGATTGTGGGTGTGTTGAAGGTTTCTGCAGTATTGGTGAACTGTTGAGTTCTGATAAGTTCTGAGTGATTGATGAATTCTTGAGAGTAGTTACTCAAGAAATTCAGTGTTAGACATGTATTCGAGTGTTCGAATGTCGATGTTCAATCACGAATTCAGAGACTTATTTATACTGTTAGAGTAGTAACACCACTGACCCCTGTAAGTGTGACGATTTCTTGAGTGAAAGAGTGGGGAAGTGGGAGATCGTGGTAAAGTCAGTTCCACGTCGTGCGAAAACTTGACCGATCGTGCACCCACTACTTTGCTAACTCCTTCAACCGTTGACACGACTTACGCACATTTCGCGTCATGGCATAATTCCACGTGTCGTAGACCGCCAGACCAAAACCCTAAGTGATATCCCCCATTTGTGACGTGATTGATGTCTTACGAATCGTGGAGTCTGCGGGGCAGACGTGTTTAGGTTAGTCAATTATTGACTAATTAGACACCGAGTCTAAGTTTGGTGAATCAAGAATGAATGGTGAATGCTCAGCGATTCATGGCTCGAACATGTAGTTCTTTGGAGAGATGTCAGTATGATGAATTACTGACTAGTTGAGTGATTGAGCAAGTATTGCCGCGAATTATGAGAATTCAATGAGAAACTGAGCAAGTATTGCTCAATTCACCGAATTATGGGATTTTGATGAGGAACTGAGCAAGTATTGCTCAATTCTACAAATTTTAGGATTTGATGGGCAACTGAGCAAGTATTGCTCAATTCACCAAATACTGGAGAATTGTCGAATATTGACTAATATTCAGGCGATTGAGCAAGTATTGCTTAGCGAATTATTTACTGGTGATGTGACCTAGTAAAATATTAATTAAAATATTGGTTAGGTTATCGAATATTGTTTAATTAATTTTAGATGTTGATTTATGAATCAACATAAATTTATTAGTGTTCGAAATTGCTCAGAATGATGGTTTCACAGAGCGTTCATTCGAAACCCTAATTTTGGACAGTCCTCAGTCAATTGGAGAATTGCCAAAAATTGATTATGAGTGATAGAGGGACCGACCACATGGAATAAGGAGGTTCATTGATGCCCATTGCTCGAGTGAGCATGCACTAGGGTTCTCAGTTTGAGGGTTGGTGAAAAGTGATGATTAAATGGGGAGTTCACCATTTACTGAAAATCTTGCTGGGTTCAGCATTAGGTGTAAAACCTAAGTAGGAGAGATGGAACCGACCAAGAGAACCAAGGTCCGGCTTTTGGTGACCACATGACCAAGTGTTGGTCGTTTGGAGGATTCTCCAGTTGGTTGGAGAGATCTCGGGCCCAGTATGAGCAATTGAGCAAATTAGGTCAGAATTGCAAAAACGAGTGGGACCGGCTTCGTGCAAGCCCTAGAAATAACCTGGTCGGTCATGGAGGCATGCACGTGTTTCCATGATGTCCGTGTCTCCATACTGAGAGTTTCAGTATTTTCTTATGCGCGTTTGAGCGATGTTGTGAATTTTCAGAAGAGTTTCATCTTGGTTGAGAATTCTCGATTTTTAGTGGAATGAGCATGTATGCTCAATTCATCAATATTTTCAAAATATTAAAATAAAATATTTTAATAATACAAAATTGCCGTGAGGGGCTAGCCAGCCGCGTGACCATGTTGGCTTTTGGTTTTTCGTGATTCGAGCAATATTTGAGAAAATATGGAGAAGTCACGAATTTGTTCAAACCCAGGAGTTTCACCAGTTGAGGGAAATAATAATAATGAGAAATTAGGGACTGCAAGGTATGGGACCGACCATGGCTAGGGCATGTCCGGCCGGCCAAGTTTCCCGGTCCCGCACACCTTTCCCTATTTTATTATTATTTTTCGTGAATCCTTGAAGTTATGGAGAGTCCTTGAAGATATGGAGAATCCATGAAGTTTTGGAATAATAATTATAAAAAGCTAAGGATTGTGAGGTGTGGGACCGGCCACGGCTTGGGCATGGCCGGACGGCTAGGTTGCCCGGTCCCGCACACCTCTCCTTATTTTATAATTTATTTGGTGAATCCTCCAAGTTATGGAGAACTCTCGAGTTATTGCACAAATTGGGAAATTTT
Organism: Papaver bracteatum; assembly: GCA_023529315.1. Taxonomy (NCBI): domain Eukaryota; kingdom Viridiplantae; phylum Streptophyta; class Magnoliopsida; order Ranunculales; family Papaveraceae; genus Papaver; species Papaver bracteatum. The sequence goes on from JAJJWX010000075.1 coordinate 95,051, forward strand.
TGCCAAGATGGAGAACTCTCCATGGGTTTATGAAAATCATGAGAAAATAAAGAAAATAATGGGGAAGCATGGGACCGGCCACGGTCGGCCGGCCGGTGGGCCAGGCCCATGGGCACTTTCCATTATTTTATTGTTTATTATTTTCTCTCTCCTATTTTGTGGAGAACTCTCCATTATTTCATGTTTTTTGGATGCTCGTTCGCGAATCCGGGTGCTCAGTCGTGCATCATCGTCGAGTACACTTACACCATTTTGCGGGACTTACTCAGTGATGATTCAGATGCCCCATGGTTGAATATTTATTGCTAATTCATGAAATTCGGTGCAGAATAGTTTATGAAACCAGACAATAAAATAATTGGTTATTTATTACCAATTCATAGGATCAGATGTGGATTGACCATGAACTAATAACAAAACATGCATTAACATTCCATGGGATCGTGTATTCGACCATATAATCGGAGTAATAAAATTATCTATTACCAGTTCATGAGATTAGCAGTAAATTCGATCATGAAATCAGAGTAATGAGATAAATTGTTGTTGCCATTCCATGGGATCAAGTCGTAGATTCGACCATGGAATATGAGCAATTGTTATTGCCATTCCATGGGCTCAGGCCGTGGATTCGACCATGGAATATGAGCAATTGTTATTTCCATTCCATGGGATCAGGACGTGGATTCGACCATGGAATATGAGAAATAATAGATTATTCCGGGAATTCAGTGGTGAATGTCATGGCAGAATTAATCTATGTGCATAGTCAGGAGACGACAAATCCTGAGGGTGATCTCAGACTCTACGGAGAACACCCGAGTCTATACACGTCGCTCTACATAGTCAGGATCAGTGAGTGTCACTGTCCTGAAGGCGTCGTTGCTCTTAATCTGATGGAGAACATCCCAATTGTTCTTCTATGTAGAGGGGGGTCACTCTCATATAGTCAGGGAACATTGAGTATCACCGACGTCCTGAAGACGTTAAGCTCTCTCAACAAACAATTATGTAGGAGGACCTCCCAATTCTATTATTCTACCTAGAGGGCACAATGAAACGCCAGGGATCGAACGCTCAGCTAGTGGAGGCTTTTCGAAAGACATATTCATCATGGCTTCGTAAAATATGAATCGTCACATGCCTGAAGCCGCACCAGAAACATGCAGTATCATGATTTTATGGTTTGACCTTTGTTGAAAATCCACCATCAACATTAAGTCCCCTGCATAGTGGGGAACAGTCATGTTCTGCAGTATGCATTAAACGGTGATTTTCAGTCGACGAGATATGGTTGAACTCAGTCTACAAAGGTAGTTTCAGAATATTCCATTTACCCCAATGAGATCATGTATGAGCAAATATGCGGATGAGGATTCTGATAGTAAGGTAGAGTGTCATCTCATGAGTGTGGAGAGATGAGGCACTGTTGATTTGGATGTTTGGAAGCTTGGTTATGGTCGATTCAGGATTCGCGGGCCCAAGTCCAAAAAAAAAAGGAAACCCGTGTTTTATTAGGTTTTATGAAAACTCAAGTCTGTTTTCGAAGCATGAATTTTGTAAATACTTTTAGACACGTAGGTTTGTTCGTAAAAGTAATAAATAATAATCCTTAGAGTTAAAGGAATTTTGAAAAGACCTGGAGTACATGATGAAAATTTACTTATGAACTTTCAAAATTTTGTTTGAAACATGTAGACTTTTTCAAAAATATAAAAGACTCTCATTTCATAGACTGATGCTCAGGAGAGGGAGCAAAATATATACATATATTTTTTCATTTACGTGAGTTTCACGTTAAAATATATTTTTTTTGTAAAATCATCGTTTTGATTTTGAACAACTGTTAAAAGTAGATAATCATACATGGTGAAATAATATTTTCATGTGAGTTTTCACAGTTGTGGAATGGATGTCTGTCCAATTTTTAGAAAAACCAGTGGATGTTCACTCAGTAAAAATTTACTTGGGTCGTTCACGGTTTTATGAAAATCAATTTATGACTTTTGAGCAATTGCTAAAAGAGAACAATTGTATATGTGATGAAATAATGTATGTATGAGTTTGGCGATTTTACAGTGTATGCACATACGTAGAAAATCAACGAATGTTCGCATGAAAGGTTATGTGAACTATTCATAGTTTCATGAAAAGTCAGGTGCTGGCTTTAAATAATGAATTTTGCTCATCTTGGCAGGTTTGAAGAAGCGAGCAAGTTTTTCGAGGGTTTTACGTTATTATCAGTAAGTTCGTGAAACATAAATAGGTAAGAGTGGAGGATTACCATTTTTGTATACGCCTTTGTGAGCACCTTTAATCCATGATTCATTGTTCTGTCGAATCCTGCGCTTTGTATGAACGATGTGCTCTGAGTGGTGAGAGATCCTTCATACTGAGTTGTACTCCTGGTTATTCCATTAGCTTTATCATCAGATGATCGTGTAGTGAGATCCCGGATCAATGTAGACTCCATGGAAATGGAGGAAAATCTACGGGAGCGGAGAACCCAGAAGTAAGGACTATAGGATGTTAGCAAATGACGTCCAGTCTCCAGCCGTTTCTTTGGTGAGTTGTTAGCGCTCCTTGTGTCATGACTTCGCCCGTGCAATTAGGATCACGAGACCAAGGTTTGTTATTTCTTTTCATAATTTTGCTCCATCTACAATCTTCAACTTGTTCTCAGGCAAACAATTCATGAATCCAGCACTGATGGAGAAGTCGATGTAAGTACCTCTTTCGTGCAGGTGATCGTGGCATCTCATCGAATAATAATAATTATTGTTGATGAATCCAGGAAGAAATCATTGTAGATAAGCAGCATGTTGATGAAGCGTGCTCTTTTTTTGGATATAGGAATATGGAGAATTCCCGAAATCCCGAACCGAATGGAGATATCGGCATTTCCAATGAAGATTCCGGCATTGTCAGGCCAGAAAATTCAGAAGTTAGGTCTTCCTTGAAATTGTTGTAGAATCTTCGTCCGATGTCGGATTTTCGCGGTCTACCCATGTATACTCATGCCCAGGAAATTTCCAAACTTTAGTGAAGAAGCTTTTTGAGTTTCGAGCATGTTTAGGATCTAAAATCGACGAAACAGTAAACTTCCAGGAGACCTTCAGAAAAATTTCAACTGGCATATGGTCCAATGTTTTGGCCACAACTCTTCACTCGTTTCTCCAATTGTTGTGAATTTTGGACATGCTATAGAGAACATCCATGCGAAGATAATAGTACATTACCTATCCCTGGATTCTTCACCAATTTTCCCGAGCTTGCTGCTTTGTGCGGGATAATGTAAAATCATCTCAGACGAGCTTGTTGTAAAACACTCTTGTTGTGCATTTAGACCACTCGCTTGTGTCTTGAACGATTGGTGAAGGATTTTAATGTCATTGATTCATATGAGCTCAGGACCCCTTGATTGGTACATGAGCATGGTGCTTGCCGTGTCATCTTGTTTATGTCAATCGTAGAAACAACACTTCTGAAACCCTGGTCACGGGACTATCAGTGAGGTTGCTCTCAAAAGGAGTGATGTAGTGACCATGATCGCATGTCCTGGTGGTAGCGTTCCTTTTATGATGAATGATCAGCACATAAGAGTCTGGTGTCAGGAGTCTTGGACTGTGAAACTTGATAAAGGACTTAGCGGAATGACTTGGTAGACGCCGATCGACTGTGGAAGTTATGAATCCCGTCTAAGAATTGCTGCTTGCATGTTGTATGCTATGAAAGCTGTAGGGACCTCATACGATGTCGGAATTCGATGCTTGACCCCAACTTTTGAAGCTAAGAGACTGACGGTAGAGGTCATATCTTTTAGCTCGTATGTCCGATTGATGCTCCCTTTTGGTATGTTGTATAAGAAACATAGGAGTACATCTTTCATTGAGGAAGTATTGTCTCATTCCTTACCTATTGGTACGTTTTTGTAAACCCATGGCCTGGAGCATGTCATATCTCATTTGTAGAGGTGATGAGAATAGTAGAAGACTTTGGATTATGCCCACCAGTCGTGCAAGATATGGGGAGACTTTCATGTGAGCATGTTATCAGGCTTACATATATTTATATGAATTATCAGTTCTTGGAGAAGTTTGCTTCATATTTAACACTTCAGAGAATGGTTAGTTGATGAATCCATATCACGAGGATGTTGCTCCTGAGACCGTTATTGATGCTGAGATCACGATTGAATTTTGTTCCTCTAGATATCCTTGTTGATGCAGATACTATGGTCGAAGTTTCTCCAGAGACCGAAAAGGCTAGAACCATGATTATCGACATAGTTTTTGCTCCTTCATCGAGCGAGCCGTGAAGTGGCTTTGTCAGAGAATTGTTGTTGTTGCGGCAGATAGCAGCAGTAGGCTTCATCCTGAATATGATCGGTGAATAGGGGATTTTCCTTAGTCTTGCAGGAGCTTGTGATGTCGATAAATCCCGTTGATGAAGTTTCACGGAATCACCTCAGGTTTCCCAGTGTATGTTGAAGGAGTTAGCGCCATGTATGAATGATGTTGCGTCTGCTTCAGAAGCCTTATCATGGAATAATGAAGACTTATTGATTATAGTTCAGTTACACTTTGACCGTGCTGGTGTTGAATCAGTGTCAAGATATTTGTGCTGAAGTAAGAGGCACCATTATCGAATGTGTACTCTTTGATTGGGAGTATGATTTGAAGGATTCTTAGATGCTTGAGCGTTGAGGCATCATACCCCCTGAGCATGTCCTAGGTTTGAACGTCTCGGCCCCAACTATTTTCCGTTGATTCATCATTCCTTTAGTTGCGACGGTGGGATTCAGTACTTGTGCATACATCGGAGCTTTATTATTTTATGAACACTCCTGCAAGGCTATAGAGAAACTTCCAAACTGTTTTTCGTCATGCATTCATAACATCTTGTAGAGTTGCTAGCAGAATTCCCCGTGCTAGGATAGTATGTGAGGAAATAAATGACATAAGCAGGGAAGGAATGAGATTTTCCTGAGTGCAGAACCTCTTGATGAATGTCTATGCATCTTTTGCAGGTTCTTGCTTCAATCTCGTCCAAGTGCTCTGATGGAACATCCGCCAAATATTCTGGATCAGAACTTTCTTCGTTGGAAAGATGCACAAAGACGCGTTGTCAGTAATCATCTTCTCGAATCCACGTCTTGTCCGAGAATCATGTCATATCTGGGATCTTCCCTGATTATGTGAAACTTGGTTTCCATCCAGGTTGAGCCAACTTTCATTTTTAGAGTGATGAAACTGTATGCATCTCTGAGCGTTCTTTCATGGTCTCTGATTGAGATGATAGCATGAGTAGCTTCTTGTTGAGTGATGCCCTGCGACTCTGAGGAATTTCAGTGTAAAAAATGTTGATAGTGGTGCCAGCATGGACCAACGTTCTCCCGAACTCGTTTCATTTGATATGGACTGCGATAAGCAGTCCCCAGTCGTGCATCTCCTTGTATGTGGATGAAGGTTTAAGGAGTATTCCAGGATGGACAGACGTTTGACACAATATGATTCGATATTATGAACATGTCTTTCCTTTGTGCCTTTGATGGACAGAGCAATTCACAGATATGCTTGATCAACGATTGAACTGCTTCCTGAATTGGTTGTTTAGAGAGGATAAAGGTTCTGACTGAGAGAGGGTTCTCGTGTACTCTTTCAGTCCCCAGTTGAAGTTATTGTGGATCAACTTTCTCTTTGAAGATGTGCTTCAAAATATTGCAGTTACTTGTTGGATGATAAATGGATCTATGAAGATGACAGTACCTGGGATTCTCCATTTTTCCTTCAGTTGGCTTTCTCCTGATGAACGATAATTTGATTACGCTATCTTGAACCCAGACTTCCAGAAGAGAAGTTTGAGTCTGTCTAATCATTTTCCTATTCGTCGATGCAGGGTCGAGGTTCGTGCATTTCAGGATTGGTTATCCTTTATTTGCGCTTTCAGAGGAGCCTGGGATGTTGGATAAGAGCTCTGATGATGTGTATCGTCTTTCCTTTCACTCCTTTAAGCAACAATGTTTGTTGAAGACTGAAGATCATATTGATTATTTACTAGGCGTCAGCTGCTTCGAGGTTCCTCGACCTTGCAAAATTTTATCCTCCCAATAAAGCAGGTGCAGTAGTCGCTGATCGTTTGGCTGCTTCATGAAGTTCTGAGAAAGTCTGGAGCCGGAGATTTTCCAACAAGTCTTTATAGACTGGAATCATTCCGTTGATGCACAATTCCAATAACTGATGTTCAGTGACATTCGGATCATGACAATCCAAAGCCCGGGTTATGAACTTCTTCACATAATCGTTCAGATATTTAGTATTCTTCTGAGACATTCTTCTTAAATCAGAGAGAGTAATCTGTTCCGAGACGAAAAAGTATTTTCAATAGAAGGAATTAACCATTTCTCCCCAATTAGCGATGCTTCCTGGTGCAATGTTGTTGTACCAGGTGTACACTCGACCCGTCAGAGATTTCGAGAATTCCTTCATGCGAACAACATGGTTGTGTTCATGCTCTCCTTGTGCCTCCAGGAATCGAGAGACGTGTTCTTGAGCATTCCCCATTCCATTGTAGAGTGTGAATGTTGGATAAGTGTAACCTTTTGGGAGAGGGATTCTTTGTGTAGTCGCATGATATGGAGGTTGATGACGGTGAACAATCGGTGTATGGCTTCTTCCTTGATTCTCCATAAAGTGCTCCAAGTCTTCACGGGTGTTGAAGCCGGCGGGTTGAGGCTTTGCAGGTCTCATCGTCATCAGGAACAGGAATAACTTCGGGGTCCGTTGGGGATGTTTCCTTATCTTTCCCCTTCTCTTGAGTTTTGTCTGGCATCTTTTCAGTGAGAGTTTTGAGATAGTTGAATAGTTCCTTCTGAGTAGCATCCATGTCAGTTTGATTCTTGGCAAGAACCTCTTGGACCTTCATGAGATCGCCTATGGTAGGAGGATTCTCTCTGATTTCTTATGGATGCCGCCCGAAAAGAGGATGATCTTCAACATTGGTGTGAGGAGGAGTAATGTCACCACCATCATTAGAAGCGGGAATTGTTTCCAGAGTACCACCAATTTTGTTGTTGGTACTAGCGTTGTTGGTGTTGGGATGTGTAACTGATCCTGACCTAAGATCGACCACCTTTGCGAAAATGAGAGATTGCAACCAAGAGATTAATCTCCCACTGTGGTCGCCAATCTGTGGATGGGGAAAAATGTGTCACCGATTTTTCGTGAAAGTGGAGAGTCGAGCGAGCTGTCGAGACTCTTCAGTCGGGCAAGATGTTAATCCTCACACAGATGCACCACCACAAAGGGGGTGCTTAGATTCGGGAAATCAATCTGTATGACTCCGGCCTAAACCAAGACAATGGCCGTTCCAGAATAAATTCGGTCGCAAAGAGGGAGATGTGTTGATCTGTAGGAGGGAAGCTGAGAATTGTGTGGGAATAGTGATGATCGAGGATTGTGGGTGTGTTGAAGGTTTCTGCAGTATTAGTGGTGAACTGTTGAGTTCTAATAAGTTCTGAGTGATTGATGAATTTTTGAGAGTAGTTACTCGATAAATTCAGTGTTAGATGTGTATTCGAGTGTTCGAATGTCGATGTTCAATCACGAATTCAGAGACTTATTTATACTGTTAGAGTAGTAACACCACTGACCCCTGTAAGTGTGACGGTTTCTTGAATGAAAGAGTGAGGAAGTGGGAGATCGTGGTAAAGTCGGTTCCACGTCGTGCAGAAACTTGACCGATCGTGCACCCACTACTTTGCTAACTCCTTCAACCGTTGACACAACTTACGCATATTTCGCTTCGTGGGATGAATCCACATGCCGTAGACCGCCAGACCAAAACCTTAAGTGATATCCCCCATTTGTGACGTGATTGATGTCTTACGAATCGTGGAGTCTGCGGGGCAGACGTGTTTAGGTTAGTCAATTATTGACTAATTAGACACCGAGTCTGAGTTTGGTGATTCAAGAATGAATGGTGAATGCTCAGCGATTCATGGCTCGAACATGTAGTTATTTGGAGATATGCCAGTATGATGAATTACTGACTAGTTGAGTGATTAAGCAAGTATTGCCGCGAATTATGAGAATTTAATGAGCAACTGAGCAAGTATTGCTCAATTCACCGAATTATGGGATTTTGATGGGGAACTGAGCAAGTATTGCTCAATTCTCCAAATTTTAGGATTTGATGGGCAACTGAGCAAGTATTGCTCAATTCACCAAATACTGGAGAATTGTCGAATATTGACTAATATTCAGGCGATTGAGCAAATATTGCTCAGAGAATTATTTACTGGTGATGTGACCTAGTAAAATATTAATTAAAATATTGGTAGGTTACCGAATATTGTTTAATTAATTTTAGATGTTGATTGATGAATCAACATAAATTTATTAGTGTTCGAAATTGCTCAGAATGATGGTTTCACAGAGCGTTCATTTGAAACCCTAATTTTGGATAGTCCTCAGTCAATTGGAGAATTGCCGAAAATTGATTATGAGTGATAGAGGGACCGACCACATGGAATGAGGAGTGTCCATGTGATGCCCAGTGCTCGAGTGAGTATGCACCAGGGTTCTCAGTTTGAGGGTTGGTGAAAAGTGATGATTAAATGGGGAGTTCACCATTTACTGAAAATCTTGCTGGGTTCAGCATTAGGTGTAAAACCTAAGTAGGAGAGATGGGACCAACCAAGAGAACCAGGGGCCGGCTCTTGGTGACAACGTGACCAAGTGTTGGTCGTTTGGAGGATTCTCCAGTTGGTTGGAGAGATCTCGGGCCCAGTATGAGCAATTGAGCAAATTAGGTCAGAATTACGAAAACGTGTGGGACCGACTTCGTGCAATCCCTAGAAGTAACCTGGTCGGTCATGGAGGCATGCACGTGTTTCTATGATGTCCGTATCTCTATACTGAGAGTTTCAGTATTTTCTGATGCGCGTCTGAGCGATGTTGTGAATTTTCAGAAGAGTTTCATCTTGGCTGAGAATTCTCGATTTTTAGTGGAATGAGCATGTATGCTCAATTCATCAATATTTTGAAAATATTAAAATAAAATATTTTAATAATCCAAAATTTCTGTGAGGGGCTAGCCGGCCCCGTGACCATGTTGGCTTTTGGTTTTTCGTGATTCGAGCAATATTTGAGAAAATATGGAGAAGTCACGAATTTTGTTTAAACCCAGGAGTTTCACGAGTTGAGGGAAATAATAATGAGAAATTAGGGATTGCAAGGTGTGGGACTGACCACGTCTTGGGCATGGTCGGCCGGCCAAGTTGCCTGGTCCCGCACACCTTTTCCTATTTTATTATTATTTTTCGTGAATCCTTGAAGTTATGGAGAGTCCTTGAAGATATGGGAAATCCAGGAAGATATGGAGAATCCATGAAGTTTTGGAATAATAATTATAAAAAGCTAAGGATTGTGAGGTGTGGGACCGGCCATGGCTTGGGCATGGCCGGCCGGATGGGTTTCCCGGTCCCGCACACCTTTCCTTATTTTATAATTTATTTGGTGAATCCTCCAAGTTATGGAGAACTCTCGAGTTTTTGCACAAATTGAGAAATTTTTGCCAAGATGGAGAACTCTCCATGGGTTTATGAAAATGTGAGAAAATAAAGAAAATAATGGGGAAGCATGGGACCGGCCATGGCTACGGCACGGACGGCCGGCCGGTGGTCCAGGCCCATGGGCACTTCCCATTATTATATTATTTATTATTTTCTCTCTCCTATTTTGTGGAGAACTCTCCATTATTTCATGTTTTTTGGATGCTCGTTCGCGAATCCGGGTGCTCAGTCGTGCATCATCGTCGAGTACACTTACACCATTTTTCGGGACTTACTCAGTGATGATTCAGATGCCCAATGGTTGAATATTTATTTCTAATTCATGAAATTCGGTGCAGAATAGTTCATGAAACGAGACAATGAAATAATTGGTTATTTATTATCAATTTATAGGATCAGCTGTGGATTGACCATGAACTAATAATAAAACAGGTATTACCATTCCATGGGATCGTGGATTCGACCATGGAATCGCAGTAATAAAATTATCTATTACCATTTCATGAGATTAGCGGTGAATTCCATCATGAAATCAGATTAATGAGATAAATTGTTGTTGCCATTCCATGGGATCAAGTCGTAGATTCGACCATGGAATCAGAGTAATTGTTATTGCCATTACATGGGATCAGGCCGTGGATTCGACCATGGAATAGGAGCAATTGTTATTGCAATTCCATGGGATCAGGCCGTGGATTCGACCATGGAATAGGAGCAATAATAAATTATTCTGGGAATTCAGTGGTGAATGCCACGGCAGAATTAATCTATGTGCATAGTCAGGAGAAGGCAAATCCTAAGGGTGCTCTTAGACTCTACGGAGAACACCCGAGTCTATACACATCCTTTTACATAGTTAGGATCAGTGAGTGTTACTGTCTTGAAGGCGTTGTTGCTCTCAATCTGACGGAGAACCACCCAATCGTTCTTCTATGTAGAGGGGGGTTGCTCTCATGTAGTCAGGGAACAGTGAGTATGATCGACGTCCTGAAGGCATTAAGCCCTCTCAACAAATATATATAGGAGGACCGCCCAATTCTATTATTCTACATAGAGGGCACAATGAAACGCTAGGGATCGAATGCTCAACCAGTGGAGGCTTTTAGAAAGACGTATTCATCATGGCTTCGTAAAATATGAATCGTCACATGTCGGAAGCCGCATCAGAAACATGCAGTATCATGATTTTACGGTTTTGACCTTTGTTGAAAATCCACCCTCTACAATTAGAACCAATAAGAGATAAATTTTCCAACTTCCTTCTCTCTTATATTAGTCTATGTTTGCTGGGAAGGATAACAAATATCAAAACCGCCCGTATTCAGATTGGTGTTCTTCTTTGAAGTATATCTCCATTGTTGTTTAGGGACTGTATGCTCATTTTGAACATGCTCTTTTCTTTTATTGCGATACTCAGCAACATAATGACCAATCACTTTACAATGGTTGCAGTATTTAGGAAGCTTTGTTATCCTGATTTCCTGTTCAAATTTACCAAACTTAGATTCTATCCAAACTTTATTTGGAATAGCCTTTGCCAGATCTATCTCAACTAGGATACTAGCATAAAAACCAAATTCCTTCTTCAAAGTAGCATCATCAATTCGAATTGGTCTACCTATTGCACTGCCCATTGCCATAAGTATATCTTCCTTCCAATATATTCAATACATAAATCTGGAAATATCACCCATACAAAAGCACTAGAAGTTTTCTGTAATTATGGTTTAAATTCCCTTTCCCAGTACCTTAGATGAAGAAATGGAATTTTAACCTCCCAGAAACCTTCATAGATTAACTTCATATCTTCTCTATTGTCAAGCTTAATAATGAAAAAGCCTTTAACAATCGGAATAAACTAACAATTACCCTTGAGTTTCCATTGACTTCTTAAACTTGATTTAGCCATAGATAATTTCAACTTTACTAGATCCAAATGACCTATCAGACTAAACCTCTATTCATTCAAACTCTCATCAATAAATTTATCAGAAATATAAACGGTTTTCGAAGAATTACTTGAAACAAAAGTTTTTTTACCAGCATGTGCTTGAGATTTGGGTGTATCTGACATTTTTTCGTCAGATTTAAATGCTAAAATCCATACATGATGTAAGAAACATCACCTAAAAATCTAAATTCAATTCAAGCTTTAATCCATACCTGAACTAATGACGAAGAAGTTCTGAAAAAACGAAAAACAGAATTCTCCGATTCGGTCGTCGAGTTGCAGAGCTCAACTCAGTCCGAGTTTTTTCTTCGAATCAAACACATACTCTAGGTTATTTTTTGGTTTCTCAAGAATGTCATCTTCTTCATCTCGATATGGTGATTTTCCAAAGGGATTTCTTGAGAAAGGTTTTGGTTTCAAATCAAAAGGGATGAAGAAAAGGACTCTTGTAGAAGATAGTGCACCTAATGCCTCATGCTACTATGCTTACTCACACTAAGATGTTGAGAATAAGGAAATGATTTATGCTGAAATGGTTCATGACTTTCTTGAAGCAAAACTGCAACTTGTTGATACTATGAAGGATCTTGATGTGGTCGGAACTGAGTTAAAAAAGGTTACCAATGACCTTGGTCTCATGAAGTCACATGTTAAAGAACTTCTCAATGAGGATATCTTCTCCGAAGATGCAGTTGATACTATGAATCACAACCTCAAAGATCTCGAAACCCATGAAGCTCCTGAACGTGAACATTGACTTAGCTTGTGATCGGTTTCTAGTATATTGTTTTTATTTGTCTAGAAAAACTTTTTAAGAGAATTTTTATTCATGAATAGCCATTATTGTGAGTACACGTAGCTATGTCCAACGTTTTTCATCTTGCGACGTTTTTAGATTTATTTATTTAAATTCTAAAGTTGATCTAGAAGATGATGATTGCAGTATTAATCTTTATGGTTGTATATATTGCAATATGTTATGGGATATGTGTGTTTGCGTCTGTAAACTATTATTGTCCCATACGATGCCAAAATTTATCTCTTTTATATGTCGATATGCAAGTATTGATACAAGATCGATGAAATTTTGGCAAACAAAATTTAAGCCTATTATGTCAATTCATTGATGGAAGATAGGTTAAAATCTTTTGTTTACAAAGATTATGTCTATTATATATCGTTATGAAAATAGTGATGAAGATATAATTAATCTTTATATATTTCACAGTATTGATCTTCCTTTATCCATATTTTTTGTATATACTGTGTAGTTCCATAAGTCTTCTTGTGTGAGCATTTCCAACTAAACTAATCATAGATTCGTTTGTGGTTATTTTGGTTGTGTATTCCGATTAAATTAATCATGGGTTCTCTTGTGGTTAGTTTAATTGAGAATTTTGGATACAATTTTTTTTTTTGTTTGTTTGTTGTTTTAGGTGTCCAAAGAAATCCTTATTTTATTGTAAATGTAAGGTCGCTCTTGTTGTTCTTTCGAGAATGACATAAAATAAGGGAGAGTTATTTTGAACTTGCGCTTAATTTCCATATCTTTGTGGGGAGTGCGGCTCTGAAATCTTGTATCTTTATAAACTCCTTGATAAATGCATTTAGCTTCGGCTTTATGATTGCATCTAAACAAAGTTGATATGTACTTTTCTTTGGTCTTGAAGCGTCTCCATGGAAATTTCATTAGGATCCCGTTTTCGTACCTCTGCCAATTTTATTGATAAAAAGGGGGAGAATTAATATGTAGTGCACACTACAAATACATATGGTTTTCGGATCATTATGCAAGGGGGAGCGGTTTTCGTGTTGAGACGAAAGTATTGACTAAGGGGGAGTGATACATATCACCATAGTATTGTTGTCAAAGTTGTGATATAAGAACTTTGATATTGTGTAATAATACTATGACATTGTATAACAATGATCGAGAACTTTTGTTTTCTCATTGTTATGGCTACGGATCTTCAACAACTATGATGCTGAACTGAACATCTATGGAATCATGGGAGTACTTGGAAAAGATGAAGTTTTCAAGTAATGTTGAAGCACCAAGGAGATCAAGCATATGGACGAGAAGCTACAAAGTTTTATCTATTTTGTAATCCATATGTATTGATAATTTTGTTACTAAAATTGACAAAGGGGGAGATTGTTAGAGCATTGCTCGGTCGAACTCGCATGCATTGCTATCTCAAGCATGTTTGTCAATATTAGTGACCAAAACTATATGTCTTGATTTCTAGTTTACTTATGACTAAGTCTCGATCTAGGATAGTTAAGTATAGTTGATCTCCATACTCCATGGTGATTATCTTACAAAGACGAAGAACTACTCAAGGAACCAGTGGAACTTCATTCGACCAAAAGGTATGTGGAGACTTGAATTCATCTGTCACTCAAAAGTCTATCTACTCTATCTCCTACTCTTGAGACAAAAGTCGTGAAAAGGAGAGGGTACCCAAATACACCTCAAGCTATTACTTTTCCTTCCTATAAGTCTTTTCCCCGAAAGTGATTGTCTATGGAATGAGTCGAGACAATACAACAAATCTGTTCACACTTTGTGTGATCGTATATGGATACGAGATCGAAATAATACAACTACAAAGTGTGTTTACTTGATACAAAGGTTCGGACTTAACCAAACTCAATAGGATTCACGTATCAAGTAAATAGGAATTAACGTTTGTGCAATTTACTTTAATTATAATAAAACAGTTATAATGTGAAAATATAAAGTAAATGGCACAACAAGATTTTGTTAACGAGGAAACCGCAAATGCAGAAAAACCCCGGGACCTAGTCCATAATTGAATACTCTCCGGATTAAGCCGCTATACAAAATAAACCAACTTCGTATAGTTGAGACCAAGCAACTAAACCTATAGTTCACCTAGTTCCGTCAATATTCCCACGCCTCCAACCTGTAAACAAGTCACGTACTTGGACCAATTCCTTTAGTTCGTATTCCAAACAAAGGAACAAAAAATCTGTTTGGTATCAACTCTCTTCAACCAAGCGATATGAGTTGCGCAAAGGTTCCCTTGTTTATCTTAACATAAACTCCTTTGCAAGGTTCCAAGATCTATCTTATGTTCAATCATCCAAAGGCAATCGTTAAGATTAAGCCAATCAATACCTTTAATCACAAGAAAACGTATTGATGCCGATCTTCCTCAATTAATCAATCCAATATACTACAAGGATAAACCGATTATTAATTGGATCTTATTTTTCCCAAACAAGTATTGTGCACACCAAAGATTATAAAAACCAAGTCAGAAATCTTCAATATCTTCCTTGTCCTCAAATCTTCTTAGATCTTCAATAAACACCTGCACACAACTACTTGAATCTCTTGTGATCAATCACACACAGAACGGAGTCTGTTAACAATGGATTATCACAAGATCGTCTTTAGATCTAACAACAGTCTAAAGATCCCTGTCGAAAACTTGAACTTGTTTGAGTGAATCTTATATTAGAAGAGAAGATTCTCAAGCATAAACAAACTAGGTGCAATCAAAGTTCAACCACTGTTAGTCAATCAAATAAATACGAAACTAAAGATAAACCGTAATATCTAGTTTCCCACCAACGGGTCGCGCTAGAGCTTCTCAATCCCAAAAAGGGCTTTAAATTGAGCGGCCGTAAGAGATTTCACCTAATTAGATTACTCTCATCTCCGATAGGAAGCTTCACCAGTAACAGAGACAAAAGAGGAAGTTTATGTTACGCAGGATTAGTTTGCTAGAAATGCAAACTCAAAGTATTTTTAGACAAGGAAGTTTGGACACCAAGGAATTTCCAAAACCGAAAATATTCTCAAGATATTTTTTCATTACTCTACCAAATTCGGTTTTCATAATTCTTGTGAATGCATTGTCCAAAAATACATGATCGAAATCTCCGTGGAAAATATTTAATTAGCAAATGCACATTACTAATTCTTATTTTCCATATATAATTAAAAACCCTTAATTAAAAAGATTCTTAACTTATTTAAATTCGATCTTGGGATTTACTAACTTCTTTGCCGTTAAGAAATATCTTTGAACAATAAAGAATAGGCATTAATGCACCATGTTCAAAGTGTGTCGAAATCTTACTCTTGCAAGTTATTTTTCATACTTACTCACTTGAAACCGATTTACCACACTTCCAAACAAGATTAGAATTGGTTCATCTGACTTTCAAGAATTACGTGATTGATCAAGTAACACTCAATCACAACTCATGGGCTTACGGTTCTACCAAAACAAGTTTTGGTTCTACCTCCATGTGAGTATTGTGCATAGTTACAATAGCTTACCAAAGATACGGCTGACTAGGTACTAGGATCGGTTCCCCACATATATTTGGTATCTTACTTGTATGCACTGCACATGTCCATAGGATTTGTCCCCCTTCCCAAAAACGTGTTACACATGTTCATAGGATCGGTTCTCCTTTATTCCATAAACCTTGTTGCACCTCATACAAGGATCGGTTCCCCTTGTGATGCACTTCACCTCTTACTTGGATCGGTTCCCCTTATCTCAGGAATAAGTTCAGACACTCACAACCCGATCATACCCCAGGTGATTACTTAAGATCGGTATCATTAATAAAACTCATACCAATACATAAGTCAGGCCTCATGTGAATAGTTTTACCAAGGACACAAACAAGTCATGAGAGGTTATACTAATCACACATATTGGTCGTTCATAAGATATGCAATGAAGAACAGCCCCAATAACGCCTGGCGATTTCCTTTCAGTTCACAACATATATCATGAACTTACTTCCTTAGAACACATGTAAACATTGTTCCCTAGGATGAAATCCTCACATCATACCCATACATAATCACAATAGCATTCATACGATTATGTCGATGTCTTATATACAAAGTTTAATGGCTAAGCAAGAAACTTGATATTGTATTCCTTAATACTATGTTTATCTAGAGTGTTCATGCTTCGCCGTTTTATGTTTTCAATATGCACGACTTGAAGGATATGTTAGGGAATCAAACAGTTCAAGTCAAATATCATTAACCTCAAGTGGAAGGATGATGTTGTGGTTGTAGCTCCGTACTTCTTCACTTCTTCAAGTCTTCACAATACTTGTAATATCTCACCCTAATACATTCAAGCTAACCTATACGAAGTTGAATCTAGTACATTTAAATCAAGCGACTCTTGAATGAGTTTTGGTTCACTAAAATATGACAACCAAACTTGACATACCAACGCTTGGTGGGTTCAACCGAGAAATGCTCTAACAAGTCGTATAAGTATGATAATTTTCATACATACACATTTGTTATTTCGAGCCGAGTTTACTCGCTTATCTTTTTATCGAAATATGTGTTGGTAAGCTTTTGCTTTAACCATTTTCATCTTTACCCGTGATGAAAGTCATGATGATGTTTCAATCTTGAAAATAGATTTGATGACGATAGTAGTGAATAACGATTGTTATAACATTATAGAAGAATGTTTCAATGATTGAAATGTAGAGTTGAGATTACTTAACCAACTATGGATATAAGCATATATAATGTTTTCGCACATTAGTGTATAAATCCATGTGTCAGAAACCAAGTGTGTGCATATGTGCATGCGGTATTGGCGAAGGAGTTCGAAAATTTCCGCTGAGTTTGTAAGTTTGCAAACTGTTAAACCAGTCACTATAGGTACGCGTACCCGTACGTGTACCCACAGAAGTTTTCGAACCGAAAATTTATGCTAAGTTTGTAAACTCAAATATGGTAGCTATGGTACATGTACCCGTATGCGTACCCAAGCTGGTTATATCTCTCAAATCGGAAGTTCATGAACTTAAACAATAAATCAATACAGAATGCAATCTTTGCAAACTATGGCTATATTGTTCATGAATTGATTCAAGTGAATCAAACCGATTTTGTTTCAATTGTGTATATGCATAAAGATCTAGGAAATTGAAAAACTCTTCAACTAGTTCTTATGAGTCATTTGAACTAGTTATGAGAAAGATGAATACGGTTAATATGAAAGGGCTCATATGGCTAACCATTGGTTAACTATTTGTGAACCAACCAAATGTACACGTTTAGGTACGGTTACTCAAACCTAAATGAAATACATTTCATTTGTGTGTGTGACAAGCTAAGTTTTGAAAAAGCGGAGGTCTAACAACCACACCCAATATTTCTCTTAGCAATCTGTATGGACAAACTCCAATATACTTTCTAGAGAATCAACTAGACAGTTAGACTCAATCAATAGAAAAGTATATCAAAGAGTTTATCTCGATTTAAATCTTACTCGAGAAAACTGCGAGTCTCGATTAAATACAAAGGAGATAACTTGGATGGTACCAAAGACCAATATCCAAGTGTCAATCAATTTAAATCAACAATCAAAAGGTCGAATATTCTAATTGATTGAACAACGCACAACCTGTATTATTTCAATTATATAACAAATATAATGCGGAAAATAAATAATACAGACACCATAATTTTGTTAACGAGGAAACCGCAAATGCAGAAAAACCCCGGGACCTAGTCTAGATTGAACATACACTGTATTAAGTCGCTACAGACACTAGCCTACTCCAAACTAACTTCGGTCTGGACTGTAGTTGAACCCCAACTAATCTCACACTGATCCAAGGTACAATTATGCTCCTACGTCTCTGATCCCAGTAGGATACTACGTACTTGATTCCCTTAGATAATCTCCCAAAACTAAGAGTTGCTACGACCCAAAGTCGGAGACTTTAATAAACAAATATGTATCACACATAAAAGTCAACGGTAATAGATAAATAAGTCTCCCACGAATATACCTACGAGTTTTGTTTCGTCTTTTGATAAATCAAGGTGAGCAGGAACCAATTGATAAACCAGACTTATATTCCCAAAGAACAGCTTAGTATTATCAATCACCTCACAATAGTCTTAATCGAAGCAGCGAAAAAAGATATTGTGGAATCACAAACAATGTGACGAAGATGTTTGTGACTACTTTTTATCCTTCCTATCGGAGATAGAAATCTCAAGCCAATTATTACAATTGTACTCGTACGATAGAAATAATAAGATCAGATCACACAACTACAAGAAAGCAGCATCGGTCTGGCTTCACAATCCATTTTATAGTCTTTCAAATCAGGGTTTGCAATCAATGTTAGCTTGGTAACAAAGTATTCAATATTCACCCTTAGATAAAAACCTGATTAGATTCAAGCTAATATTTATCAACCTTTAGATTGAAAACATAGCTTGTTATACACACATGAAATGCACGTTTGTAGGCTTGTGAAACCGTACCCAAACTTGTGTACATTAGTTGGTTCAACAATAGTTAACCAAATGGTTAGGAATATGATAACTTTCATATCAACCATATTCTTCTTCACCATAACTAGTTCAAATGACTCAAAGTAACTAGTTAGAGAGTTGTTCAATTGCAATAAAATCTCATGTACTACACAAGACACAATTGAAGCAAAAACGATTTGATTCAATCGAATCGGTTCATGAACTATATATCCACGGTTTGCAATAGCATTCCTTAGTTTATAAAGATAAGTTCACAAATATCATTTTTAGACATAACCGACTCAAGTTCACGGACTGGGTTCGCAGACTTAAATTCCCGGATGGAGTTCACAAACTCCAGCGGATATTCTCGGGTTTGAGAACTTCGCCAGTTCGTGGACTGGGTTCATGGACTGAGTTTGCGGACTTAGCTCACGCACTTCTCCGGTTTCACTTGATCAACAAAGTTCGCAAACTTCGGTTCAAGTAATAAGGACTTATACATATATGTGTTTCCACAACAATGCTTATATCCTACAATGGTTATATAGTCTAAACTCTCATTTCAATCATTAAAACATTCTCAGAGGACGTTATATAGTTGTTATTCTCAAACCATTTTTCGTCAGAGCAATTTTCAAAGTAATTGAAACTTAACATGACTTTCGTCACTAGGTAAATATGAACTTATCCAAAGAGAAATCTTTACCAACACATATTTAGAGAAATAGATAGGTGAGTAAACTCGGATCGAAATACCAAATGTGTATAATCTCAATCTATATAGAAAAACGACTTTTATCTCAAGATAGGAGATAAATAGACTTTTGAGTGATAGATAAGTTCAAGTCTCCACATACCTTTTAGTCGATGAAAATCCACCAGTTCCTTGAGTAGTCCTTCGTCTTGTATGATGATTTCCATGGAGTTCTTGATCTCAACTACACTTTCTATCCTAGTCCGAGACCTTAGCTATAGTAGACTAGAAATCAAGACTTATAGTTTTGATCACTAACATTGACAAACATGCTTGAGATAGCAACACATGCGAGTTCGACCAAGCAATGCTCTAACAATCTCCCCCTTTGTCAATTTTAATGACAAAACTATCAATACATATGGAATACAAAAAATATATAAATAAACTTCGTAGCTCCTATTCCACATGTCTAATCTTTAACATTACTCGAAATCTTCGTCACTTCCAAGTACTCCAATGATCCCTAAAGATTGTAAGTTTAGCATCATCGTTGTTGAAAATCCATAGCTATAACAACGAGAAAACAAGAGTTCTTAATCATTGTTATACATTGTCATAATATCATTACACGACGGTAAAGCCCAATTGCATCACAACTTTAACAACAATACTATGATGATATGTCACTCCCCCTTAGTCAATACTCCATCTCACATGGAAACCACTCCCCCTTACATAATGATCCGAAAACCATATATAAAAATAATCTTTAATTCATCAAGGGTTTCATTCTTATGAGATAGGAACGCAACCCAAGTGAACCTGGTGTCATCATCTACACTAATCAAAGCATACTTCTTACCAGCAACCGTGGGTTGTTGAATTGGTCCGAAGATATCCATATAAATTAAATTAAGTGGAGCTTTAGTGAGAATGTATCGAGATGATTTATGGTGAACTTCCGTTTGTATACCATTTTGACAGGAACCACATACACCTTCAATCTTTGCATTAATTTTGGGAACGCCTCTAACAAGTTCTTTTTTAATGATCTTAGTTAGAAGACGATAGTTGATGTGACCAAAACGTTCATGACAAAGATGTCTAGATTCCACCTTAGTCAAATTGCAACAATTGCTGAACTGAGTATCCAGAAGATAACAGTTATTTTTACCACGAATTCCCTAAAAAATTACTTTCCCAGTTTTGTCTACAATGTCACATCCATTTGCATTGAAGACAACTCAATGGCCTTTGTCATAAATTTAACTAACAGACAGAAGATTTGCAGTCATACCTTTTACGTAGACTACATCATGGATTTCAGGTACGCAAGGTAATTTGATCATTCCCTTCTTGCTTATGTAGCAACAACTCCTATCTCCGAAAGTTACTGGTCCACCTTCATAGTCATCTGAAGAAATAAACCAAGTGAGATCCCCTGTCATATGTCTGCTACATCCACTGTCCAGAAACCATTGAAAGAGTGATGTTGAAAAATCTCCCATATTATCAGTACTATTCTGTTTAGGATTTCCTGATAGTTTTGTATGTCTTTTTAGAGAAGCAGTGAGTTGTTTAGTTTTCTTGTGAAGATTACTTACAACTTTTAGTCTCTTTTGAAAAGACACACAATCATGTTGAAAGTGATAAGATGAATCACAAAACAAACATGGGCCAACACCTTTTAGTTCGGCAGAGCAGTTCTGAGTCATATCAGTTTTCTCAACATTTAATCGTTATTTATCACCTGATGTATGTCCGTTCTTCAAGGAGGAACGACTGGAGTTATTAACATCCATTAAAGGATTTATAATGGGTTTCAAATCCTTAAGTACTGCAATTTATACAATAAGATCAGTATTGATCCGGATTTGTTCATCCAACCTTTTTTGGAGAATAACCAGTTTATCAGAACTTCTTTTACGATTGGTTTTTAAACCTGGTGAAGCGTCATAAGAGACTTTATCGTCTATAGAGTCAGATCGCCACAAACACGGACTTTTTAGGTCTTCAACGTGTTTGCATGCTCTGATACCAATTGAAAAAGCGGGGGTCTAACAACCACACCCAATATTTCGCTTAGCAATCTGTATAGACAAACTCCAATATACTTTCTAGAGAATCAACTAGACAGTTAGACTCAATTAATAGAAAAGTATATCAAAGAGTTTATATCTCTATCTCTCGATTTATATCTTATTCAAGAAAACTGCGAGTCTCGATTAAATACAAAAGAGATAACTTGGATAGTACCAAAGACCAATATCCAAGTGTTAATTAATTTAAATCAACAACCAAAAGGTCGGATATTCTTATTGATTGAACAACGCACAAACTATATTATTTCAATTATATAACAAATATAATGCGGAAAATAAATAACACAGACACCAGAATTTTGTTAACGAGGAAAACGCAAATGCAGAAAAACCCGGGACCTAGTCCAGATTGAACATATACTGTATTAATCCGCTACAGACACTAGACTACTCCAAACTAACTTTGGTATGGACTGTAGTTGAACCCCTACAAAGATCCTACATCTCTAATCCCAATAGGATACTACGTACTTGATTCCCTTAGCTGATCTCACCCACAACTAAGAGTTGCTACGACCCAAAGTCGAAGACTTTAATAAACAAATTTATATCATACAGAATAGTCTACGGTAATAGATAAATCTGTATCCCACGAATATACCTACAAATTTTGTTCCATATTTTGATAAATCAAGGTGAACAGAAACCAATTGATAAACTAGACTTATATTCCCGAAGAAAAGCTCAGTATTATCAATCACCTCACAATAGTCTTAATTGACGCAGCGAAAAAAGATATTGTAGAATCACAGACGATGAGACGAAGTGTTTGTGACTACTTTTTATCTTGCCTATCGGAGATAGAAATCTCAAGCCAATTATTATAATTGTACTTGTATGATAGAAACAGCAAGATCAGATCACACAACTACAAGAAAGTAGTATCGGTCTGGATACACAATCCCAATGAAGTCTTTAAGTCGTTAACCTGGTTTAGAAGAAGAAACCAAAGGTTAAAGGAGAATCGACTCAAGCTTAGCACAACTAGTATCACACATAGTGTCTGGGGTTTAGGTTTCCTAGTTGTTAGAGTTCTCCCTTATATAGTCTTTCAAATCAGGGTTTGCAATCAATGTTAGCTTGGTAATAAAGCATTCAATATTCACCGTTAGATGAAAACCTGATTAAATTCAAGCTAATATTTATCAATCGTTAGATCGAAAACATAGCTTGTTATATACAAATGAAATACACGTTTGTAGGCTTATGAAACCGTACCCAAACTTGTACATTAGTTGGTTCAACAATAGTTAACCAAATGGTTAGCCATATGATAACTTTCATATCAACCATATTCTTTTTCACCATAACTAGTTCAAATGACTCAAATGAACTAGTTAGAGAGTTGTTCAATTGCAAGGAAATCTCATGTACTACACAAGACACAATTGAGGCAAAAACGATTTGATTCACTCGAATCAGTTCATGAACTATATAGCCACAGTTTGCAATAACATTTCTTAGTTTATAAAGATAAGTTCACAAACATCGTTTTTAGACATAACCTACTCAAGTTCGCAGACTTAAACTCCAGCAATAATTCCCGGGTTTGAGAACTTCGCTAGTTCGTGGACTGAGCTCACGCACTTCTCCGGTTTCACTGGATCAACAAAGTTCGCAAACTTCGGTCAAGTAATACGGACTTAAACATATATGTGTTTCCACAACAATGCTTATATCCTCCAATGGTTATATATTTATTTATGGGTAAAAACTATTTTTGCTGGTTTTGGTAATTTTGGGTGTGTGGATGAGAAATGAATCTAAACTCTAAACAAATGCACTGCATGTGAGTGCTTTTTGATTCGAGAGATCAATCTATACAATTCTGACCTAAACCAAGAAATGGTCGTTCTAGACTTGCTTCGGCCACAAAGTGAAGGAGATGGGGTTGATCTTAGGGAGGGAAGCGAAGAAGGTGTTGAGATTGTGAAGGTGTTGGCTGTTTATGACTTGTATCAGAATATCGAACTGGCTTACAATAATGTAAGCAATCATCTCTGGTGTTTTCTGGATATGAATGACAACACTTGGTTTCTGTGCTTGTCCCCCTTGTTTGGAAATAGGCAAAGGACCTATTTATATAATTCATAGAGCGCAAACCCTCATCTCATAGGAAGTGGAGGAAGTTGAGTGATGGAGTAGTGGGGTCGTTGGGTGATTGCACGATCACGTCTTGGCCCACTTCTCCTATCATCCCTAACCATCCATGCCTCCTGACACGTTCTTGTGATGGCGTTGTGACTACTCGTTTTCCCATAGTCTACGTGATATATACAGTTCAGAGGTTCTGATGTTAAGTAGTATCGATACCTCTATTGAACTGACAATGCTAAGATCACAATAATAATGAAGAACACAAATATGATGTTTAAGATCACAATAATAATGAAGAACACAAATATGATGTAAAAGCTTCTAAGTTATCATGAGACACAAGAGATTACGTGGTTTGACATTTGTCTGCGTCCACGGGGTAATGAGTGATTGTTTTGTATTAAGTTGTAGAGGTTACAAAAGATCTTAAATGCTTCCCAAAGTAATAGAGAGAACTCAAGTTGAAGTCACTCCTTAAGTTATAAACATTAAAGAGGTATAAGCTTAAGACTAGATCTTCTCCTTATAGGTATTGAATGCCTTTATATTGTTGGTGAGTTTTGATATTTATAGCCCCTTCTGCTCCTGGTATATCTTTGCTGCCTCAAGGTCCATCGTTTGCTGATATACCTTTCATACCTTCGTCCACCGCGTACCTTCTCCAGTAGTATTCTGTCATCTCAGCTGACCCACGTTCATTCGGGAACTACCCAAACTTAGTATAGGTTGTACCTTTGTTCACCACCAACTTCTGCCAATCAGGTTATTCCATGCTTCCTCTCTCCACATGCCTTGATTCATGCGGGTAGATAAGAGATTTGTGCATTTAATGCTAATTATATGCGTCATCTACCTCTGTCCCTCGCCAGCTGCCTCTTCGTAGATTAGGCTTTTACTCTTCTTATCTCCACCGTCGAGGTCTCCTTTCTTGGGATGAGATAAAGTAAATATAGATCTGCGGAGGTATCCTTTGTTACTTAGGTTTCTTTGTCCAGCGAAGGTTACACAGTTGGATTTGTATACGACCACTAAGATCGTGACACGTGCTCCACAGAATATTGGTATCCACAGTTTTCCCTTATTTTTTTCATATTCTACCGCTTGGTAGATGTGGAAGAAAATTTCCGTTACGCCGCCATTTCTGTGCGTACCGATTGGGTGGTCCCTACATGTCCTTTCATGCAATAACTTCCCCTTGAATTTCGGGACTTCCAAATTTTTGGATTCTCCTAGCCGCCTATAAGAGATGAATAAAGAGAAGGAATTTTCATTAATTCCCTTTCTTCTTCTTCGAACCGTCACTCTCCATCTCTTTCCTTGAGATTCTTCTTCCACTGCTAACTGCTCCCTTTGATTCTTCGAGTGCTTTGGCTCCACATTTGATCGTACAAGTAAGTGATACTTGTTCTAGTTTTTCCTTTCTTCCTTCTTATCCCAGTGTCTTCTTCTTCGACTAGGGGATTTACTGATATTGGTATTTATACTTGCATGTGAGAACTTTTATTCTTTCTTACTTGCTCGCATTGTATGGGAACATGGGTTTGGTTCCATTTTGATCTTCGATGATGATTTTTCCATGATTGTCACTTTCCTGCAATCTTGCTTTCCGTGATGTATGAAATTTTTTTTTCCGTTATGGCGTAATCAAACAGTTCCCCTTGGTTGGTTTAGTGAAACCCATGCCCATATTTTTTTTCGGTTTTTGCCCATATCTTGTTTTTGAATGAACTGTAATTTTCTTCTGCCATTATTGATGGAGAAATTCTTCCTGTTGGTGTCAGGCATTATGAGGCTTCTGAAGAAGCCTGCGCGTAAGGGTCCG
Organism: Papaver bracteatum; assembly: GCA_023529315.1. NCBI lineage: Eukaryota > Viridiplantae > Streptophyta > Magnoliopsida > Ranunculales > Papaveraceae > Papaver > Papaver bracteatum. The sequence continues at coordinate 120,600 of JAJJWX010000075.1, forward strand.
AAGATATATTCGTCGACTGATCTTCCTTCGCGAATGGATCATCTCTATGCTACGCCGTCCCCTCCTCTTGAGGATTTTGAGGCGCCTGCTGGGATTGAGGTGGCTACGGTACCCGAGGAGGTTGCGGACCCTGAGGTTAAAGAAGTTGCTGCTAGATACCTTCCACCTCCTCCTCCTCACTATGAGCTTTAGAGGCTCCAACTGCGTGACAAAGATAGCTTTGCCCACTTGTTTATTGCTGAGATTACCAAGTCTTTTCGTCTTCATATATTCGAGGTTTCCTTCGTCAATGGCCCTGCCGTTCTTACTGAGTCTCTCATCCGGGATTTTCCTTATGATAAGAATAACCTTCTTAGCATTGGCTAATTGGCCGCAGGTATGATCCTCCCTTTGTTTAGTAGAAAATATCCCTTCTACTATGACGTCTTGTCTTCGAGGGATGATCCAGCAAACAAGACTCGGGTTAGAGGAGTTATGCAATATACTGGTAATTTTTTGCATGCCCTTAGTGAGTGATGGTACCGTAGCAAGGGTAAAACAACTCTGGAGTGCTATAACCCCTTTGCTGAGGGAAGATCTAAGAGGCATGATTATACCCCTGCTAACTTTAATGTTACGTATGCTGATGCTATTCAGAAGAGTAATCTTCTTCCTTGGAGTGTCGGTCCTCGTCGTATCCATGTTACTTCCAGGAAAATCATGGAGGGTAATAGCCTTTGTTTATTGGAGGATATTGATAAAACTGGTTTTACTACCATCCCTTATTTCGCTAGGATGTCTTTTCCGAAGAATGACCGCATCCGTCTTGACCATGATAATTGATGGGCTCATACTCCTGTTCGTGTGGTTAGTCCTTGGGCCTATGGTTTCACCACTACGGATCCCTGCATCCATCGTTCAGATCGTTCTTTGCCCGAGAAGTATGATGGGTATCAGCCTTGGATTTTTAATCCTGCTTCTTCTCTTGAGGTACATTTGCTTTTAATATCTTCGTTTGCTTTGATATCTTTGTCTGCCTTGACATCTTTGTCTGCTTTGATATCTTCGTCTGCTTTTCTGATAGTTTTGTTTTGCAGCCTACCCCTGCTTCTTCTGCTGGGGCTACTTCGGGCTCTGCTGGTAACTCTGTAGCCACACGGACTAGGAAGAGAAAAGCTTTGATTGAAACACCCGTGGAGGTAAGGATCATAATCATACCTTCGTGTTTGTAAGTTCCTTAGTGGCTTTCCCCTGCTTCTTAGCTGCCGTATGTGTTTCTTTATAGTCTTCCCAGAGGAAGGGTAAATCGAAGGCTGTTATTAATCTTGATGCTTTGGAAGAGGATCCTAAGGCTGCTGGCGGAGTACCATGTGATGAGGACATGAAGGATATCGAGGATACTAGCCTCAGTTATCATTTGGATGATATTGAGGAGGATTTTGGCAAGGGTAACCTTAGCCCCATTCGAGCTATCTCTGTTGAGGGTGAGAACCTTCTTGTTGGTTCTGGTGCCCATTTGGTCGAGCATGTTAGTGTTCAATCCCCTGCTTGTACATTGTCTTTGAAGATGCCTTCGTTTTCTGCTCCTAGCGTAGCTTTGCCTGTTATCTCCACCGCTGCTGGAGCTGCTGTTGTGGCTGTAAGAATCTTCCTTCGTCTCCTGCCACCTCCCTTCAATTAAGTGGTTCGTTTGCCAAGGTTGTTATCTCACCTTGAGGGCTGGTAGCTCAGATTCACAGCTGAAGAAGAAGGTTGTGATTTCACTAGCTAGATACTCCTTCAACGTTGCTCATGCTTCACTAGGAAGTGCTCAGTCTGTTTCTACTGCCCCTGTTATCAAAGTTGTTGGAACTCCACATTCGTCAATAGACGGGACCGTACTGGGTAATGTTCCTTCTACTGGTGACATGGATCTGGGCGGTTCTCGAGGGCATTCTTCTGTTCCTAGCTCATCCACCATGCCGTCTCTTCATTGGTGTGAGGGTTAGGTAGTCGTGCCCCATGTTCGTGTTCAAATGAGCGAGGGAAATGGTGCTGAATCAAGCCAAGGTAAGCTGTTGGAGAGCTTGAGCTTAGGTAGCTCTGATGATGTTATTCTCGAAGCCATATTGCGGGATTCTAAGGGTCCCTTTTCTGTCGGAGTTGATCATCATCATCTTGATAGTTCAATCGAGGTAGCTTCGCAGTTGGATGTGTTATCTGTGTAGTATCGCGCAGCTAAAGACTTGTTCTTTTACCTTGATTGTCTATGCTCCAGTCAGATCTTTGGTGAGATCTGCAGGGGTAGCATCCAAGATATGGAGGCTTTCATGGATACCTACACCAATTTCCTTCCTCGCCTTGCAACATTTTCATCAAGTGATTCTTACCTGAGTGTCCTTTTCCTTAATTTGATCATTCGTCCGCTTCTTATGCTCCTTTGTTTGCAGATTTGCAAGCATATCGATGTTGGATATACCTTATTCAAGTTCCATAGGGCTAAGTGTACTCATTTGAGTGCCCTACTGGAACATGCTCGTCAAGAATATGCACTTTCCTTTGCACAACATCCTTCGTCAAGTGACGCAACTTTTGTTGCTAGGATATCTTCGTTGGAGAATGATCTGAAGAAGACTCAGAGGTCTTTGGAAGCTTGTTTGTTAGCTATCGGGAGGACTAATAATGCTTCCAAGGTTTCCGAGGATGGTCACAAAGCTGTTGATGCTGCCTTAGCCGCTGAGTCCTCCAAAGCTATAGGTTTGTTTCTTCTTCTTTTTAGTTTTTTTCTTTATTTCTGGTTGTATAGTCCTGAGACAACCTTCGTCTACCAGCCGGTGGCTCTAGTGAACTTAGATATCTCCAAGATAGAGTGGCAAAGTTAACTTCAGATGTTTAGTATTACCAAGAGAAGTCTGATAGGCTGATGAATGTAATTATTGTCCATAATGAGGATCAGATTTCCCTTGAGTCTGCTCACAATGCGGACTTAGTGAAGCAGATGGATTTGCTTCGTAAGGAGTATAACGAAGCCCTTAGTTGGAAGGAGAGTCTCATTTTAAAGCAAAAGGAGGAAATTTCCTTAGTCGAGAAACATCTCTCAGCCCAAGATATTATTCGAAAGAAATATCATGCCGATTTTGAAGATGCTTGTGCTTCCTTAGCTAAGGTTACTGCAGAGCGTAATGTCTTGGCTTTTGAGGTCCGTTCTCTTAAGAACAAACTCGTCGATGCTGGATCTGTGTCTTCTTCCATGTCTCATGCATCCTTAGTAAAAAGGTTTGAAGAGTTAGAAAGTGTGTACCAACCTTTGTCCTCTGAGAATGCCTCGCTCCGGATAGATGTTGATGATCTTCGGACGGAAAAGGATACCCTTGTGGAAGACCTTGAGGCAGCTTAGGTGGATCTTCCTGAATCTTAGCATAGTCTATAAGAATCCCTTAGCCATGCCAGAGGTAGCTTAGGATGTTTATTTTCCCGTAGCATCCTTTGTGTCTTCATCCGCCTTTCCTTGTTGCTGATACCCTTTGTATCCGCAGGTCTCCAGGAGCAGCTGGTGGATGCAAATGCCAAGATTGGCCATCTTGAGGGTCAGATATCTGCGTTGGAAATATCTCGCCAGTTTGATTCTGCGTCCAAGATCAAAGCTGAGTCACTTCAGCAAGCTAATGATCATCTTAGTGCTCAGGTTATGGAGCTTCGTCAGAAGTCGACTTCGGACTTGGAGGCTCAAGCTTCTCGGATGAAGGTGGAATTTGAGCGTTCTTCCATTGATTACATGAATAACACTTTTAGGGAGGCTGATATCCAGGCTGAGGGAGTTGTCTTTCCTCGTCTTCCTTACCCATGATCATGTTATTTTTGTTTTGTTTGTAACTGAACTCCTTTGTTGTATTATGCCCCCAGTTGAGGGCCCCTTGATGTCTCCTTTTGAAACACCCTTTGTTACGTTCTGAACCTTTGTCATCTGCAAATTTTAAGACATATTAGTCGTATTTTGGTAACACTGTTATGGTACCTTCATTATTATTTGAAAGTATGTAGACTTATTGTGTCTAATTATTCGCACATTCAAGTCATCACAAGGTGCTAAGGTATGTTTAACCTTGGTGTAACATTCAATGTCCTACCAGAGTATCCTTTGGCCAGAAGGTACCGTGGCGGCGAGGGTCCCTATGTGGGAAATAATTTTCTTGTAACCCTACGTGTTCAGCGATGGCTGCTTTACTTTCGACAAGGTATCTCTCTTTATTGGATATATTGCTTACTATCTGCCTTTTAGCGGGATTTATTCGTCCTTAGGATACGAGATTGACATATGCGCAGTTATGCCATGCCTTGCCTCATCGTCAATTCTGACGGAGGGTGTCGTTTCTAACCCAATTTGTATTAAATCAACAAGTACTTTTTCCCTGAAAAAAGTTTCTTTCATTGATTAGTTAGGTTTTGTAATACCTTTGATCAGGGATAGAACATGGTGGGCCATCGCCCCTTCCCTTCTTCTCCTAAGTGATAACCATTCACTTACGGGTAGTACTTCTTTAGGTACATTTCATTCCAAGGGTGTTGCAATACTTCTCCTTTGAGGTTCCTTAGGTAGTATGAACCCTTCCCGGCAATGTTGTGTATGATGTAGGGTTCATCCCATGTTGGATATAATTTTCCCCACTCTTTGTTCTTTTGATATGGTGGTATTTGACGTAGTACATATTCTTCAACCACAAAGTTTCTAGGAATTACCCGTTTGTTGTATTCACGAGCCAGCCTTCGTTGGTAGTTCACCATCTTTTGCAAAGACACTTCCCGCATTTCTTCGAGGTCATCCAGCTTTTATAGCATAAGGTCTGTTGTTAGTTTCTTTTCCCATGCCTCTGTTTTTGTTGTTGGAAGCATTATCTCCGTTGGGATGACTGCTTCGGCTCCGTAGGTTAATAGGAATGGAGTTTCTCCCGTGGCCGCCCTTCTCGTAGCACGGTAGGCCCATAGGATATTGTGCAGCTGTTCGCACCATCTTTTCTTGTATGCCCCCAGCTTCTTTTTTAAATTCATTGCTATCGTATTGTTAGTGGTCCCCACTTTCCCATTGCTCTTAGGATATATCGGAGTAGACTTGTTTTTCTGAATGTTGAAAGTGTTAAACAGCATGTCTATGTTCTTTCCCTCCAGTTGTTTTCCATTGTCAGAGACTATGGCGGCCGGTATCCCGAACCTGCAGATGATTTGCTCAAACAATAATTTAAAGATATCCGTGTCCTTAATTCTTGCCAAAGCGCTTGCTTCCACCCATTTGGTGAAATAATCTATAGCTACTATGAGGTATCTTCTTTTCGATGTCCCCTCTATCAAGGGTCCAACAATGTCAACTCCCCACTTGGCGAATTGCCATGGGATGATGACCGAGTTAGGCTCCGTTGCTGGTGCTTTAAACTTCCTGGCAAAGCGTTGGAATCTTTCGCAATGCCTTGCTACGTTCTTTGCATTTTCGTCCATGCTTAGCCAATAGTATCCTTATATTTTGGCTTTGATTTCCAGAGACCTTCTTACACTGTGATTTCCAGCTTCTCCGATGTGTATATCGTGTAGTATTCTTCTACCTTCGGATTATGAGAGGCACCGCATTAAAGGTTCGAGAAATGACCTTCTATACAGTATTCCATCCCGTAGGCTATACATTGTTGCCTTTGATTCAATTTTTCGAGCTTCCTTGATATCTGCGGGTAGGGTACCTTTGTCAAGGTACCGGTGGATTGGGATTCTCCAATCGTCTTCTGCTTCGCCTTTGTTGTCTGACATGGATTGATCTTCGTTAGACTCGCCGGCTTCTTTACCTGGTTCTTCCGTTCATTCATCCTCTTTCTGTTTTTCTGCTTTTCTCGTGGCCCTGGTCTGGACGACCAAGGTTTCCTCTGCTGAGGTTAGTCCTTATATAGAAGGTTCATAAATTATCCCAATTTGGACAGTGGTGGTGTTTCTGTCCCTCAACATTAATGATATAAATGCTAAGGCATCTGCGTGTCTGTTGTCTTTCCGGAAGACATGATTGAGCGTGACCTTGTTGATCTTTGATGCATGCTCCTCTGCTAGATTTAGGTACGAAGACAGTATTGGATCCAGAGTTTGGTATTTAAGCTTTATTTGTCTAATGAATAATTGCGAGTCACTAGTCAAATGAACATCTGTTAGGCCCAGCTCTTGTGCTAAGCGTAGGCCATGTATGACTGCCTCATACTCCGTGATATTGTTAGTGTATTGTTCGAATTCTAACTTGAATGCATAGATGAGTCTGTCTCCGATAGGGGTTGTTATCACAATCCCTATGCCTGGTCCTTCTCTGTTGGAGGAGCCATCTACGAATATTTCCCACCTTCGTGAGTTTTGCGATTCCAATAGGTCTTCTGGATACGTCTTTTCTTCCTCTATTCTTGGGATGTCGTCTATCTCTGTTTCATCATTTAGAGGTAGGTCCGCTAAGAAGTCTGCTAAGATTTGTGACTTCTCCTCCTTCCTGGTTTCGAAGATTATGTGAAACTTCTTGATCATGGCATTCCATTTTGCCACTCTTCCAATTTTTTTATCCGAGCCTTTGCAAAAACTCGGATGGTGTGTACATCGAAATATATCCTTATCTTTTGTGTTGCCACTACTAAGGCATATATAAGTTGCTCCACCTTGGTGTAATTACGCTCCGCTGAACTGAGTGTCTTGCTGATGTAGTATACGGGCTTTTCTCCCTGCCCTTGGTATCGTACCAATACTGCGCTCACAACGTAGCTTGTTGCTACTAGGTATAAGGTGAGTATCTCACCTAGCTCCGGCTTATGTAGAATCGATACGGACGCTAAGTATTCTTTGATCTTGTGAAAGGATTGTTCGCACTCTGCGGTCCACATGAACCTGTTTCCTTTCCTTAGCATGTCGAAAAACGCTTTGCATTTATCTGACGATCTTGCTATGAATCTTCCCATGGAATCTAAAATTCCATTTATCTTTTGCACTCCTTTTAGAGTTTGTGGACATGGCATATCCATTATAGCTCTGACCTTTTCAGGGTCTACTTCGATTCCTCGCTGAGTTACCAGATATCCTAGAAATTTTCCTGAGGTAACTCCGAACGTGCATTTCTCCGGGTTCACCTTCATGTGAAAGCTCCTCATCACTTCGAATATTTCCCTTAGGTGTGAGAGATGGTTTCTTGCTTCTTTACTTTTGACGAGCATGTCGTCCATGTATACCTCCAGTATTTTTCATATCCATGATTTAAAGATTTTGTCTACTAATCGTTGGTATATTACCCTCGCATTCTTTAGTCCAAAAGGCATCCTCGTATATCAATAATGCCTCGAGGGGTAAAGAACGCAGTATGCTCCAGATCTTCTTCCGCAAGGGCTATTTGGTTGTAGCATGAGTATCCATCCATGAAGGATAGTCTTTGATGGCCTTCGGTTACGATGACCAGTTGGTCAATGTTTGGAAATGAGTATCTATCTTTGGGGCACGCTTTGTTGAAGTTGATGAAGTCGATGCAAATGCGTACGCCTCCGTTCTTCTTAGGAATAATGACCATGTTGGATATCAACGTGGAATATTTGACTTCTCGTATGATTACTGCTGCAAGTAGCTTTTGCTGTTCTTTTTCTACCCCTTCGTGGTAGATGTTCGCCACTTTACGTATGCACTGCTTGAACAGTGGTATTTCCGGTACGAGCCGAAGGTGGTGTGAGACCAAATTTGGATCAATACCTGGCATGTCCTCCATTGACCATGCAAAGACGTCTGCATACTCTTTTAGCAAATTTTGTAATTGCACCTCCTCTTCTTCTTCAAGTAAAGTTCCGATGTTGAGCATCTTTGGCTCTGCCTTCGTCCTGATGTTGATTTTCTTCGTTGGTTCTACCGGTGAGCAGATTTGTTGTTGAGGCCGTTGAGGAGTGCTTTTCTGTAATTGTCATTTGGCGGTGACATCTGCGATTGGAGTGGCGGAGGTACTTACTTCTGGTGATGATATGGCTTCGGGTACTAAGAAAGCTTCGTCCTGTACTTTCTTGTTGCTTGCCTTGCGTCTCTTTCTTTCGTGTTGCTGAGCCGCAGTTCTCTCTTTGTTGAGTCTGATTTCTGCTAGGTTACATAGCCTCACGTCTTGCTGGTCGCCTTTGATTTCTATTTCATCCATAGGTATAGGAAAGCGTAGGTATTGGTGATATGTCAAAGCTGTTCCTCGCAATCTATGGACCCATAGCCTGCCCATGATGACATTGTAGGGCGAAGGTTCCTCCACCACACAAAAGCGTGTGTTGGTTACTAAGGGCCATGCATGTACCTGCAAGACAATTTCTACTTTTGGTCTAGAGATTGCTCCATTAAAGTTGTATATTGTGCAAGTGGAAGAATCCATCTGCTCTGCTGTCAAACCCGTGCGTAGGTAGGGTTCGTAAAACAACACATTTAACGAACTTCCCCCATCCACGAGGACATTCGTAATATTCCATCCATGTATTGGAAGAGTGATGACCAGTGGATCTTTGTGCATTTCAACCTCCTGGTTGACGTCCATTGTTGAGAATGTTAATGGCGTGGCCATCCATTTCTCCCAAGTGCTAGTAGGTGGTCCACTTAGCTTGAACACCTCATGGGATTCAATCTTCTTTCTGTTTCGAGCTAACTCGAGTATATCTTCGAGCAATTCTTCTTGACTTCCACTGGAGAAGGTAATCATGTTGATGTATTTGCCGTCCTGACTACAAAACAGAGTGCTTTTAGTGACGGTTTTCGAACCGTCACAAATATGAAAAAACCGTCACTAATAGCCAAAAGACCGTCACAAATACGCATTTGTGACGGGCGACCATCCGTCGTTACTACTGGGGTCACAAATGTTATTTGTGACTGTTTTTGTTCCTTTGTAACGGTTAGTCAACCGTCACGAATAATTTTGATTATTTGTGACGTTTCTTTGGCCGTCATAAAAGTTGGTCCGTAATCGCCGTTCAAATTATCCGGTAATGGCCACCGGCATCGGATTTCATTTATTCAAAACAGTAAAAAAATTAAAAGTTCCCCACAAAAGTAAAAATTTACAACATTCACAAAAAACCAGAAACTAAACTTTAAGATTGTATAAATTTGCACCATCACACATTCGAAACAATGTTTCAGTTTCACATTGATGCACCAGAAAAACTTACATGTATATGTAATTAAGTTGTTTAATTGATTCAAAAATAGAATCTGGGCAACAGAACAACCCAGATAGTACAAAAGGTAGTAACTAAATTTAAAAACACATAAAATGCTTGTGTACAGCTTAGGACGAAATGCGAACACACCTGCAAACATAAACTATTTCAAGTGAAGTTTTAGTGTCACGGAAAACTTGAGGAGAACTTCTAGTTGGTGTTGCTGGTCTGCTACCTTTTAAGTTCCTGATTTAATGGAAAACCAAAAATGGAAGCATCCAACAAGGTTGAAAGCATATAAAATATAACAACAGTTGCAAGCAGAGTACTTATATGTACCTGCGTCCATGTATCTTCTATATGGCGATCTAGGGATGTTCCTGGTGACGCTGGTGGTAGAAATATCACCCGAAAATCAGAATATTTCAGCACATCCTCTCCTTGAAAGAGTTCCGCACTACTAATATCCTGCATACAAGATATAATTGTTGCATGATACGACAAGAGCACACACAAGGTAATTCAAAGGATCATAGCAAGAAGAAGTTATTTGCAAACACTAGAATTGAAGTTACATGGAACATAAATCACCAGGGGAAGCTTACCTAACAAAAGCAGCACCATAATAGGCAAGTAAATGCGACAATTTTAAAAATAAAAATCATGAGCACTTATACTATTTGCATGAACAAGAACTGCACTGTATTATGTAAAACTTCCACATAATGAGGCCGAAGGATCTACTGTTACCTTTTTCAGGGTTTGGAAAATATCCAATGAATCAGAAAGGTTAGTCTCTCCAACATTGCCCCTCTCAAATATGTCCTTGCTATCAAGCCCTTCATCACACTCCGACGAAGGTTTAGAGCTCGGCCTGGTAGTCAACAAATCTTGTCTCAAAGATATCTCATTGTTCACCAGATTTTCAGAGTTAGTATATGTTGCAGCAATACGAACTTCTTCTGACCAAGCTTTACCTGGCACAACTTTATATAGAGGAACCATAATCACGTCCTGCATATGTATTATCTACCGACTGCTGGCTATTGCAAACATATAGCAATCCGGAATGCTTTGCGCAAAAAGCCCTCAACTCAACCTGAGGAAATTAACATAAAAACGATTTGATCACAGAGCAACAAGTTGGAAGAAGCTGGAAAAACAGAGAGAAGAAATACAAAGGAAACTAAGATGAAAAGAACATCAGTGGAACTATCTGGACCAGCTTCTGACACAGTCAAATCCACTTGATGATTTTATATCTCAAGTCAGGAAAGACGGAGTTTCCCCCCTGCAATAAAAACCCCCAAGAAAGCAGTTATAGATTTAATAATTACCTTTGAAATAAACAAATGACAATAACCTTAGCCTAGATTAATCATTTTCAAGTACCACAAGAATTTCTGCCAATGTATCAGATGAGATTCCAATATCTGATGCTACGTCGCTAACCATGACCTATGCCCCGATCGACTAACTGCACCATAGTATAATATTTCAATAATAAAATTGTTTGAAGTCATTTGTAGGAATTGCAAATGAAATACGATCACCGGAGGAGCAAACGGCTAAATTGAGAGCCAAACTGGGGTCCCCATGTGCAATTACCAATACTAACTCACTGCACCAAAAAGAGAATTATTTATGGTCAGCCATGTTGCTACTTGAGCCATCACGGCTAGAGAATGATAAAAAATGAAGAAAACACATTTGTTTACTCAAGAACGAGAGTCAGAGGTCATTGGGAGTTAAGAAAAAGTGAAATAATAGAAAATGTGAGAAAGTGGAATGATTCGACTGAACTGGTATTCAAGTTAAGTGGACTTTACGTGTAATCCACTAGAGCTAGAGTTGGAGGACATGTCTAGCTCCTCAACACATTTCATTTTCTTATCAGAAAAGAAGGACTCATTTGCATTTCTTATCAAGCAGCTGTCGTATATGCACTTGTGACGTCTGTGGGTTAACTGAAATTTTGAAGTGAGTTAGAAATGAAATGAACAGTAAAATTGAGTAGATGGTGTTTCTACTGACAGCTTGCTATTCATGAATATTGTAGGTTCTGTATTCCAAAATTAGTGTTGGTTAATCGCGTACTGCACATCAAGACACTCACCAGGCGACACAAAGTTAACTAAAGGTATGCAAACAACAATACCAAACATCCTAGAGACAGGCTAATACATTGCAGGTTGTTATTGTTTGGCTGTATACCAGTGTCAAAGTTTCCAATCTCCATCTCGTCGGTAGAACTCTCCTGACATGAGAACTAAAATACTGATTAGAAGATAAAAACCAAGAAAGAACGTAGAAATACAAATGATGATTGTGCAGCTACAAGCCTAATTTCATAATTTGTACCCTGCGAATTCGAGGCGAGGCAACAGAACAAAACAAAGAATGATTAAGGGAGTCCAAAAAAAAAAAGCAACAAATATTTGCATACAGCCGTACTGCATCATGAGGGTCTTTAGGTTCCTCCTTTCTGGGTTTGTTTGAGCAACTGATCTAAAAGAAAGTAGGAACATCACTTGTCATCTAACAGGTGCCACAATATTTCTACCATTCAAAGACTAAATTCCAAATTGCAGTCAAAATCTACTTTCCCACAAAACAGATACGTTTTCACATTTCTGTCATGCAATTTGTATGCCAGACCAAGCACATTCACAATATTTACACTACAAAATAACATGGCTTAAGCTAATCAGCAAGGGGAATCCTACTTCTGCGCCAGGGGAATCCTACTTCACCAATTAAACAGCTAATCATGGTCACTATTGAATCCTACTTCTCCAATTACTTGTTTAAACAACATAAAAATACACAAATCGAATCTACACTACAAAATAACATGGCTTAAGCTAATCAGCAAGTAATTCAGTACTACCAAAAATCAGAACAAAAATTATCAAAACAAATTGATGAATTCCCCACTACCTAACATGAACCTTTCAATTAATCCCTAATTAGTAGTCCATTGAAAACCCTAAAATTGAAGGAAACCAAATAGAAGAAGAGATGAATTTGTACCTTGAATTCTTTAACCATCCATTAACTCCATCATTCAAATTCTTCTTCCTAAATCAAATCTAAGCTCGAATTGAGCTTAACCCATCTTCGATTTCATCTTTTCCCCCATCATTTCACTGCACAAATCCTCTTTCTATGTCACTCAGAAACCCTAATTTCTGGTTCCTCCAAGTTTCGCTGACATGGTTGTTGAGAAGCTCCTTCGTCTTCTACAACCCTTTAATTCTTCTTCGTGAACTCAACAACAGTTCAATCTTCTTCATGTTCTTAACCAAAATCGAAAGAAGAAGGAAAAAAAATCGAAGAGACAGACGAGATGGTAACAGAGAATATAAGAGGCGAGAGAAAACCTAGCTATCAGTTCCTCAGCGGCAGAGTAAAAATGAAAAAAGATTGAGGAATAAAATAAATAAAACCCGATCTTTCGAGAAGATAAGGCCAAAAAAAAAAAATGGAGTGACGGAAAAATAAAAAAAGAGAAACCGCAGCCATCACTTTGTTGGGAAATTATTTATTATGTCGGAAGTACCAGACCGACCAAATAAAACTCTTTATTTGACTAACCCTACTATTTCCTACGGTTGGTCAAAACACCCTCACAAATACTAACTATTTGTGACGCCCCTAAAAAAAACCTCACTAATAGGACCTATTTTTGTAGTACCCTTTTCTTTGGGGTCTCCTCGGTCTCCGCTGGCTGTAGCTGTACGTACTCCATGAATTTTCCTTCGTCGATGAATCTTTGGATCACACTTCGTAAGTGGAAACAGGTATCTGTGGTATGTCCGTAGTATTGGTGGTACGCACAGTATTCCTTAGCCTCCTTCGTTTTATCTGGCTGCTTTCCCCTAGTATTAGGGTAAGGAAAGCCTGGTTTTGCTCCATCCTTGCTTAGGATGTGAGAGAAAGTTGTATTTAGCTTCGTGTATATTTTGTCAACAAATTATTATCTTCCTTTGCCCCTTTTACCATCTCCGTATTTGGATCGTTTGTCTCGATAGCTAGTTCTGTCCCCGGCTTCATTTTGTCGCTTAAGTATCTCCGAAATTGGTTTCATAGAGTTGGTTCATTGCGGAGCTATTGTTGTCTTTGCTTGTGCCCTGGGGTTGTCCTTCTGGATCTCCTCGAGTCTGATGTAACGGTCCTGGATGACCCTGAGCTCGCCTTCGGAATCGAGGTCTCTGTTGTGGAGTTCCACGAAGATGGCTGAGGTTCTATCAAGTCCGTACTTATATCATTTAATGTTAATTTCTGGATTGACTTTCCCAATTGCTTGGCATGTCTTTTGCCACCTGTCTGTATACTGCATCAGTGTTTCTCGGGGTCCGATAACTAAAGCAAATAGCTTATCTAACCCTGCCTTTGTTGATTTGTTGTACATATATGTTTCCAAGAACACCGTAGACAATTGCTCGAAGGAGTCAATTGTGTTTGTTGGTAAATTTTCATACCAGGCTAGTGTTGATCCTGTTAAGCTTTCCGCAAAGTACCTACAAAGTACTACCACATCTCTTTCCCAATGGGAAAGGACACGAGTGTAATACTGTAGGTGGGTTGCGGGATCTAAGGTACCATTATATGCTTGGAACGTAGGTACCGGGCATTTTGGAGGGATGAGTTCCCCTAAAATGCGAAAAGATAGTGGGGACGTGGTTTCCTCTTGTAACGTTTCTTCTAGTCTTGCGCCTGTGTGACCAGTTTTTAGGCCTCGTATCTCCCTCCGCATTTTCTCCATTTTCTCCATAACCATGTTCACATTGTGAGCATCTTTGGAAAATGCCTTTTCGTAGTAGGATTGAGAGGGTTTGTATGTTGAGTCTACTTCGTCCGGATCGTGGTGCGCTTTTATGGCTCCCTTAGGTTGATTCGTCTATTGTGGGTTGAGATCCAACCTCCGTCTTCCTGAGATAGCTCCGTTGTCATGCCTCTTTTACGGAGGGAGAGCTTGGGAACCTTCGATTTGTATGTCCAGCAAACCTTTGAGATTTTGGTTCTGCTGGGCCATCTCCTGCAATGCATCCTCGTATTTCTTGTTTCGGAGTAACAAGGCTGTTACTTGTGTCGTCATTTGGTCTTTGTTGTGGGCTCCACCTCCTTGAGGAGTGTTGTCGGCTGGATCTTCAGAGTATTGTTCATCCCGTAGGAGCTAAGGTTTTGGGTAACCCTGCGTCAGCCGCAGGTGGATTTGTAGTGGTAGGATGCTCTGGTAACGGCATGCCGTAGATTGGTTGAGCTCCCGATGTCTTCCCCATCCCCTCAGCAGGAATAGGTGTTTTGGTAGCAACTGTTCTTCTTGCTATCTCACTTTGTCAGTCCTCTGCTTTGTTCCTTTGATTTGCTTGAGACAGCTTTTGGGATCTTCCTCTTGTGAGTGCTGGTCGTGAGCTTGTTGGTACATCATTTGGTTTCTGCATGCCTTCGGCTTTTGATATCATGCAGTCACAGAAAAGCGAAGAAATCTGCTACTTGGGTACCTTCGTCAAAAGTAGCAGTTAATGCTCTGACATAGAAGATGGCTAAGCAACTTTTTCAGAAAAATGACTGAAATAATGTCTTTGATAGACATGTATTAAATGCTTATGACACCCTTGGAGAAAACAACCTTAAAACGTTTCAAACCAAAAAAAGGGTGTCAGATCTCACCCAAAACAAGGTTATTAAATGCTTTAGAAGATCTTTTTTCCTTAAAATCTCTCTGAGATTCCTCTGTCAGTCAAAGGTTCTCAGATCTAGAATATGCTTTGTTAAAATAGGGTTTTTTTAGTATAAAACAAAGATTTTGGCATTTTTTGGGTACGCTTTTGTGAAAACTTTGTGTAGATCTGTGACAAGGTATGTTTTTAGAGACTATGAACTCAAAAACATACACAAATAACGAATGAACGAATCACTAGAGAGCGAGATTCATCATTTTGGAACACAAATCCATTCGTTTCCGAAGATGCGAAAGTTAAAAGTAAATTGTGTCTAAACTCAAGGTCGTGAGAAAAACACGGTGGGCGCCAAACTGTGACTACTCGTTTTCCCGTAGTCTACGTGATATATACAGTTCAGAGGATCTGATGCTAAGTAGTATCGATACCTCTATTAAACTGACAATGCTAAGTAATGAAAGATGTATAAGATCACAATAATAACGAAGAACACAAATATCATGTAAATGTTTCTAAGTTATCATGAGACATAAGAGATTACGTGGTTCGACATTTGTCTACGTCCTAGGGTAATGAGTGATTGTTTTGTATTAAGTTATAGAGGTTACAAAAGATCTTAAATGCTTCCCAAAGTAATAGAGAGAACTTAAGTTGAAGTCACTAATTAATTTCTAAACATTAAATAGGTATAAGCTTAAGACTATATCTTCTCCTTCTAGGTATTGAATGCCTTTAGTTTGTTGGTGAGGCTTGGTATTTATAACCCCTTCTGCTCCTGGTATATCTTTGCTGCCTCGGGGTCCATCGTCTACTGATATATCTTTCGTACCAATGGTACCTTCATCCACCGCGTACCTTCTCAAGTAGTATTCTGCCATCTCAGCTGACCCACGTTCATTCGGGAACTACCCAACCTCAGTATAGGTTGTACCTTCGTTCACCACCAGATTCTTCCAATCGGGTTCTTCCACGCTTCCACTCTCCACGTGCCTTGATTCATGTGTGTAAATAAGAGATTTGTGCATTTAATGCTGATTAAATGCGTCATCTACCTTTGTCCCCTCGCCAGTTGCCTCTTCGTAGACTAGGATTTTACTCTTCTTATCTCCATCGTCGAGGTCTCCTTTCTTGGAATGAGATAAAGTAAATCTGCGGAGGTATCCTTTGCTGCTTAGGTTTCTTTGTCCAGCGAAGGTTACACAGTTGGATTTGTATATGACCACTAAGATCATGACACGTGCTCCACAGAATATTGATATTCACAAGCGCATTGCACGCTGCACGTTGGAAACCGCTAGACCAATACCCTAGTAAGTATCCCCCAGTTTGTAACATGTTTGATATCTCAAGTGTGGATCTTGGGACCCACAAGAAGTAGCAACCGGTGCAAGGTTAAATAACTGAGTTATTTAGGAAATCAATATTCAAGAAATATCGTGTATACTCTATGCATGTAATGCATCGAATATATTCAATATGCATAAAGCATCGCTGTTTTAAAGCTTAACGGAGTAAGTCGCGGATTAAGCGTCTTAAAATAGATGCATGCTTAGCCATCTTCAAATGATCGTTTGGAGACTGCACATGCAAGCCATCCCTCGGCCGATCACTCCATGTGGTAGAGTGACGGATGGTAATCACCACGATACTTTATTGTCCATTTAACTCCTAGTCTGGGCTGTCCAACCAAGCTGGTAGAGTTGGACGGACGAGATGATCTATGACGCTCATCTGCGACCGTTGATAGAGTTTTAGGGTTTTGAAGAGGTGCGCAAGCATCACTCTCCAACTTGACCGAAACCAAGCATGGGAGATATTTTTGGCGGGACCAACCGGGCATACGTGTAGATAGATTTCCGGTGTACATGTTTGTACCTCTTTGTCTCATGAAGATGCGATCTAGGCCACTCAATTTGACCGGAAAAGAGGAGTGTCCGAGATCGATTTGTGGCAGAAATCCATTGCCGCAAAGGATTTGGAAGCCGCTTAGCATGCCACTTTCGGGCATGCGTTTCGTGGTCGTCGAGTCCTAGTCTTCCTAGGCCGACCAAATCCACATAAAGGTGGGCCCACGGTGATCATGTTGACATGATTGGGACATTTTAAGTCTATATATATACCCTCCATCCAAGCTTGCGAAGATAGATGGTCGTGATCGAACTACGACAATTATGCAGCGCCGCGAACCCTAATTAGGGTTTTGAAAACAACACATACACACAATTTTGTCCAAACGGTTTGGAAAGTTATGCCCCTCTTTTAGAGGAACCAATCGTATGGGGACCATGTTGGGCCGGCAGTGATCATGCTGGTACCTGTCTCATGGTCATAGGCTTGATCTAAGCCATCCAAACATGTCGGTGAAGTTGGATGGTTGCGATCAATGCGGTATACCAGGTGTGATCATTAGCCTTGGTGGGACTGGTTTCCTTCCTTGAGTGTTTGAGCCAAGAATGGAATCCCTCTTCTATTAGAATTCCTCAATTACTGGTGTATAAAAGGGATGCTAACCCTCATATTTTCCTTATCTCCTGCTTTCTTTTGTTATTCTCCTAGCTCCTCCCATCCATGGCTTTGCTGCCACTGCTGCTGATGCCTGCCACCACCGTCGACGCCGCTGGATCTTGTTGCAGTCGCTGTCATTCGTCCGTCAACGAGGTAGGTGCTTCACAATTTTTTTTTGTTATTGCATGCAAAACCTTGCCTTATGTCGCAACTTGACCCGCCCACAGAAGAACCGTGCCACTTGCCTTTTGCGTAGCTCACATGCAACCCTGGACGAATCGTGGGTCCCACCGTGTGCATGCTTTGGTCAAACATGAGTCAATTGTTTGTCTGCCACGATCAAACATCGGCCTTGCTTTGCTCGTGGGACCCTATAGCGCGCCTGCTTTGCTCGAACATGGACGTGGGCCCGCTGTGCTCGTATTCTCCCATGGCCGAACATTGATATAAGCAAGTCCCCAGGATAGGGTCCGACCTATTTCTTGGACTAGATGCGTTTCTTCCTATTGCACGGCAGCTGCCCTCGAATATTCGATAAACATCCACTGATTGTTATACCGCATTTGTAGCCTTTGCAGACGGCAAGTGAAGACTCTTTTTCTTCACGGGGTCTTGTTAACTTGTGAAATATAAAGAAGACGTTGAGTCTTCTCCCATCGCGGAATCGTTTCTTTCCTTGTTCCAGGTATTGCTCCACGTCTATTACACAACTTGATCTGATTGATCATGATTTTTTTATATATATGTTAATATAATCATAACCTCTTCTCGCAGAATCTCATGGAGGCTGCCGGCAAGGACTACTCTGGTATCTCTCCCGAAAGAAGTTTCGAAGTGAATAAACCCGAGACTGATGATGAGTTCGAGGAGGTGATGGATAAAATTGATGTTCCGCTTCGCGAGGCTGATCGCGCTATACGAGGAATATCAATTTTTTATATGCGTATTGATTGAGAACGCACTCGAGATCTTCTGGCTTCAATCGACATGGAGGAAAAATGGAGGCTTGAGGAAGCGTCACAACCACCGGTAAGCGCAAGAACTGAGAGGTTTCCAGCACTGCTGAAAAGGCGAAGGGTTGAACATGAACGACCTCAAAAAGGAAGATTTGTGTGATTATTCGATCCGTGATGGTGTGATAATCCTCGATTCTGACACGGATGAACCCGAGCAGCCAAAGGTCTTTAGTACAATCTCTGCAGTAGCCCTTAGAGAAGGTTTGGAAGTTGTCCATACTATCAAAGCGAGGAACGTTGTTGCCGAAATACCCGAAGTGAAAGCCGAGGCAGACCCGAAGGAAGAAGCGACCAACGATGATGACGTTGAAGCAAACTTCATTGGTGGGGAAGACACAGTCGATCTTCTTGATGACTAAATCTTTATGTTCCTTCCCTTTTCTTCTTTTCTGAGTATTTTCTTCGTAATTTGTGAATATTTTCTCCTTGTACACAGTGGCGGATGAGTACAAGGTCTTCTTATTTTCTGCTTGCTCGATTGAACAAGGGTTTTTATTTATGTTATTTTTTGAGACAAATCTTTCATTAAGACTACATCTGAGTCTTCTTGGGCGCGGTGGTGTGCCTTCATAGATTGCATATGATTCTAGTGATAAAAGGAGTAATGCCATAATAAAACACCACGAACCTGTCAGCGATCTCCTGGCGTAAGTCTGATTCTGTTGGAGTAAACTTCTCAAGGCGCTTCCCCCCCTTTTTTTCTTCATACATTCTATTCCTACAACGTTTCCCGAAAGGTGTGAAATATTTCTTTTTTAGGGTTCTCTAGTTTAATCTGGTGGGTAATGATGATGACTCAGGCTTGGCTCAGAATTTTGTGTCATGCCCAGGGGTAAAGAAATTTCTAAAATAAAATGATACTTTGATTATTTGAGAAATTGGAACCCTAATAATTATGAATGCAAGTACTGCAATCATTTTGGAGGAATTACAAAAATCGCATGGAAAGGGAAATTGTTGGAGGAACCATCACGGAGAACGCTGGAAAGAAAGGATAGCACAGCGTTTCTAGGTATTTGTTGATGGTGGTTTTTAGCTTAGGGGTAAAATCGTAAAATCCTAATCAGACAATGACGACACAGAACTTGAGTAATAATGTCCAAACCAAGCACATTTATTGAACCCTTTAATTTGTCTGCGAGAAAATTACCAGGGTACCTTTTTTTAATGCTAATTAGGGTTTCGACATGCCAAAACCCTAATTCTCATACCGCATGTGCCAATGGCTAACCATGCCAGCCACACCTACCGCGCCAATGCATGCCAACCATGCTATCCGTACCCATGTGCCAATGGAAAACCATGCCTGTCATACCTACCGCGCCAAGGAATGCAAACAATGCTAGACGCACCCCTGTGCCAATGGCAAACCATGCCAGCCACACCTACCGCGCCAAGGCATGCCAACCATGCTAACCGCACCCCTGTGCCAATGGCAAACCATGCCAGCCACACCTACCGCGCCAAGGCATGCCAACCATGCTAGCCACACCCCTGTGTTAATGGCAAACCATGCCAGCCACACCTACCGCGCCATGCCAAACGCACCTTGCCATGGCCCCATGCCAACCTAGACGTGCCACCTTGTTGGCCTTCCCTACGCGGATACCAAAACGAAGGCGTGCGACAATCAACGGTCGCCCTTCAATCCCATGAGCAAATCCTAACCGTCCGAGGTTACTAAACGACCTTTGGCCTAAGACCCTAGCTTGGTCACGCCAAACCTTGGCCCCACATGCCAAGCCAAACCGTACCTAGCCAAGCTAGTCGCGCCATGCGCCCATGGCAAACCCTTGGCCCCACATGCTAAGCCAAACCGCACCTAGCCAAGATAGCCGCGCCATGCGCCCATGGCAAACCCTTGGCCCCACATGCCAAGCCAAACCGCACCTAGCCAAGCTAGCCGCGCCATGCGACCATGGAAAACTCTTGGCCCTACATGCCAAGCCAAACCGCACCTAGCCAAGCTAGCCGCACCATGCGCCCATGGAAAACCCTTGGCCCCACATGCCAAGCCAAACCGCACCTAGCCAAGCTAGCCAAGCTAGCCGCGCCATGCGCCCATGGAAAACCCTTGGCCCCATATGCTAAGCCAAACCACACCCTGCCTTGGCCCTAACCAACATAGCCGCGCCTCTATGCTGGCCTTCCCTACATGGCTACCCAAGCGAAGGCGTGCAACAATCAACGGTTTCTCTTCAATCCCAGGAGAAAATCCTAGACATCCAAGGTTACCAGACAACGCGTGGTAACCTTTGGCCCGAAATCCTAAGTTTGGCCACGCCAAACCATGCCAACATAACCGCGCCACCATACTGGCCTTCCCTACACGACTAACCAAGCAAAGGCGTGCAATAATCAACGGTTTCCCTTTAATACCAGGAGCAAATCCTAGCCATCCAAGGTTACCAGACCACACATGGTAACCTTTGACCCAAAACCCTAGTTTGGTCACACCAAACCGCGCCAGGGCATGCCACGCCAATAACGTGCCAACCTAGCCGCGCCACCATGCCATTCCAATGGCGTGCCAACCTATACACGCCACCATACCATGCCAATGGCTTTCCAACCTAGCCACGCCACCACGTTGGCCTTCCCTATGCGGCCACCACCAATGACCGAAAGCGTGCAACGATCAACGGCTACCTTTCCTCTTAAGATATAAAATCTCGACCGTCGAAGGTCACCAAGCTACCAAGTCTCCCAAGCTCGACTTTCCAGGAAACAACTATATGCTATATATTTTCCACAAAAATATTCAAGACATCAACACATATCACAAACTGTGGGATCCTCTTTGGGTATTGGTTTGGCGGTTTACAGCGTGCGGCGTACACTACGCCCGTCATAAGGGTAAGGTGATTAATAAATACAGGGAGTTTAAGGTGAAACGTTCATGGGACATCAATTCCATGCATTAAAATTTTTATGGAACATCAATTCCGCGTATACGGTTACCACCTCCTCCCATTTACTTACCCATTTTTCCATTCCTTAATGAGACCAGGGTACGTTTCACTTCGACTTGTATAAATAGGTCTTACCTATTTCCACAGAACAAAAAGTTCATTCGGGAATATACAACACTCAGAAAATACTTGCTAGCTTACCATTTATTAGCCTTCCCACTTTTCTGATACAAGTCACAGTAACACAACTACTCTTCCAGAATCAACTATTCTGGTCTCATCACTTTCCTTGCTTCCCTCCCCAAAACCAACCCATTCTCATCCACTTTGTGACCGAAGCAAGTCCGGAACGACCATTTCTTGGTTTAGGCTGGATTTGTACAGATTGATCTCTCGAATCTAAAGTACTCCCTTGTAGTACATTGTTTAGGGTATAAATTGTTTCTCACCTGTACACCCGAAATTACCGAAATCAGCAGAAACCATTTTCACCTACAAACAATTGGCGACCACAGTGGGAGATTGATATTTCGGTTATAATGTCAATTTTCAACCATCGACCTCATGCTTCGACCCAGATATCAAGACGGCAGAAGCACTTTGACCCTGACATCAAGACGGCAGAAGCAGGCGATCCGCTCAGGGATCGACGACTTAGTTACCAGACGACCCGTTAACCAATCCTGACATGGCAAGGGACGACTGGGGACTTCCCAGAGATTAATAGAAAACGACCTGATCAGGTACCGATGACTCTTATCAAGTGACTCAGGTACGACTGGGGAATTTCCACAATCGACGGTTTTTCCCACGAAAGTCAGGCTTGCACCTGACTCGTTTTTCATTAGCATATCCAAAAAACCGAGTAAGTCTTGCCTAGACAAAATACATTGGTTTACTATTTCAAGTTTTCACGGGAATGATAAAACCGATAGCCATGTTATGTTTCGTCCCATGTCATCTACCAACATGCAACGTTCATGTTTCCATATCTTCCCTGGGATGTTTGTGTTACTTACAATCATAACCAAAAACGGCATCATCCTAAAACAGTTAATCCAGAATAATAATCCAAAACCCGCATAGGTAACACTTGTATATCAACCCAAAAATCCAGAAAATCAAAACCATAAGCCATGTGTTTTATTTGCCTTTCAAAAAAAAACAAAACCAGAAGAATTTCAGAAAACAGAATTGCATTCAAAGGAAGCCATTCAACAGTATTTTGCTCTTCTCTAAGAAGGCGTCCTTCGTCATTTGGAGGACCGCCTATTTCATCTCCAACTTTGGACAACCTTTCAACCTCTGCTTCTTATTGTTTGACCACATTCGCCGAAGGACCTTCGGTCACCTCGGCCTACAACTTTTGGATCTCAGAGGAACCATAACGCCCAGTTCTTCGTGGAATCTGTCACATACCTGTACATACCTACTTTGCGTAATAACGATAACCAGTCACTATTCATGAGGTAGTCGACACTACTACGGTGATATTCGAAGAGAAGAACAAGTACTTCTACAAGTTTAGGAATGACATACCAATGTCTAAGGTTTACACCAGTTCAGAAGAACAATATTTCTACATATTTATGGAAGGCATACCTATGGCTAGGATACACCAACACAAGAAAACAAATTGGAAGAGAAATGCTGGAGTACATACCTGGAATATGCTTGACCACTTTATTTTTACCGCGCCACGCAAAGACAACGCCGTGCCAAGCCATCTCCCATTCCAAGCCGATCCAGCGCTAACAGCTTGCATCTTCCCAGCACCAGCAGCTTGCATCCTCCCATCGCTAACATCTTGCATCTTCCCAGCACTAGCAGCTTATATTCTTCCAGCGTTGTTTCTGAATGCCCAGTAGAAGGGAATCAATAATCCAATTTCATAACGCATAAAGATCAGGAATGTCTTCTCCAAAATAGAGGTAAAGAAAATCAACAACCTCCTGAGTTCACAGAGACTCTCTTCCTGTCAGTAGATGCATGATTTATGGGGACTTCGCCCACAAAATCGTGCAGTTTATGATGAGACATTTATGTGAGATTCTATATTTCCCCAAGGCACAACGTGAAAGAATATTTGCATCCCTCAACCGCACTGCATCAGGGAAGCATCTGTTTCCAACCAGGGAAGCCGTTCCCAAACCCCAACCTCTCCTGGAAAGCACGATTGATATAAGGAACTAGGGATTCCTAACCATTGTTCGCTTGAAGGGTGTCCAGTTTTACATCACACTGATTAACGCAGCCGCTCCGCTTCAAAGTTCACCCCGACGGCTGCTTCACTTCAATGCTCGCTCCAGCAGCCACTCCACTTCAGCTTTCTCTCCATAAGCTGTTCTAGGATCCGAAGCCTAAACTTCAGCGTTTGGCTTCCTAAGTTTTAACATCCTCTCCAAGAGCCGAAGCTGCTTAAACACTGTTTCTTCCTGCAAAGGGTCGTACCACCATGCTCCCCATGTCAAGGATCATGATCACAGCCAGCCAATCTTTGTAGTCATGGCCACCTGTTGATCCATCTCTCCAAAACTCGTGATCATGGAAAGTTTGCTCGCTTACGCATTCAGCCAATCCTTTTATTTCCACGGAAGCCCATACAATACCAGCCAACCTACTTTGTTACCACGAAAATGTAGTCTCTGCTGATTACATCTACTACCAATAATTGTTGCCGCTCATTTGTTGATACCAGCCAGAGCTTCACCACAGCAGTAATCGCTACAAGTATGGAAACATATAAACCATACTTGGGGAATTGGAATCTACACGGGATCCCTTCACAATCGAAGCTCAGAAGACATGATCAACCATCAAATCACGACCAGAAAAGCCGAAGACATACAAGAAATTCCTTATTCAATTAATCAAGAGCTCTGAAGGGAATGGAAGGTTGAACAACCTATTCTAATGGAAGATTGATATCTGTCAAATAAGAAGTTTTATTCAAAATGTGGAACCGCAAGCGGGATGCTAATTGGCGAAACCCTAACTTCTCCATGAATTCAAAGAAGATAACAATAAGTCTGCAGAAGCATCAAGATGTCTATGCAACAAAGAGAAACATCAAAAAAGGGAAACTGGTCATCAAAAGAAGACGCACGAGTTTCCAAACTCCTCTGTCAGAGCTTCTCCAAGCATTTTCCCCAATAATATCTCGGCCAGCAAATTTTCCATCCGAAAGCAGCATTAGCAGTAGCCGGCACCTCAACATCCCACCTGGAAATCGTCTCAGCAACAACAACATCCGTCTTCTTCCCTAAATCCGCTTCAATAGCTGACCCAGCATAGGCCTGATAGACACATTTTTATTTCTGAATTGTCCTCAATGTCTCTATTGTTAGTGCTTGATTTTTGTACTTATTTTGGTGTTTTTATGTTTGTGTAGGTGTTTTTGAAGAAATACACTTGTGTGGAAAAAATTGCTCAAAAAAGTGCTATTTGGACCCCCCCCTCCCCCGGAGAAAAGTGATAAAGGCACCCTCATTTTGGATAAGGGCACCCCCAGGGAGCCAGCTGCTATTCGCACCCCCGGTTTGGTTAGGGGGACACCATCTTCTTTATTTGAATTTCCAGAATTTGGCGGGAATCTTGTTGGTGTAACTAGCAGAATCAGGGTTCGACTTTTGGAGTGGATTCATGGAGATTCAACGTCCGAATTTGATTGGGTTTACTCCTATGGGCTAGACAGGGATGGTAGAGGTGTTCTTTTCGATCCAGTTTGGCTGGAATTTCCGCGTGAAGAAAACAGGGGCGTACTATATGGGAGAATATTCTCCATTAAACTCGAGAGGATTTGGGGTATTTTTCTCGCTCCAATTTGTTGATACCAGCCTGTTTAACCGAAACAGAGATGGTAAGAGCTTCAATTTTGAGAAAATAATCTTTTGGTGTGATTTGGAAGAAAACAGGGCACGTTTGGTTTTCAAGATATTCCCGAGATATCTATTTCATCTTTGGAAGGTTTGCATAAGCTTGAAGCGTTCTAAACTTCTCATGGAGTGTGTACAAGGCTGTTGGGAGAGTGCAAACTACATGAAGACGTGTGAAGAAGTCTATTCAGGAAATTATTCTCCGTGACTGCATGAGAGTTATTTCAGAGATTTTTGGGATTTATTACCGGAGATTCTTGGTGCAGGGAGGTATATAAAGAGTGTTCGAGACTCGGAGAAGGGGATGGAGAGTTGGGACGAGAACATGGAGTGAGAATCAAGAGTTGCAGATATTTTTCTGCTGGTGTATGATGTGAAGAAGACGAAGAACAAACTGCTGCCAAAGACTGTCATTCATAAACCGTGGTCTTTTCTCGGTTTTGCAACAGTCTTTGCAGTGACATATCAACAGTGACTACATCACTTTCCTACTATCGTATATTGTAACATCGGTTTTGCAACAACTTGTAAGCATTGCAAATACCCGATTTTCATCATTTTCTTCCTATTTCATCTTAGTAAACACCATTCGAGCTATGAATTATGTTTTTGAGTGTGTTTTCACAATGCGGAACTAGAACCCATCACTGGGACAACGGAGGAAGCAACGTTTCATGATTGTGGTAAATGAAATAATTCTTTATATGACTTTTTGCATAGATTTAATTGCTTTATGATTTCTATTAATTATTTGTTATTTTGTTTGATGTCGCATGCTTGGTTTTAATTACTTTTGATGCGTCATGCTTACGACTTACATATAATGTTTTATGAAATCTATTTTTGGCAAAAAATTAGAGTCAGAACTTCTTTTGTTTGAGCTATATTGTATAGAGTTAATGACTGAACCACAAGAATATGAAAAGTAGTGAAATCCTGCGTCCTAGTGTCTCTTCATCCCGTGACAATATTTTGTATATATATTTTTCTATTATTTTAGTTTATTAATCCTAAAATCAATCTCATCAAGTTCGAGAGAACGACAACCCTTACTACCACTTTCTACAACATTATTGATTTACATCAGGGCTACCATGACTCCCCCAATGTCTGCAATAACAGTTTCGTTGTCCGCTCCGTAATCGGTTTTAATTTCATCATCAACCGCAGCGTCATCTTCCTCGAAAATATCCTCAACCACCTCTTGAAGAGGATTCTCCGATTAATCCGCATCAGAATCAAGGACTATGACACCGTCTTGTACATGGAGGTTATGACGGCCTTCTCCAACAAGTTTTATAAACTCAGTTTTCTGTCGTTTCAACCGAAAAATAGACCGTTTCGCCCTAGCACCTGGTCGTGAAGAAGTTTTGTTACACTGAAGCCTCTTAATGCACTGGGATACTTCGTCATCTTCCCACTATTCCTCCATGTTCACCGAATCCAAGAGAGTCTGGACACACACCCGCACCTCGCCTAGATAGGAAGAAGGTATGTCCCGAATAATTTCGCCAGCTTCACGGAACAGAGATTCAATTCTATATAATGCCTCCTTATGAGAAGAAAAACTGGTCTTCACCGATCCCAAAATTTCTCTCCGAAGGAGTTTGGGGTCTGATCATCGCTGGAAGATCCCATTACGCGCTATAAAACGAAAGAAAAGGATAAGTTTTCACCCTGTCCGCACCGGCAACCTATATAAGAAAGAAGACAAAATGGGAAACCAGTAGAAAATACGAGACGGTACCGGTGAAAGAAGATGGACACGATTTCAAGATGACCTGTGCGAACGAGGGATCCATTATCATCTCTTATAAACAACAGGGCAATAAGGTCCCGAAAATGAAAGACTTCTACCAGCCATGAATTAAGGCGTGACGTCAGATTTTTTTAATTAAACCTTATTCTACCAGCCTGACCGGCAGTGCCACAAGCAGGATTTACGCAAAGCTACCAAGCGCGAAGATCACGGATTCTACTTACTTCTCGAAAAAGGCGTGATACTTGGGAGTTTTGAATAAAGAAAGGATTTCCTATTTTGAGCCAAGTAAGGAAAAGAGGCAACCGGTCCCGCAAAGACAAATTTACCACACCAAGGCTAGCCGCGCCATTGTCTGGGCCCCACATGCCAAGCCGTCCGCCATGCTTGCCTCTCCAAGCCGCGCATGCTCTACCTCTCCAAGCCTTCCATGCCTTGGCCCCACATGCCAATCCGCCCGCGCCCGCTTTGCCTTCCAAGCCATTAACGCATGCATTGCCTATCCAAACTGTTCGCACGTGCTTTGCCTTTCCAATCCATCCGCGCCGTGACCTGCCAATACCAACAAACTTTCCAAGACCGTGCCCGATTTGCCTCGGTGATGTAGGCCAGACCAAGCCAACAACTTTCGTCTCACCATTCCACGGTCTGCATCCCCAGTATAACTTATGCAGGGCCGCCAACACGGGAAGCAAAAAATCTCTTCACCCCTCAAAAAGGTTAGTCGGATATTCCTGACCATCTTTGCAATGATTTACGTCTTGATTCCGTCCTTGTCTGTCACCATCATATGCTTACCTCGCAACAAGGCACCTGTTCCGAGCTAAGCATGGGACTTAATGTTGATGGTGGTTTTTAGCTTAGGGGTAAAATCGTAAAACCCTAGTCAGACAATGACGTCACAGAACTTGAGTAATAATGTCCAAACTAAGCACATTTATTGAACCCTTTAATTTGTCTGCGAGAAAATTACCAGGGTACCTTTTTTTAATGCTAATTAGGGTTTTGAAAGGCCAAAACCCTAATTCTCACACCGCATGTGCCAATGGATAACCATGCCAGCCACACCTACCGCGCCAAGGCATGCCAACCATGCTAGCCGCACCCCTGTGCTAATGGCAAACCATGACAGCCACACCTATCGCGCCAAGGCATGCCAACCATGCTATCCGCACCCCTGTGCCAGTGGCAAACCATGCCAGCTACACCTACCGTGCCAAGGCATGCCAACCATGCTAGCCGCACCCCTGTGCCAATGGAAAACCATGCCATCCACACCTACGGCGCCAAGGCATGCCAACCATGCTTACCTCACCCCTGTGCCAATGGAAAACCATGTCAGCCACACATACCGCGCCAAGGCATGCCAACCATGCTAGCCGCACCCCTGTGCCAATAGTAAACCATGTCAGCCACACCTACCGCGCCATGCCAAGCGCACCTTGCCATGGCACCATGCCAACCTAGCCGTGTTACCTTGCTGGCCTTTCCTACGCGGCTACCAAAACGAAAGCGTGCGATAATCAACGGTCGCCCTTCAATCCCAGGAGCAAATCCTAGCCGTCTGAGGTTACCAAACGACCTTTGGCCCAAGACCCTAGCTTGGTCACGCCAAACCTTAGCCCCACATGCCAAGCCAAACCGCACCTAGCCAAGCTCCCATGGCAAACCCTTGGCCCCACATGCCAAGCCAAACCACACCTATCCAAGCTAGCCGCGCCATGCGCACGTGGAAAACCCTTGGCCCCACTTGCCAAGACAAACCACACCTAGCCAAGCTAGTCGCGCCATGCGCCCATGGCAAACCCTTGGCCCCACATGCTAAGCCAAACCACACCCTGCCTTGGCCCTAGCCAACATAGTCGCGCCACCATGATGGTCTTCCCTACATAGATACCTAATCAAAGGCGTGCAACAATCAATGGTTATCCTTCAATCCCAGGAGAAAATCATAGCCATCCATGGTTACCAGACAACGTGTGGTAACCTTTGGCCCGAAATCCTAAGTTTGGCCATGCCAACAGCATGCCAACATAACCGCGCCACCATGATGGCCTTCCATACACGGCTAACCAAGTAAAGGCGTGCAACAATCAACGGTTGCCCTTCAATTCCAGGAGCAAATCCTAGCCATTCAAGGTTACCAAACCACACATGGTAACCTTTGACCCAAAACCCTAGTTTGGTCACACCAAACCGCGCCAAGACATGCCACGCCAATAACGTGCCAACCTAGCCGCGCCACCATGCCATTCCAATGGCATGCCAACCTAGCCGCACAACCATGCCATGCCAATGGCTTGCCAACCTAGCCGCGCCACCACGCTGGCCTTCCCTATGCGGCCACCAACGAACGAAAGCGTGCAACGATCAATGGTTACCTTTCCTCGTAAGATATAAAATTTCGACCGTCGAAGGTCACCAAGCTACCAAGTCTCCCAAGCTCGACTTGCTAGGAAACAACTATATGCTACATGTTTTCCACAAAAATATTCAAGACATCAACACATATCACAAACTGGGGGATCCTCTTTGGGTATTGGTTTGGCGGTTTACAACGTGTGGCGTACACTACGCCTGTCATAAGGAAGTGTCATAAGGGTGGGAAAGTTAGTAAATACAGGGATTTAAAGGTGAAACGTTCATGGGACATCAATTCCATGCGTTAACAATTTTATGGAACATAAATTCCGTGCATACGGTTACCACCTCCTCCCATTTACTTACCTATTTTTTCATTCCTTAATGAGACCAGGGTACGTTTCACTTCGACTTGTATAAATAGGTCTTACCTATTTCCACAGAACAACAAGTTCATTCGGGAATATACAACACTCAGAAAATACTTGCTAGCTTACCATTTATTAGCCTTCCTACTTTTCTGATACAAGTCACAGTAACACAACTACTCTTCCAGAATCAACTATTCTGGTCTCATCACTTTCCTTGATTCCCTCCCTAAAACCAACCCATTCTCCTCCACTTTGTGACCGAAGCAAGTCCGGAACGGCCATTTATTGGTTTAGGATGGATTTGTACAGATTGATCTCTCGAATCTAAAGTACTCCCATGCAGTATATTGTTTAGGGTTTAAATTATTTCTCACCCGTACACCCGAAATTACCGAAATTAGCTGAAACCATTTTCACCTACAAACAGTATTATAGGGTTTGAGCCATCGTGAGTGGATCGTTATGCCCTTAAGATTGTCAGCATTGATGATCTTGTAATAGCCGCCTAGGATGACATCTTCCACCAGGTATGGTCCATCCTCCTTTGTTGTTGGTGAATCAGGTTGAGCGGTCATCTTCACTGCCGTGTTTTCGCCTTGAAATGTGGTCACCTTTACTACCATATCTCCATTTCAAAACGGGTTTGGACTTGGTACATCTTCTTGTGACACGTTGTCTCTGACTGCTTCCAATTTCTTGGCAAAACGTTTGAAAGGACCAGCACCCCACTCACATCTCTTAGTGGCGGTTAAGTTGTTGATCGAAATAAGTCTCTGAGCCTCAGCGAGAAGAGGTTTTACCATTTCTAAAAAAGGTTGTTCAATGATACTTACTTGGGTTCGAAACCTTTTAAGGTATGAGTTCGGGCTTTCTCCGGGAATTTGCGTCACATTTGCAAGGTGTTTATACGGCAACAAATAATATTCAGGATTTGACGGTACATTGGAGATTCTTTCAGGTATTAAAATTGGCAAAGGATATACTCCCAGTGCTGCTTTGTTATCGTGTATCCACGGGCGTCCCATGACCATGTCGTAATTCAGATATTCTTTTTAGAGCATCACCGATTTTAACTTCAAGGTCGATGCATCCATAGGCATCTCTGAATTCTCTTTCTGAGTCCCTGATCATGGTTGGGCTGCGAATAACTTCCTGTTTTGAAATCTTTGCGGCTCTCAAAGTCTTGACGGTGATGATGTTGAATTTGGAGGCTACATCAATCAATATGATGTCGAACTCGACATCCTTCAAACGAGTGACGGTCAAGAGTCCCCAATTCCCTTTGCTAGTTGCATCTTCCAGGAAAGACTGAGTTTTCGTTTTTTCCCTTTCTGGATATAAGCGCCTACCTGACACAATGCGGTTGAGGGCCACAAATATGTCTTGACGTTGTGCCTTGGAGAAATACAAAATTCCACACAAATATTCCATGACAGACTGTACAATCTTGTGAACAGAATCCCCGGATATCATGCATCTCCTAATAGGAAGAGGATCCCTATGAACACACTTTATTTCCTAACCGGAGCTCTCCTTCCTCCACTTTTTCTCTGAAAATGTGTTTCAATTTGTTGCAATCCTTGGTCGGGTGATGGACGAACCTATGGTAACGGCAATATTTGGGATTTGCTATCTCTTCCTCGGTCGGCGGACGTCTGTTAGGAGGTATCTTGATTGTTTCATCTTGAATCCACGCTTCCAAGAGTTCTATGACTTCATTCATGGGAAAGTGGAAGTTCGGGATTGTGTTTCCGGATTCCTGCACATGATCCTTGCCCACTCCCTTTCGAGATGAAGTCGTCGTCTGTGCTGGTGCTGCATGCTTGGGTGGTTGTTCAGTTGTTGGAGCTTTCTTTTTTCCTCCTTCGCCCACCACACTCACAGAAGGACCAATATTATATTGCTTGTTAATGAGACGCATGCTTCCTCGACTATCACGTACATCTTCGTTTCGAATAATTTTGGTTCTCTCCAACAATGCTGTGGCTGAACGCTTAGCGGCTTCGTGGAGCTTAGAAAATGTTTGAAATCCCAGATTCTCTAACAAAGCATGATATATGGGAGTCATTCTGTTAATGCATAACTCTACCAACTGCCGTTCGGTGACATTCATATCATGACAATCCAAAGATTGAATCCTAAACCTCTTGACGAAGTCATTCAGATGTTCGTTACTCCATTGAAAGGTTCTTCCCAAGTCTGAAAAGGTGATCTGCTCAGACACGAAGAAACACTTCCTGTAGAAGGAACTGACCATCTCACTCCAATTGGGTATGATGTTCGGTGCGATGTTGTTGTACCAGGTGTACGCTCTTCCAGTAAATGACTTTGAGAACTCTTTCAGGCGGGGAACATGATTATACTCGTGTTCCCCTAAAGATTCCAAAAATCGGGATATATGTTCGCGAGCGTTACTAGTACCATCATAAAGGGAAAACTGAGGAGAGGTGTATCCTATCGGAAGGGAAATCCATTGTACATCCTGAGGGTATGGTGGTTGATGCTGGTGCATGTCCACTGGATTTCCTTTGCCCCGGTTTTGGAGAAGTTGCTCCAGGTCCTCATGCGTAATGAAATTGGATGGCTAGTCCCTTTATCTTGGGCATCCAGGAGTGTCACGAGCTTCTTCATCCATGGGTCCATGCCGTTGAAGTGCCTGTTTTGGGTGCACTGAACAAGTTCCTTGTTGGCTACAGGGGATGTCGTGACCCTTGTGGCAATCGTTCGGTTAAAGTTTTGAGAAAAGTAAGTACCTCCTTCTGAGTTGCATCCATATCTTAGGGAGGGAAGCGAAGAAGGTGTTGAGATTGTGAAGGTGTTGGCTGTTTATGACTTGTATCAGAATATCGAACTGGCTTACAATAATGTAAGCAATCATCTCTGGTGTTTTCTGGATACGAATTACAACACTTGGTTTTCTGTGCTTGTCCCTCTTGTTTGGAAATAAGCAAAGGACCTATTTATACAAGTCATAGAGCGCAAAACCTCATATCGTAGGAAGTGGAGGAAGTTTAGTGATGGGGTAGTGGGGTCGTTGGGTGATTGCACGATCACGTCTTGGACCACTTCACCTATCATCGCTAATCGTTCATGCCTTCTGACACGTTCTTGTGATGGCGCGTTGCACGTTGTAAACCTCCAGACCAATACCCCAGTAAGTATCCCCTAGTTTGTAACATGTTTGATATCTCGAGTTTGGATCGTGGGACCCATAGGAAGTAGCATACAGTGCTAGGTTAAATAACTGAGTTATTTAGGAAATCAATATTCAAGAAATATCGTGTATACTCTATGCATGTAATGCATCGAATATATTCAATATGCATAAGGCATCGCTGTTTGAAAGCTTAACGAAGTAAGTCGCGGATTAAGCGTCTTAAAACAGATGCATGCTTAGCCATCTTCGAATGATCTTTTGGAGGCTGCACATGCAAGCCCTCCCTCGACCGATCACTCCATGTGGTAGAGTGACGGATGGTAATCACCACGACACCTTATTGGCCATTTAACTCCTTGCATGGGATGTCCAACCAAGATGGTAGAGTTGGACGAACGAGATGATCTATGATGCTCAGCTACGACCGTTGATAGAGTTTTATGGTTTTGAAGAGGTGGGCAAGCATCACTCTCCAGCTTGACCGAAACCAAGCATGGGAGACGTTTTTGGCGGGACCAACCGGGCATGCGTGTAGATAGCTTGAAGGTGTACATGTCTGTACCTCTTTGTCTCATGAAGATACGATCTAGGCCACTCAATTTGACCGGGAAAGAGGAGTGGCCGAGATCAATTTGTGGCAGAAATCCATTGCCGCAAAGGATTTGGAAGCCGCTTAGCATGCCACTTTTGGGCATGCATTTCATGGTCATCGAGTCCTAGTCTGCCTAGACCGACCATCTCCACGTAAAGGTGGGCCCACGGTTATCATGTTGACATGCTTGGGACCTTTTAAGTATATATCTATACCCTCCATCCAAGCTTGCAAAGATGGATGGTCGTGATCGAACTGCGACAATTATGCAATGCCGCGAACCCTAATTAAGGTTTTGAAAACAACACGTACACAAGATTTTGTCCCAACGGTTTGGAAAGTTATGCTCCTCTTTTGGAGGTACCGATCATGTGGGAACCACGTTGGGTCGATAGTGAGCATGTTGGTACCTGTCCCACGGTCATAGGCTTGATCTAAGCCATCCAAACATGCCGGTGAAGTTGGATGGTTGCGATCAATTTAAGACACTTAGTGGAATTTTCCGCGTCTCCTTGAGCATCACACGGGCCATATTCCGAGTGAGCGTATGCTGCTCCATGGCTAGGGTTGGAGAGAGTCGGCCAGGTAGGTAGAGAGTGGGCCCATCAGAGTGTATAACAACACTTGACCGACCATACATGGGATAATCCACATCGTCCAATCATGCCGGCGAAGTTGGACGGCCGTGGCTAGTTTTGAGACTGTCGTTGGCGGTCTTGCTCGTACGAGCTTCCTCCAAGCTGATTCATACCAGTTCGACCATCCTTTTCCATGCTGGCGTTTGGCGGCTATTTTGGAGACATGACATGCATTCGACCGGCTAGGGCAAAAACGGGCTCGTTGGTGTTCGTTGCGGTGATTGCATGCTCCTGCTAGGGTTCGTCTAGGCTGGTTAAATCATGCGGCCAACTTGCGTGGCCGTGATCATTTCTGAGACTGACATGAACAGTCCAGATTTCCCTTAGGGAATTAAATATGCTCGATCGGGATAGTATAAGCACGCCGATACGAGATTCTCCTTGTTAGAGAATGGCATAGCCTGTATGGGTATATCATGTATGCCTCACTATTGACACTTAGATATTCATGTTCCTCTGTTGAGAGTAACAATCAGTCATCATGCCGCACCAATAATGAGAGTTTTGCTGAGAACAACACCGAAAATACAAGGCAATTCATGCATTAATTAATAATGCTATAAATTCACTAAATATTGGGATTGTTGCTGCATGCTCCATTCTAGGTGAATTAATAAAGCGAAGAAGTATTCATTACTTATCAAATAGCCTTATCCTCTGCAGGATGTCAGTGCATAAAATTTGGCTTTTACAATTTTAGTCCTGAACTAAAATCCACCATCAACAGTAGTCTAAAC
The DNA here is from genome assembly GCA_023529315.1 of Papaver bracteatum. NCBI lineage: Eukaryota > Viridiplantae > Streptophyta > Magnoliopsida > Ranunculales > Papaveraceae > Papaver > Papaver bracteatum. The sequence continues at coordinate 155,338 of JAJJWX010000075.1, forward strand.
TCTCATTTCAATCATTAAAACATTCTCAGAGGACGTTATATAGTTGTTATTCACAAACCATTTTTTGTCAGAGAAATTTTCAAAGTGATTGAAACTTAACATGACTTTCGTCACTAGGTAAAGATGAACTTGGCCAAAGCGAAAGCTTTACCAGCACATATTTTGAGAAATAGACAGGCGAGGTAAACTCGACTCGAAATACCAAATGTGTATAATCAAAGTCTATATACTGATTGTTGTCGTATGCGTCAAAAATAAATAATATTTTCTTACTACTCAATATATATAATATAATAAGGGCAAGAAAGGATCGTTCCCAGAGAGAGGACTAGGGTTGTCAAGCTGTTTCAGTTTCCTATATTAAAAATTGGGGGGTTTTTCTAATTTTTATAAAAGCAAACTAAAATAAAAGCAAATAAAGAAATAAGCAAACAAATCAAAGATGTAAAGATATTTGTTAAGGATTTTACTTTCATTCACTAACATGTTCTTGTGTTAATAACTAGAATTGATGTTTAATCTCTCATTATCAAAGGCCCTAGGATACCTTGATCGCAAGAATATCCCGCTAATTTCCTCTTGTCATCAACAAACACATTAAGAGATGCGAGTATGAGTTCTATCTAAGAGAATAACCTAATGTGTAAAAGAACTAATCAAGTTTAACTCCCTAGATGCATTAAGTTATATGAAATCAGGCCAATCAAATCAATCGAACGTGGAAAGCGCACTAATTCAATTTAACAAAGGTCAAGGTTCACATATGGTTACTAGGATATATCACTACAAGCAATAACCATATGTGTGCTACTTGTATTCAAGATGCATCACTTTTACGTATGAAACACCCTAAACTAGCATTAGATGTGAATACGAGTTCAATCAATTGGCCACTCAACTAAACAAATATTCAAATCATACATGACGATATAAACAGTGAATCAAGATCGATAATTATGAGACAAAACTAATTTATTAATAAAAGAAACATGCTTTGTGAAATCAAATTAATCCATCACCAATAATAAGATTAACTACTCATGTTAACGGGGTTCATCCAAAGAAGAAATAAATCTATCATGTTCACAAACCCTAGAACAAAAAGTAGAAGTGGAGATAATTATCCCAAAAGGAGAAGTGCCTAGGTTTAGAAAGACTCCTCTCTTATGTACTTTCTGCCTTCCCAATTCTAACTCTCGGTCAAAACTGTCCAGTCCATCACCATTCGGTCCTCAAACAATGCTAAGCCCATCAAATATTTGGCCTTTGTTTGTCATTTCTAGAAAACTGACAGCATATTCTCTTCTTGTTCAACCACTTCCACCAGCTGCCGGCTATCTCCCTTGCAATTTACATTCACAGCCAAACAAACAAACACCATTTCATTCATTTACTGACTGTTATCCTAACATGCATCTAAATCATGCCATTGCACCACCAAATTCACCCAAGGAAATCACCATCTCTTAGCTAGCTCAGCCATACCTCCTTCATTTAGCATCTCACATCAACAACAGCACCTCAGCTGCCATTCTCAACTGCAACAAGGCCTTAAAAAATTCATTGTCACAGCCATTTCAATTCCTTGCCTTCGTTACCAATTCCATCTGCATTCAACTACAGAACCACCACATTCCTCTGCTCAACTGCCACCATTTCTTCCTGCAGCTTCATAACACCACAAAACCCATTTGTATTCATCTCCAACTGCATCTAACCTTCACAAATGGTACCATAAATAACTGCACATCTCCTCAATCTTCCGTAACTTCATAACCACCAAACTCAGGCCACAACTTATTGCCATCAGAAACTGCAACTGCAAATAACCCAACTGCAATCCCTAGATCAAACCCGTCTCTCTGAATTCCCTTGTCAAACTCAATGTTCATAACATTCCATGATAATCACCGGCAACTTGTCCATATTCTGTAACTGTAGTTCACAACCCATCCAAGCCATTTCCGTGCTACGCCAACACTAGTCTGCAGTCATAACTCAAACTGCATTAACCTTTCCTTACAACCTCATTCATTCATTGACCAAGCCTAGGCTTTATTTCATGCATACAAACCATGGCATAAAACACATTCATTATCACCTGTGGCACCCACCAGAACCTCACATCAGACTTGAGCACCACCATTCTTTCAGCTTCAGTACCACTAGCAAACCCCATTCGACACAGCACCACAGTTACTCCACCACTGCATCAGACTTGCAAACCTACACAACCCATTAGCAGCACAATCTCAATTCAAGCACTTTTCTCGATCTCGACAGCATATCTACCATTACTTGCACCTGTAGCTCTGAACTCAACTGCGGCCAGCAATACACCAGTTTCCTTCTCCAATTTGGCCTAGCCATAGCATCACAGGTCCATTCTGCAACTTCAAAACTCAACCAATGCTGCAGCTTCCATTCTTACCAACCCTGCCATTTCCTACAATTAAAGCTCATACACAACATCAGTGTCATCTCCTTTCTTGCATTCTACCCTGATAATTCCAATCTCAGTTCACTTGAGATTGAAACCTAAGCATACATCTAACTCCCTGTAGCTTAACTGCAACACCTAATCAAACCCATTACTGCATATTCTTCTGATCTTCAATTACATCAACAATTCTATTTTCACAACTGTACAGCCATACAACCCATGAAAATCAATCGCAACAACTCTTCACAAACACCCATTTCTCCAATTCGTTTCAATTCCAGAGAAACCCTAACAAGGACTCCACCATCTTCTCCAAATTCTGCTTTAAACCCTCAATTTTTCACCACCAAACCAACAACAGCAAGCTCCGTTCATCTTGTTTGATTTCTTATTCTTCAAAAAAACTCAGAACTCATCGCACAAGCCCCTAACTTCAATTTCGCCATTTCAATTCTCAGCAGAAAACCCCCATTTAATCTTCAATTATTCATATCTTACTCATCTCGTCACCAGAAATAAAATATTCATCTCTCACTGCTCTAAATTTTAGGTGAACAATCTCTCTGCGTGATACATCACCATCAGAACCAAATTTTCTCTCAATTTCGAAGAACAGCCGCAACCATTTTCTTTATTCTCTGAATTTGAGAATAATAATTGAGAATAACTATCCCTGAAATCTAGGGTTAGGTAATAGCTAGAAAATCTATAAGCACCCAGCTATGGTAGTAAAGGGCTAACCAGCTCATGGCTTGTCGGTTAGTTTTTCGACTTAACTGGCGGTTTGTCCTTCACCTCCCCCTTGCGCAACATCCTGCTCCAAGTATAAGACGCTTGTGCATTGATGGTTTTCCCTTTTCAATCCAAATGGACGTTTTCTATTTCTTTTTTCTCATAATGACTCCACTGCACCTGATAAACTCAAAAGCAATCATAAGATACATAATTTACAAGAGAACTCGCAAAGAAAGCATAAACAATAGATAATAATTAAGGCGTTTATGACACCTATCATATACCAAAATGACTTTTGTCTCAAGATAGGAGATAAATAGACTTTTGAGTGATAGATAAGTTCAAGTCTCCACATACCTATTAGTCAATCAAGATCCACTAGTTCCTTGAGTAGTCCTTCGTCTTGTATGATAATTGCCATGGAGTTCTTGAGCTCAACTTCACTTTCTATCCTAGTCCGAGACCTTAGCTATAGTAGACTAGAAATCAAGACTTATATTTTTGATTACTAACATTGACAAACATGCTTGCGAGTTCGACCAAGCAATGCTCTAACAAGTTTCGATCTAACTGTTGAAAGATATTAGCTTGGATAAATCAGGTTTTTCATCTAACAGTGAATATTGAATGCTTTGTTACCAAGGTAACTTAGATTGCAAACCCTGATTTGAAAACTATATAAAAGAGACATCTAGCAACTGGAAAAACTAATCCCCACACCTCTTGTGTGATACTCGTTGGTTTTGCTAAAGTCGATTCTCCTTTAACTGTAGGTTTCTTCTCGAGACCCTGTCGGTTAACGACTTAAAGACTTCATTGGGATTGTGAAGCCAGACGAAACTACTTCTCTTGTAGTTGAGCGATCCGATCTTGCCATATTTCTATCGTACGAGTTCAATTGAATAATTGGCTTGAGATTATATCTCTGGTAGGGTAAGATAAAAAGAAATCACAAACATCTTCGTCTCATTATTTATGATTCCGCAATATCTAGTTTCGCCACCATACGGTTTAGATTATTGTGAGGTGATTGATAATTCTAGGCTATTCTTCGGGAATATAAGTCCGGGTTATCGATTAGTTCCTGTTCACCTTGATTTTATCAAAAGACAGAACAAAACTCGTAGGTTTATCTGTGTGAGATAGATTTATCTATCATCGTAGACTTTTCTGTGTGATATAGATTTTTTTATTAAAGTCTTCGACTTTGGGTCGTAGCAACTCTTGGTGGTGGGTGAGATCAGTGTGCGTAGTATCCTGCTGGGATCAGAGATGTAAGGAGCGCAACTGTACCTTGAATCGGTGTGATATTGATTAGGGTTTAACTACAGTCCAGACCGAAGTTAGTTTGTAGTAGGCTAGTGTCTGTAGCGGCTTAATACAGTGTGGTGTTCAATCTAGACTAGGTCCCAGGGATTTTCTGCATTTGCGGTTTCCTCATTAATAAATTTTTTGGTGTCTGTGTTATTTCTATTCCGCATTATATTTTGTTATATAATTGAAATATCACAGGTTGTGCGTTGTATTGACCAATTATGAAATCCAACCTTTGGTTGTTGATTGGAAATTGATTGATCCTTGGATATTGGTCATTGGTACCATCCAAGTTTATTTCTCTTGTATTTGATAAAGACTCGCATATTTCTATTTGCTTGAGTATAGATCAAATTGAGAGATAGAGATATTAACTCCTTGATATACTTTTTTATTAAGATTGAATCTGATTGTCTAGTTGATTCTCTTATAAGTATATTAGAGTTAGTCCACACATATTGCTAATTGAAATATTGGGTGAGGTTGTTAGACCCCCGCTTTTTCAGTTATGATGTTGTTTGTAGGTGAAAATGGTTTCTGGTGATTTCGGTAATTTCGGGTGTATGGGTGAGAAACAATTAAAACCCTAAATAATGTATTGCAAAGGAGTACTTTAGATTAGAGATCAATCTGTACAAATCCAGCCTAAACCAAGAAATAGACGTTCCAGACTTGATTTGGTCACAAAGTGGAGGAGAATGGGTTGGTTTTGGGGAGGGAGGCAAGGAAAATGATGAGACCAGTTGATTCTGGAAGAGTAGTTGTGTTACTGCAACTTGTATCAGAAAAATGGGGAGGCTAACAAATGGTAAGATAGCAAGTATTTTCTGAGTGTTATATATTCCAGAATGAACTTGTTGTTCTGTGGAAATAGGTAAAACCTATTTATACAAGTCGAAGTGAAACGTACACTGGTCTCATTAAGGAATGGAAAAATGGGTAAGTAAATGGGAGGAGGTGGTAACCGTATGCATGGAATTGATGTTCCATAAAATTGTTAACGCACGGAATTGATGTCCCATAAACGTTTCACCTTTAACTCCCTGTATTTACCAACAGCCTCACCCTTATGATACTTTCTTACGACGGGCGTAGTGTACGCCGCATGCTGTAAACCTCCAAACCAATACCCAAAGAGGATCCCCCAGTTTGAGATATGTGTTGATGTCTCGAATGTTTTTATGGAAAACATCTAGCATATAGTTATTTCCTGGCAAGTCGAGCTTGGGAAACTTGGTGAACTTCGACGGTCGAGATTTTATATCTTAAGAGGAAAGGTATCTGTTGATCGTTGCACGCTTTCGTTCGTTGGTGGCCGCATAAGGAAGGCCAGCATGGTGGTGTAGCTAGGTTGGCACGTTATCGGCGTGGCATGTCATGGCGCGGTTTGGTGTGACCAAACTAGGGTTTTGGGTCAAAGGTTACCATGTGTGGTCTGGTAACCTTGGATAGATAGGATTTGCTCCTGGGATTGAAGGGAAACCGTTGATTATTGCACCCCTTTGCTTGGTTAGCCGTGTAGGGAAGGCCAGCATGGTGGCGTGGTTATGTTGGCATGGTTTGGCGTGGCCAAACTTAGGATTTCTGGCCAAAGCTTACCAAGCGTTGTCTGGTAACCTTGGATGGCTAGGATTTTCTTATGGGATTGAAGGGCAACCGTTTATTTTTGCACGCCTTTGCTTGGGTAACCGTGTAGGGAAGGCCAGCATGGTGGCGCAGCTATGTTGGCTAGGGCCAAGGCTGGGTGTGGTTTGGCTTAGCATGTGGGCCAAGGGTTTTCCATGGGAGCATGTCACGTCTAGCTTGGCTAGGTACGGTTTGGCTTGGCATGTGGGGCCAAGGGTTTGACATGGACGCATGGCGCGGATAGCTTGGCTAGTTGCGGTTTGTCTTGGCATGTGGGGCCAAGGGTTTTCCATGGGCGCATGGCGCGGCTAGCTTGGCTAGGTACGGTTTGGCTTGGCATATGGGGCCAAGGTTTTTCCATGGACGCATGGCACGGCTAGCTTGTCATGTGGGGAAAAGGTTTGGCGTGACCAAGCTAGGGTCTTGGGCCAAAGGTCGTTTCATAACCTCGGACGGCTAGAATTTGCTCCTGGGATTGAAGGGCGACCGTTGATTGTCGCATGCCTTCGTTTTGGTAGCCGCGTAGGGAAGGCCAACAAGGTGGCGCGGCTAGGTTGGCATGGGTCCATGGCAAGGTGTGTTTGGCATGGCGCGGTAGGTGTGGCTGGCATGGTTTGCCATTGGCATAGTGGTGCGGCTATCATGGTTGGCATTCCTTGGCGCGGTAGGTGTGGCTAGCATGGTTTGCTATTGGCACATGGGTGCGGTTAACATGGTTGGCATGCCTTGGCGTAGTAGGTGTGGCTGGCATGGTTTGTCATTGGCACAGGGGTGCGGCTATCATGGTTGGCATGCCTTGGGGCGGTAGGTGTGGCTGGCATGGTTAGCCATTGGCACATGCGGTGTGAGAATTAGGGTTTTGGCATGTCGAAACCCTAATTAGCATTAAAAAAGGTAACCTGGTAATTTTCTCGTAGACAAATTAAAGGTTTCAATAAATGTGCTTGGTTTGGACATTATTACTCAAGTTCTGTGACGTCATTGTCTGACTAGGGTTTTACGATTTTACCCCTAAGCTAAAAACCAACATCAACATTAAGTCCCCTGCTTATCTCGGAACAGGTGCCTTGTAGCGAGGTAAGCATATGATGGTGACAGACAAGGACGGAATCAAGACGTAAATCATTGCAAAGATGGTCAGGAAGATCCGACTAACCTTTTTGAGGGGTGAAGAGAGTTTTTGCTTCCTGTGTTGGCGGCCCTGTATAAGTTGTACTGGGGATGCAAACCGTGGAGTGGTGAGACAAAATTTGCTGGCTTGGTCTGGTCGTACATCACCGAGGTAAACCGGGCACGGTCTTGGAAAGTTTGTTGGTATTGGCAGGTCACAGCGCGAACGGCTTGGAAAGGAAAAGCACGTGCAAACGGTTTGGAGAGGTAATGCATGCGTTGATGGCTTGGAAGGCAAAGCGGGCGCGGTCGGCTTGGCATGTGGGGCTAAGGCACGGGAGGCTTGGAGAGGTAGAGCATGCGCGGCTTGGAGAGGCAAGCATGGAGGACGACTTGGCATGTGGGGCCCAGACAATGGCGCGGCTAGCCTTGGCGTGGTAATTTTGTCTTTGCGGGACCGGTTGCCTCTTTTCCTTACTTGGCTCAAAATATGAAATCCTTTCTTTATTCAAAACTCCCAAGTATCACGCCTTTTTCGAGAAGTAAGTAGAATCTGTGATCTTCGCGCCTGGCAGCTTTGCGTAAATCCTGCTTGTGGCACTGCTGGTCAGGCTGGTAGAATAGGGTTTAATTAAAAAATCTGATGTCACAACTTAATTCATGGCTGGTAGAAGTCTTTCATTTTCGGGACCTTATTGCCCTGTTGTTTATAAGAGATGATAATGGATCCCTCGTTCACACATGTCATCTTGAAATCGTGTCCATCTTCTTTCACAGGTACCGTCTCGTATTTTCTACTGGTTTCCCATTTTGTCTTCTTTCTTATGTAGGTTGCTGGTGCGGATAAGGTGAAAACTTATCCTTTTCTTTCGTTTTATAGCGCGTAATGGGATCTTCCAGCGATGATCAAACCCCAAACTCCTTCAGAGAGAAATTTTGGGATCGGTGAAGACCAGGTTTTCTTCTCATGAGGAGGTATTAGGTAGAATTGAATCTCTATTCCGTGAAGATGGCGAAATTATTCGGGACGTACCTTCTTCCTATCTAGGCGAGGTGTGGGTGTGTGTCCAGACTCTCTTGGCTTCGGTGAACATGGAGGAAGAGTGGGAAGATGACGAAGTATCCCAATTCATTGAGAGGCTTCAGTGTAACAAAACTTCTTCATGACCAGGTGCTAGGGCGGAACGGTCCGCTTTTCGGTTGAAACAGCAGAAAACTGAGTTTGTAAAACTTGTAGGAGAAGGCCGTCATAACCTCCCTGTCCAATACAGTTTCATAGTCCTTGATTATGATGCGGATTAATCGGAGAGTCCTCTTCAAGAGGTGGCTGAAGAGATTTTCGAGGAAGATGACGTTGCGGTTGACGATGAAATTGAAACAGCTTACGGAACGGACAATGAAACTGTTGTTGCTGACGTTGGGGGAGTCATGGTGGCCTATGCTGGGTCAGATGTTGAAGCGGATGTCGGGAAGAAGACGTATGGTGTTGTCGCTGAGACGGTTTCCAGGTGGGATGTTGAGGTGTCGGCTACTGATGATGCTGCTTTCTGATGGAAACTTTGCTGCCCGAGATATTATTGGGTAAAATGCTTGGAAAATCTCTGAGAGAGGAATTTGGAAACTCGTGCGTCTGCTTTTGATGACCAGTTTCCCCTTTTTTGCTGTTTCTCTTTGTTGCATAGACATCTTGATGCTTCTGCAGACTTATTGTTATCTTCTTTGTATTCATGGAGAAGTTAGGGTTTCACCAATTAGCATCCCGCTTGCGGTTCCACATCTTTGAATAAAACTTCTTATTTGACAGATCTCAATCTTCCATTAGAATAGGTTGTTCAACCTTCCGTTCCCTTCAGAGCTCTTGAGTAATTGAATAAGGAATTTCCTGTATGTCTTCGGCTTTTCTGGTCGTGATTTAATGGTTGATCATGTCTTCTGAGCTTCAGTTGTGAAGGGATCCCGTGTAAATTCCCAGTCCCCAAGTATGGTTTACATGTTTCCATCTTTGTAGTGATTACTGCTATGGTGAAGCTCTGGATGGTATCAACAAATGAGCGACAACAGTTATTGGTAGTAGATGTAATCAGCAGAGACTACATTGTCGTGGTAACAAAGTAGGTTGGCTGGAATTGTATGGGCTTTCATGGAAATAGAAGGATTGTCTGAATGCGTAAGCGAGCAAACTTTCCATGATCACGAGTTTTGGCGAGATGGATCAACAGGTGGCCATGACTACAAAGATTGGCTGGCTGTGATCATGATCCTTGACATGGGGAGCGTGGTGGTACGACCCTTTGCAGGAAGAAACGACGTTGAAGCAGGTTCGGCTTTAGGAGAGGATGTTGAAACTTAGGAATCCAAATGCTGAAGTTTCGGCTTCGGATCCTAGAGAAGCTTATGGAGAGAATGCTGAAGTATAGCGGCTGCTGGAGCGAGCGTTGAAGCGAAGCAGCCGTCGGGGTGAACGTTGAAGCGGAGTGGATGCGTTAATCAGTGTACTATCAAACTGGACACCCTTCAAGCGAACAATGGTTAGGAATCCCCAGTTCCTTATATCAATAGTGCTTTCCAGGAGAGGTTGGGGTTTTGGAACGGCTTCCCTGGTTGGAAACAGCTGCTTCCCTGATGCAGTGCGGTTGAGGGCTTCAAATATTCTTTCTCGTTGCGCCTTGGGGAAATATAGAATGTCACATAAATGTCTCATCATAAACTGCACAATTTTGTGGGCGAAGTCCCCAGAAATCATGCATCTCCTGACAAGAAGAGAGTCTCTGTAAACTCAAGGGCTTGTTGATTTTATTTGCCTAGATTTTGGAGAAGCCGTCCCTGATCTTTACGCGTTATGAAATTGGATTGTTGATATACTAGCCGTTCAAAAGAAATGCGAGCCTCTTGATCTATAAACGCACGTCCTGCTGAAGTGCCTTTTGTATTTTCATCAAATCAACAGTCGCAAAAGGAGGACGGCTTCTTCCGGCTCTTCCAGTATCTTGCCCTGATTGGGGGGGGGGGGGGGGTAGCAGCGTCTCTAGTGATGGATGTAGATATCATGCTTGAAAAATTTTGGGGTGGAGGAAGCGGATCTGGTTCTGGTGATCGTGGATGTATCGTGCAGAGATGGCATGGTTTTGATCACGGAGTGCTGGAGCCATGGTGCTGTTTCGAAGGGTGAGGATGGCGCTGCTTTGGCTGGTTTTGGTACGGAAAAGATGGCGCTGGAAGGGCACAAGCTGTTAGCGCTGGAAAGGATGCAAGTTGTTGGTGCTGACCAGGGTGTGGTATTGTGGCTAGCATGCACGTGAGGCATGTGTGTCTGGCATGTGCGTCTGGTAAGCGTGTATGGCATGCGCATCTGGTGAACGCATCTTGCAAGCGCGTCTGGTGTTGTCTTGGACGCGGATTATTGGCGTTGGAACTTTGGCTACCAAGCGGTGATGATAACGCTGGTGACTTCAGTCTGTGGGATGGTAAAAACGGTACTTATAAGGCTTGCAGGGTGGATCAAGGAATGCTGGTGTAAGCGGTAGCGTGGTAGCAACAAAGCGGGCAAGCATATTCCAGCTATGTACTCCAGCGTTTCTCTTTCAATTTGTTCTCCTTTTTTTTTCTGGGTGCAAACCCTAGCCATGGGTATGCCTTCCATAAATCTGTAGAAATATTTTTCTTCTGAACTGATGTAAACCCTAGACATGGGTATGCCTTTCATAAACTTGTGAAAATACTTCATCATAAACAATTCCTTTTCGAATACCACCGTAGTAACGTCGGCTACCTCATGAATAGTAACGGTAATCATTATTATGCAAAGTAGGCACGTACGGGTAGGTGACTATTTTTTTTAAAGGAAAACTAAGCGGCTGGTTTATGGTTCGGTTTTTTCTGGTTTTTGGATTGATAGATGATTGCTTTTTATAAGAGTTTTGGATTATTTTGGAATAATGGCTTTTTGATATGCTAAAGTCTGAATTGGAAGTGTAAGTAGCAAATCATCTGGGAAAGTTGTGAAGCCATGAATATTGCATGATGATGGAAATCATGGGAACAATATGGCTATCGGTTTTTATCATTCCCATGAAAACTTGAAGTAGTAAGCCAATGTATTCTGCCTAGGAAAAACTTACTCGCCTTTTCTGATCTGCTAACGAAAACGAGATTGTGGAAAGTCCCCAGTCGTCCCTGAGTCACTTGAGTCGTCAATCCTTGAGCAGATCATTTGATTTTAACCTCTGAGAAGTCCCCAGTCGTCCCTTGCTATGTCAAGACTGATAATCGGGTCGTCTGGTAACTGAGTCGTCGATCCCTGAGAGGATTTCCTGCTTCTACCGTCTTGATGTTTGGGTCGAAGCATGAGATCGATGGTCGAAAATTGACATTGTAACCGAAAGATCAATTCCTACTGTGGTCGCCAGATATTTGTAGGTGAAAATGATTTCTGCTGATTTCGGTAATTTCGGGTGTACGTGTGATAAATAATTTAAACCCTAAACAATGTATTGCAAGGGAGTACTTTAGATTCGAGAGATCAATCTGTACAAATCCAGCCTAAATCAAGAAATGGCCGTTCCGAACTTGCTTCGGTCTCAAAGTGGAGGAGAATGGGTTGGTTTTGGGGAGGGAAGCAAGGAAAGTGATGAGACCAGTTGATTCTGGAAGAGTAGTTGTGTTACTGCGACTTGTATCAGAAAAGTGAGGAGGCTAACAAATGGTAAGCTATCAAGTATTTTCTGAGTGTTGTATATTCCCAAATAAACTTGTTGTTTTGTGGAAATAGGTAAGACCTATTTATACAAGTCGAAGTGAAACGTACCCTGGTCTCATTAAGGAATGGAAAAATGGGTAAGTAAATGGGAGGAGGTGGTAACCGTATGCATGGAATTGATGTTCCATAAAATTGATGTTCCATAAAATTGTAAATGCATGGAATTGATGTCCCATGAACGTTTCACCTTTAACTCCCTGTATTTACTAGCCGCCTCACCCTTATGACACTTCCTTATGACGGGCGTAGTGTACGCCGCACGTTGTAAACCGCCAAACCAATACCCAAGAGGATCCCCCAGTTTGTGATATGTGTTGATGTCTCGAATGTTTTTGTGGAAAACATGTAGCATATAGTTGTTGCCTGGAAAGTTGAGCTTGGGAGACTTGGTAGCTTAGTGACCTTCACGGTCGAGATTTCGTATCTTAAGAGGAAAGGTAGACGTTGATCGTTGCACGCTTTCGTTCGTTGGTGGCCGCATAGGGAAGGCCATCGTGGTGGCGCGGCTAGGTTGGCATGGTATGGAGTCGTGGCTAGGTTGGCACGCCATTGGCATGGCATGGTGGCGCGGCTAGATTGGCACGTTATTGGCGTGGCATGTCCTTTCACAGTTTGGTGTGACCAAACTAGGGTTTTGGGTCAAAAGTTACCATGTGTGGTCTGGTAACCTTGGATGGATAGGATTTGCTCCTGGTATTGAAGGGAAACCGTTGATTGTTGTACGCCTTTGCTTGGTTAGCCGTGTAGGGAAGGCCAGCATGGTGGCGCGGTTATGTTGGCATGCCGTTGGCATGGTTTGGCGTGTCCAAACTTAAGATTTCGGGCCAAAGGTTACCACGCGTTGTCTGGTAACCTTGGATGGCTAGGATTTGCTCCTGGGATTGAAGGGCAACCGTTAATTATTGCACGCCTTCGCTTGGGTAGCCATATAGGGAAGACCATCATGGTGGCGCGTCTATGTTGGCTAGGGCCAAGGCAGGGTATGGTTTGGCTTAGCATGTCGGCCAAGGGTTTGCCATGGGAGCATGGCGCGGCTAGCTTGGCTAGATGCGGTTTGGCTTGACATGTGGGGCTAAGGGTTTGCCATGGGCGCATGGCACGGCTAGCTTGTCTAGGTGCGGTTTGGCTTGGCATATGGGGCCAAGGGTTTGCCATGGGCGCATGGTGCGGCTAGCTTGGTTAGGTGCGGTTTGGCTTGGAATGTGGGGCCAAGGGTTTTCCATGGGCGCATGGCACGGCTAGCTTGGCTAGGTGTGGTTTATCTTGGCATGTGGGGACAACGTTTGGCGTGACCAAGCTAGGGTCTTGGGCCAAAGGTCGTTTGGTAACCTCGAACGGCTAGGATTTGCTCATGGGATTGAAGGGAGACCGTTGATTGTCGCACGCCTTCGTTTTTGTATCTGCGTAGGGAAAGCCAGCAAGGTGGCGCGGATAGGTTGGCATGGGGACATGGCAAGGTGCGTTTGGCATGGCGCGGTAGGTGTGGCTGGCATGGTTTTCCATTGGCACAGGGGTGTGGCTAGCATGGTTGGCATGCCTTGGCACGGTAGGTGTGGCTGTCATGGTCTGCCATTGGCACAGGGGTGCGGTTAGCATGGTTGGCATGCCTTGGCGCGGTAGGTGTGGCTGGCATGGTTTTCCATTGGCACAAGGGTGCGGCTAGCATGGTTGGCATGCCTTGGCGTGGTAGGTGTGGCTGGCATGGTTTTCCATTGGCACATGGGTGCGGCTAGCATGGTTGGCATGCCTTGGCGCGGTAGGTGTGGATGGCATGGTTAGCCATTGTCACATGCGGTGTGAGAATTAGGGTTTTGGCCTGTCGAAACCCTAATTAACATTAAAAAAAGGTACCATGGCAATTTTCTCGCAGAAAAATTAAAGGGTTCAATAAATGTGCTTGGTTTGGAATTATTACTCAAGTTCTGTGACGTCATTGTCTGACTAGGGTTTTTCGATTTTACCCCTAAGCTAAAAACCACCATCAACAGCTGCCTATAAAATGAACAAAAGGTTAGTAGATGTTAAACACACTCTAAATCTTTGGAATCTAAAAAGTTTTGGAAATATTCAAACCAATACAGAAAGCATAAAAAAATCTCTGGTAAACTAAAGGGGCAGTTACCCAAATAAATCCATTGACTCTGAAAATCTAAGAAAAGATTTTTAGCTAGTATGAAATAAAAGAGAAGTTCTGGAAAGATAAAAGTAGGGATAAAAACATATCATTAGGAGATAGAAACACAAAGTTTTTCCACAACAAAGCTAAACAAACATATATAGAAGAAATAGAATAGAAACTCTAAAAAATGATGCTAATGATTGGTTGAATAACAAAGAAGAAATCTTTGACTGTATAACAAATCATTTCCAAAATATAGCTACTTCTGTTAATCTGGAAATTTAACATGACATGATTCAACTAATCCCTACTTGCATAACTGATTTAGACAATTAGGCCCTATGTAGTATTCCAGTAGAGAGTGAGATAAAGAACATAGTGTTCTCTATGGAACCAGACAAAAGTCCAGGCCCAGATGGGGTTTCCTCCCAATTTTTTCAGATAAAATTGGAACACAGTTGGACCAGACATAATTAAAATAGTGCAAACTTTTTTAAAGACATGCAACATATCTAAAGAGATGAATGCTTCGTTCATTTTTTTAATTCCTAAGACTCTAAACCCTGCTACTCATTCGAAATTTAGTCTCATTGCCCAAGCTAATACTTCATATTAAATTGTCTCTAAACTAATGGCTAGCAGGATGAAATGGTTATTTGGTAAGCTCATATCACCCTATCTATCTGCCTTCATCCCGGGAAGGCAGATATCAGATAACATAACAATTGCTCATGAACTGATATACAAAATGAAAAATTATAAATCTAATAAGGGTTTCATGGGTATAGAAATCGACATGTCGAAAGCTCTCGACCATGTGGAATGGAACTTTCTCATATATATTAAAAAATCGGGGGTCTAACAACCTCACCCAATATTTCGATTAGCAATCTGTATGGACAACTCTGAGTTGTTTTCTAGAGAATCAACTAGACTCAATCAATAGAAAATACTCAAGGAGTTATTATCTCAATCTTTCAATTTGATTTACTCAAGAAAATATGAATCACGAGTCTAATCAAAGAGAGATAACTTGGATGGTACCAAATACCAATATCCAAGTGTCAATCAATTTAAATCAACAACCAATAGGTCGGATATTTTAATCGATTGAACAACGCACAACATGTATTACTTCAATTATATAAAAATATAATGCGGAAATGAAATAACACAGACACCAGAATTTTGTTAACGAGGAAACCGCAAATGCAATCTAGTCCAGATTAAACATACACTGTATTAAGCCGCTACAGACACTAGCCTACTCCAAATTAACTTCGGTCTGGACTGTAGTTGAACCCAAATTAATCTCACACTGATCCAAGGTACGGTTATGCTCCTACGCCTCTGATCCCAGCAGGATACTGCGCACTTGATTCCCTTAGCTGATCTCACCTACAACCAAGAGTTGCTACGACCCAAAGTCGAAAACTTTAGCCAACAAATCTGTCTCACACAGAAAAGTCTACAAGATAGATAAATTCGTCTCCCACGAATAACCTATGAGTTTTGTTTCGTCCACTACACCATTTTTGGGATTAGCAACGGCTTCCTGCTGTTGCAAAACAGACTTGCAACATCATATAGTTGTTGCGAAAGGTGGCGTTACATTTTTTTGCAACTGCTCTTAAGCCGTTGTGAATTATCTTTTGCAACAGTTTTCGGTTCACCCAACTATTTTTATCTTGACTTTGCAACTGCTTCAGATGTTGCGAATAGGTTTAGCAACAACAGTCGGCTGTTGCTATATTTTTTTCGCAACTGCTCTCAGCGGTTGCGAAATTAAATATTCGCAACTGTCTCGTAGCCGTTGCGAAATTTGAATCCAAAAAAAAACTTAGAACGGTTACTTTAAGCCGCACCGGCTTTTCTTATTCTGGTTCGAAATTTAGAAACATTTCATTGTTGTTGCTAAATCTTTGTAACAACATAAAAAAAAGTCAATCGTCTGTTGACCTAGTCTTCTTGAGTTCCTTGTAACATTTTTCAGGCAATAAATACCCATATTTTCCGGCCATTTTTCATATTTAGAAAGTATTCCCATATGAAAATCCATATACACAACAAACTAAGGAACACACTATATGAGTCATACAGCACAAATACTTGTCATTCTGAAAATATCAATCAACTCAAAATTACACAAGGAAATCTTACAAAATCTTATAAAGAAAAAAAATTCTTACATTGGATGCCTTCATGAAAAAATGAAAGCTGAAATACTTAAAAAGTATTTTCCCATCTATCAATTGCTTGATATCTGCAAGCACAGTACTACGGAACCTGCCCGCTACCTCATTGTTTCAACTGTTTTGCTTGCACGAAGAAAAAGTTATGTGAACAAGAAAGCTATAGAGTGAAATGGGATTTTTGTAACTTCTTCCGTGAGTTGACAGTGTAAACGTCAGATGATCAGGCTACAAAAAAAATTCAACACAATGTAAGTTTTCTTTACTCACTTGTCGTCATTGCACATCATTACACTTCCAACAAAACGTGTTGTAGCAATCTAAGCATCACTCCCCAGTATATATTAGCCTTCACCATTGTCAAGATTTCAGCTCCTTTTCACTTCATCTTTATGCTCCTCCAAATCCTGCAAACAACCAAAAAAAAATCAATTTAAAGACATCGAATGATAATTGAAACAACCTAAAATTTCGGTAACTGAAGTTAGATAGATATAAATATACCAATAAAACACATGATACAACAACCCTGAAGTATACGTAGACGAGGTTCAGTATTATGCAACAATCCTCAATAGAACACAATTAATCATCCACCGCCACTCCTCAAGTCCACAGGTTCAAAATATGGGTGAGGTTCTGGTTATTGGTGAACACCTCAAATATATTTGTTCATGAATACAAGAGGAAGTTATTCTCGTTAATTAGCACACACAAGTATAAGATGACCTTGGTGAAAGGCAATAATCATGAAACCTTTTAAAGCACTTCATCTTGGTAACCTTTGGAGCACCATAACTGCTCTGTATATCCCAAATTATGACATCAAATTAGAGCAAAAATCTCCAAAACAAATTATGAGCCTGTGTGTATTGTGAATGACACATCAATTAAAAATCTACATCTCATACATAAACAAAAAAAAAATTTCGTTGCCCATCTCATTCTTTCAAATGTAAAGAATGATGATTTAGTAAATCTCGTGGTTTCATCCAAGAAAAAAATATGAGGTGAAAAGATGAAAGAGAAATGTTTATGAGCTTCACTATTAAAATCCGCTCGGCTGTAACAAGTGTACCCTTCATAATATTGACAGCTTCCCCTGTGTCAAAAGCATGAGTAATTACTAACATACCATAATGAGAGTTTCAAGAATTGATTTTCAAGTACAACAGTTAAAAGAAAGTCTAGAATAGTGTAAATTGGTACAAGACTTTCCTGGCAATCATTAACGGGGAACATACACTTTTCCTTATATGTGAATCCTTCCAGTGGAATACCAATGGAGCCTCACATGCTGAATGGATCAGTAGTGAGTTGTGTGAACCTAAACTGTTGATTCAAAATATAGAAAGTTACGACATTAACAATGTAAAAAAATAACAGTTCATCAACCTCGTATCGTATACCATATGAAGCAGAGCCGATACCTATTTATCACCATTTCACCAAATTGATCCCCATAATAAGGATATTTAGGTATATGGTAAGGATGATCCACGAACACTTGTGCAAGATTAAGACATTTAAATAAAAAGACTATCAAAGTAATCATATGTATGAACAAATGCTAATAATTTAGAATTTGCATTACCCAGTCATCACCCGCCCTATACTCGTGGAAAAATGAAACCTCGTGCTCACTTCTAAAGATTCTTTAGTCACAAAATCGAGGAACTGAGAAACCACCACCATTATTAGCATCAGGCTGAGTTAAACTCTATGCAAAAGAAGTAGGTTTTTCTTGAACCTCATACTCATTCTTATTCCAATTATTACCAACCCCGTCATCCTCATAATCAGTCAGTATTCACATAATAGGGTGATGAAGCTATCTAAAAACAATAAAGAGTAATTAGGAAAATATATGAGAAATAATTGTGTTTCTATTCGATAAAGAATGAAACAAGGAATCAACTTTCCCAGGTCTGTGCACTAATCCCCCTCTAGATCCTGGCACTATAATCCCTATAGAAGAAAGAAACAATAAAGAACAAGTTAGAATATAAACGATAACAATTAAAACTGAGAACTGTTCCAATCTATCATGGTGTAGATTCTTTATGCTTACTCATAACTCAACACAGACAAGCTGCAATGACCATCCGTGAATCAATCTCACCCATGAAATAAGTAAGATAACTCTGCAATTTTCAAACTAAAATCAACCCAATCAACATTCAGTAAACAAGTAACTTAAATCAAATCAGTAACTTAAATCAAAATTTGAGTCGATGCAAACTCTAAAATAGATGTTCAAAACATGATTATGAGCTTAAATCTGCTTGGATATTTTCGATTGGAGTTATGGAGGCGCTGTTGAAAATGAGAGAAAAATATGAGAGGTAGAGGAGCTCCTGTGAATGAAAAAGAAGATAAGTGGGGGAATTAGGGTTTGGATATGATACCAACTAAACACACTTGTGAAGGAAAAAAAGGGTGAAATAATCCTTTTTATCTAAACCAATATTACAAAACTGGGCTGAAAAATAACATTAGTGTTACCTTGCACGCAGGAAGGCACCACATGTGGTATAGTAAGTTGTTTCCAATTGCAACAGCCGAAGAGCAGTTGCAGATTTAGCAACTGCAGTGAGCAGTTGCGAATTTTAGAGCTGTTGCGAATTCGCAACAGCTTAAGTGTCGTTGCAAAATTTTATTGCTATTCCGAAAATTTTGTGTAGTGGTCTTTTGATAAATCAAGGTGAATAGGAACCAATCAATAAAACCAGACTTATATTCCCGAAGAATAGCTCAGTTTTATCAATTACCTCACAATAGTCTTAATCGACGCAACGATAAAAGATATTGTGGAATCACAAACAATGAGACAAGATATTTGTGATTACTTTTATATCTTGCCTATCGGAGATAGAAATCTCAAGCCAATTATTACAATTATACTCATACGATAGAAACAACAAGATTATATCACACAACTATAATAAAAGTAGTATCGGTCTGGCTTCATAATCCCAATGAAGTCTTTAAGTCGTTAACCTGGTTTTAGAAGAAGAAAACCAAAGGTTAAAGGAGAATCGACTCTAGCTTAGCAAACTAGTATCACATAGAATGTGTGGGGATTAGGTTTCCCAGTTGCTAGAGTTATCCCTTATATATTTGTTTGTGGGAGAAAACTACTTCTGCTGGTTTAGGTAATTTTGGGTATGTGTGGATGAGAAGTGAGTTTAAACCTTCAACAAATGTGCTGCACGATGAGCACTTTGATTCGAGAGATAATCTATACAATTCTAACCTAAACCGAAGACACGGTCGTTCCAGATTTATTTCGGTCACAGGTGAAGGATGTGAGGTTGATCTTAGGGAGGGAAGCGAAGAAGGTGTTGAGAGTATGAAGGTGAAGGCTATTTGATGACTTGTTAACAGAAAGTTGAGAAGGCTAGCAAATGTTGCAGGCATGATCTGGGTGTTGAATACGATTAACACTTGGTTTTCTGTGTTGTTCGAACTTCTGTTTTTGGAAATAGGGAGGAGAACCTATTTATACAAGTCATTAAGCCTTCTTCACGTATCTCGTGGGAAGTGGAGGAAGTGGAGTGAGGGAAGAGTGGAGTTGTGTGTGAGTGTCACACGATCAGAATTGCCCACTTCTCCCATCTTGACTTAACCGCCCATGTCTTCCTAACACGTTCTTGTGATAGCGCGTTGCACGCTGCACACTGTAAACTTCCAGACCAATACCCCAGTTTGTATCCCCCAGTTGTGACGTGATTAATGTCTCGAGTGTGTGGATCGCGGGACCCACAGGAAATAGTACAGGGTGAACCGTGAACTTGGTATAACATCGCATGCAGCCATCTTCAGTTGACCGTTTGGAGGCTGTATAGACAGGCCATGCCTTGGTCGGTTACCTTGTGAAGAAGAGTGACGGATGGTGGTCATAGTGATACCTTGTTTGCTGGTTGATTCGCACCCTAATCCATTCGTCCAAGCTTGCAAAGCTGGACAGACAAGATGACTCGTAGCCTTGCTTGCGACCGTTGGATGGGAGGCGCGCATGCTGCCTCTTTCGGCCCAAACGTTTGCATGCTTAGAGAGTTCCAATAGAGGAACCGATCAGCCCTGCATGGAGGTAGTACAATGGTGTTCATGCCCATGCCTGCTTGACTCGCAAAGATTTAATCAAAGCCACTCGACTCAGGTGGCAAAGACGAGTGTTTGAGATTAGAATTTATGGAGGGGTCGTGACATGTCACCTTTGGGCGCGCGTACCGAGAAGCTTGACCACTGCCGGTCTTGGCCGATCAGCTAGGCGTGAATCCGGGCCCACGGTGGTCATGCTAGCATGCTCGGTTCCTTCTAAGTCTCCATCTTGGCCTTCCGTCCAAGCCTGCGAAGATGGACGCTCGAGATATTTCTGCGCCGCAAACCCTAATTAGGCTTTTGGACCGGCCACTTTGGGCGATCGGTTTTGGGGTGCGTGCGCCTCCTTTGGGGAGACCGACCATGTATGCAACATCTTGGGTCGACAGTGAGCATGTAAATAAACTTTTAATACATATGGAATACAAAAAATATATAAATAAACTTTGTAGCTCCAATTCCACATGTCTAATCTTCAACAATACTCGAAATCTTCGTCACTTCCAAGTAATCCAATGATCCCAAAGGTTGTAAGTTTAGCATCATCGTTGTTGAAAATCCGTAGCTATAACAATGAGAAAAGCATCGATTCTCAATCATTGTTATACAGTGTCATAGTATTATTACACATCGTCAAAGTCCAATTGCATCACAACTTTAACAACAATACTATGGTGATACTTTACCCCCCCTTAGTAAATACTCCATCTCACATGGAAACTACCCCCCCTTATATAATGATCCGAAAACCATATGTATTTGTAGTGTGAACTACAATTAATTCCCCCCCTTTTTGTCAATAAAATTATCAAAGGTACAAGAACGGGATCCTAATGAAATTTCTGTAAGAGACATTTCATGACCAAAGGTAAATATGTATCATCTTGTTTAGATGCAATCATAAAGCCGAAGCTAAATGTATTCATCAAGGAGTTTATAAAGACGCAAGATAACACCTCTAATATTCCACAGCCGCACTCCCCACAAATATTTGGCAATTAAGCACAAGTTCAAAAGAACTCTCCCCCATAATATGTCATTCCCTAAGGAACAACAAGAGCGACCTTAATTTCAAAAGAAAAGAAGGATTTATTTAGACTCAACAAATTACATACAAGTATGAATTTGGAATCCAATAAGAAATATTCAATCAAATTAACCAAAGCGAACCAAGATTAATTTGACTAAATATGCTCAACACAAGTAAACTTATGGAGACTTAAAAATCAATTATATTAATCACAAGAAAACTTGCAAATAATCTAATTATCATACTCAACCAAACTAATCAAGAGTAATCAATTCAATTGGCCACACTCGACATAAGAATAACTTACGGAATGCTAACTAAATAACCATACTAGATGATTGATTTAGTTCATTTGGGCTCAACATAAGATATTATGGAACCCCGACTAAGATTATCATAACATGACAACCTTAACCGTACATGTACTCAACATAAGAAAATTTATGGAATACAAGCTAAACAACCACACAAGTTGATTAATTTAGTTCTTATAGCATCCCATGGAACAACCTAGCATGCCAATAAGAAATTGACTTAGTTGTATCGTGTTCAACATGAGACACACAATGGAGCCTTCACGGTAATACATAAAAAATAGATCAATAAAGATCTATACCGTGGATAACACAAGGATTCATTCTATGTTTCATTACCATTTGCACAATGACACACAATAAACATAATCCTTGAATCACAAAAGATTTTAACCTATCTTATATCAATAATTGACAATATAGGCTTAACTTTTGTGTTTGTCAAAAATCTATTCATCCTTTTATCAATATATGCATATCAATTCACGAACGACTTTACTTTTGACAAAATATGGGACAATCAAGTTCACGGACGTAAACACAATATCCCATCAAAATATTGCAATATATAAAACCATAAAGATTAATACTGCAACCATCATCTTCCAAACAAACTTAGAATTTTTAACCCAAAAAATCTAAAAACAAGAAGATGAAAACATTGGATATAGCTATGTGTAATCACAATAATGGCTATTCCAAGACACTAGTTATTCTTCTAAACAAAAGATAAAAAATAGAAGATTTACTAGATAATGTTTAACTCAAACATGTCTACTAGATACCGACCACAAGCTAAAGTTCACGTTCGACAACTTCACAGGTTTCAAGACTTTTGAGATTGTGATCTATATCATTAACTGCGTTTTCAGAGAAAATATCCTTATTGAGAAGTTCTTTAACATGTGACTTCATGAGACCAAGGTCAGCGGTAACCTTTTTCAACTCACTTCTAACCACATCTAGATCCTTCATTGTATCAACAAGTTGCAGTTTTGCTTTCTCAAAGTATTTTAGAAAGTCATGAACCACTTCAGCAGACACCATATCCTCATTCTCAACATATTGATATTAGTAGGCATAGTAGCATGAGGCATTATGTGCTCCATCTTCCACAAGAGTTCTTTTCTTTCTTCCTTTTGATTCAACACCAAAACCTTTTACCAGAAATCCCTTTGCAAAACCACCATAGAAAGATGAGGAGGAGGACATTCTTGATAACCCAGAAAAACCTAGAGTATGCGTACGTGACATATGTAACTCAATAGGTCGGCTATTTAAAGGTTTTGTTTGGATGAAGGACTTTTAGGGTTTCCAAGCTGTAAACTCGAAACGGTAACCCGTGTACACACCGAACACAGTGCACCCCACAAGAAAAGAATACGAGACAAATAGACAGAAAAATACTAAGACAAATAAACAAAAAAATACTAAAAGACATTGCAAATACTTTTTAGGCAATACTGTCGGCTGGCACTAGTTTAGCTATAAACGATAAGAGAAGATATCAACTAGGCAAAACATAAATTTCCAAAGTACACCTGACTTTTACACATCTTGCTCAGCAGGATTTTTATGAGCAAGTTCCTAACCTTGTGATTAATTAGCACAAGTATGAGCTTTGAGCTCATCTAAGGAATTGTGTTTATGACCAAGTCTCTTTTTCCTTCTGAATTTTGAGAGAGACTCCTTTTGATTTGAGAAATTATCATAAAACTTACTGTCATCAAAATATGAGACATAGTTTGAGTTCTTACCAGAAGGGTCTTGACTTGAGGAGGAAGACATCATGTTGACAATTTCTTTGTAGCCTTGAATTATCTTTATCAATTAATTTCTCACATCACCATTCTTCCTTCTTTCTCCTGGAATTTTTCTCAAATCATGAGACACGTTATTTTCAGAAACAACGCTTGGTCTTTTCTCAGACGATTCTTGTTAAGACTTTTGTTCTTCTTTCGAACGTTTTAGGAATTTATTGAACTGACCTTCCTGGTAACATACACATGGTACGCATGAAAACTAAAGGGTTTCGACATACAAATGTCAGTTACACCTTTGAGAATTAAGTTTAAGGTGTGTTGAAGTTGAAAAAGCGAGTTTTTATTCAACTTAGAGTTTCTCTTTTGTCTAACAGAACCTTTTGCTTCGCAAAAGAGACATACCTTTTGATCACACGAGTGATTAGGCAGTTTGGTCTTAATATTTTCGTCAGGAGATTCCTTCCTTCCAAATGGTGTGTGTTTTCCTTGATCATAGGAAACTAACATATCTTTCTTAATAGGAAGGTACTCCATTTTTACTTATGATGCTGGAGCATTTTTAGTCATAGCATAAGTAATTGGTATATTGGACTGCTTAGAGCATTCTTGAATAGAGAGTTTGCTCAAGAGATGTTTTATTTCCAAAGCATCATTTTTAAGGTTTTCCTTAAGAGTCATACACGAAGAATGATCTTCAGTATTTTCTTTGGAATTGCAGTCTCTTATCATACCAATAGGAACATTGACATGTTGTCTCAACCGATTGCATCTATCAGCTTGGATTCTAACAAGATTTAGAATCAAATCACCCTCTTCAGCTGTTTCTCGTTTGCTTCGAGAAATGGACTCCTTTAAAGGATAATCGGGATAACACATGTCACAACCCATCTGTCTAGTTTGAACACAAGATTCATCTATATTCGAGATAGAGGAATCTTTCTCTTTAATAGAATTAGACGAGATAGAGTTTTTATTTCTGGTGACGCATTTATCAGAGATGCTACTCTTGTCCATATAGTCAAATCGCTACAAACACAGACTTGTAAGGTCTTGTACGTGTTTGCCTTCTCTGATACCAATTGAAAAAGCGGGGGTCTAACAACCTCACCCAATATTTCGATTAGCAATCTGTATGGACAACTCCGAGTTGTTTTCTAGAGAATCAACTGGACTCAATCAATAGAAAATACTCAAGGAGTTATTATCTCAATCTCTCGATTTGATTTACTCAAGAAAATATGATTCGTGAGTCTAATCAAAGAGAGATAACTTGGATGGTACCAAAGACCAATATCCAAGTGTCAATCGATTTAAATCAACAACCAATAGGTCGGATATTCTAATAGATTGAACAACGCACAACCTGTATTATTTCAATTATATAAAAATATAATGCGGGAAAAAAATAACACAGACACCAGAAATTTGTTATCGAGGAAACTTTAAATGCAGAAAAACCCCGGGACCTAGTCCAGATTAAACATACACTGTATTAAGCCGCTACAGATACTAGCCTACTCCAAATTAACTTCGGTCTGGACTGTAGTTGAACCCCAATTAATCTCACACTGATCCAAGGTACAGTTATGCTCCTATGCCTCTGATCCCAACAGGATAATGCGCACTTGATTCCATTAGCTGATCTCACCCATAACCAAGAGTTGCTATGACCCAAAGTCGAAGACTTTATCAAACAAATCTGTCTCACACAGAAAAGTCTACAAGATAGATAAATTCGTCTCCCACGAATAAACCTATGAGTTTTGTTCCGTCTTTTGATAAATCAAGGTGAACAGGAACCAATCAATAAAACCAGACTTATATTCCCGAAGAACAGCTCAGTTTTATCAATCACCTCACAATAGTCTTAATCGACGTAGCGAAAAAAGATATTGTGGAATCACAAACAACGAGACGAAGATGTTTGTGATTACTTTTATATCTTGCGTATCGGAGATAGAACTCTCAAGCCAATTATTATCATTGCACTCGTATGATAGAAACAACAAGATCAGATCACACAACTACAAGAAAAGTAGTATCGGTCTGGCTTCATAATCCCAATGAAGTCTTTAAGTCGTTAATCTGGTTTTAGAAGAAGAAAACCAAAGGTTAAATGAGAATCGACTCTAGCTTAGCAAACTAGTATCACACAAAATGTGTGGGGATTAGGTTTCCCAGTTTCTAGTGTTTTCCCTAATATAGTCTTTCAAATCTGGGTTTGCAATCAATGTTAGCTTAGTAACAAAGCATTCAATATTCGCCGTTAGAAGAAAACCTGATTAGATACAAGCTAATATCTCTCAACCGTTAAATCAAAAACTTACCTTGCCATACACACATGTACTTGATGATTTTGGGTTTGTGTAACCGTACCCAAACGTGTACAATAGTTGGTTCACGATTAGTCAACCAAATGGTTATCCAAATGATAACTTTCATATCAACCATATTATACTTCACCATAACTAGTCCAAATGACTCAAATAAACTAGTTAGAGAGTTGTTCAATTGCTATGAGATCTTATGTATTACACAAGACACAATTGAAGCAAAAATGATGTGATTCACTCGAATTGATTCATGAACTATAAAGCCACGGTTTGCAATAGAATTTCTTAGATAATTTAAATAAGTTCACGAACATCGTTTTTAGACATAACCACTCAAGTTCGTGGACTTAAGTAACCGGTTGGAGTTCACAAACTCCAGCAGAAATTCTCGGGTTCGAGAACTTATGTCAGTTCGCGGACTAAAACCAAGCTTCAACTCCAGCATAAATTCTCAGATTCTAGAACTACGCTCGTTCGCGGACTAAGTTCGCGGACTGGGGTGACTGCTCAAGTTCCGGTTTTCACTTGATCAACAAAGTTCGCAAACTTCGGTTCAAGTGCATAAGGACTCATACATATATGTGTTACCACAACAATGTTTATATCCCCCAGTGGTTATATTGTCTAAACTCTTATTTCAATCATTAAAACATTCTTAGAGGACGTCATATAGTTGTTATTCACGAAATAGTTTTCGTCAGAGCAATTTTCAAAGTGATTGAAACATAACATGCTTTCGTCACTAGGCAAAGATGAACTTGGCTAAAGCGAAAGCTTTACCAACACATATTTTGAGAAATAGATAAGCGAGATATACTCAGCTCGAAATGTCACATGTGTATATCTTTAGTCTATATAGTAAAACGACTTTTGTCTCAAGATAAGAGATATAGTAGATAGACTTTTGAGTGATAGATAAGTTCAAGTCTCCACATACCTTTTAGTCGATGAAGATCCACCGGTTCGTTGAGTAGTCCTTAGTCTTGTATGATGATTTCCATGGAGTTCTTGAGCTCAACTACACTTTATATCCTATTCCGAGACCTTAGCTATAGAAGACTAGAAATCAAGACTTTATAGTTTTGATCACTAACATTGACAAACATGCTTGATATAGAAACGCATGCGATTTCGACCGAGAAGTGCTCTAACATATATAATCAGCATAATAGGGTTTAATAGTATGGTGTAACCTTGTATACACAGTGTATATCCACAACTATACTTTCTGTCCTAATCAATAGGTCTCCAACAAAGTTTTTCAAACCTTCGAGAAGTTTGCGACAAGGAGACCCAATCTCGCCATACTTGTTCTTATTATGTATGGAGGCTCTATCTCGAAAAATGATGAAAACTCTGGATTAATAAAAGGTATTAAAATTGTTCACCAGACCTCGACAGTAAGCCACTTACTCTTTGCAGACGACTGTCTGTTGTTCTGCAAGGTAAATGACAAACTTGCCATAACTTGGTGAAACTGTTTACTGAATTTGGTGATGCCTCTGGTCAGTTCATCAATCCGAGCAAGTCAGATGTATTCTTCCGCCCAAAAGCTGAAGCTCATATTAGACGTAGAGTTAAAAAAATCTTATGTGTCAAAGCAATACCGATAAAAGATAAATATTTTGGGTCACCTCTATTAGATTGAATGCTTTGAACCATTTGTGGAAAAATGAGGAATAAACTACACAGTTGGAGGAGAATAAATCTAAACACGGCTGGTAAAACTGTCATGGTAAAAAATGTGACAACTTCATTATATGCTTACCAAATGAACAGTTTTAAAATACCAGTTAAGATTTGTAAAAGCATTATTAACCTTCAAAGAGACTATTGGTGGGGGGAAAATGATAAAGGTTTAAATGATAAAGGAAAAATGACGTTTTTCTTAAGGGATAATTAGACTTTGGTACTCAGGTTTTGCCCAACACTAGGCTTTGATCTAACATTTGTCCAACGTTAGGGCTTGGTACCTGGACCAAACGTTGACCCAAGTTGACTAGGTTAAGTATTAACTTTTGTTTAATAATTATTAAAAAATTTATATAAAATGTAATTATTAAGGAGTTTACTATAATGCCCATCGGTTTCCTTAATATTTATAAAATTCTGAAACCATCTAAAACTGCTCAGAAAACCTTATCATACCCAACTCCTCCTGGACTGACCACATCACCAGCTATGTTGCCTGACCTTTCGTCGGTTGCGAAAACACCATCATGAAGCGGCAGCAACATTTCATCCAAAGAACCATCTGAACCGATTGCAGTCATACTGAACTAGCTTAACTAAGACAGAATCAGCCAAGACTGACGACTGCCTTACTAATTCTAGCCATGGAAACACTTCATTTATACTAAATTTCAGACATATGAGACCCCTATTGCATATAAACCAGGATCAACCACCACTGCAACCATTTACCTTTACCTGCAAACTCTTGTCACCACTTTACTGTACTCAAATCGATTGACCAAACCACCATGAACATACCATAATGCCAACCCATTACTAATTTCTATTTTCTCTGTCAAACCCTATCCAAAACCAGTCACAAATTCAACCATTCCTTATCTTCTTCTTGATTCGAATTCCTAGTTCTAACAACAAACAACAACAACAATAGCTTTAGAAGAAACTGAATCCACCCATCTCCTCTATCAATTCATACCTAAGCAACTTTTGAATCAAACAAAAGCCTATTTTTCGAATCAAATCAAACCCAGACTCTAATTCCTTCTTGTCCATAACTGATTGAACCTTCAATCGAATTCCTAAACCCCAACTCCTCAATTATATTCTTGTTCTTCAGACTTTACGAAACCCCAACTTCTTCGACCTTAAACAATCAACACCATAACATAAATCAAACCATAACCCTTTCGTTCTTCAACTATCAATAACTCAATTATCCTATCAAATCTGTTCAATCTCAAAAATCAATCTAAAAACCCTAATATGATACTCTGAGATGCATCTCCGGGATCTTAATATCGATTCTGCGATTTACAACAACCTTGTCACCTTCAACGCCCATACACATACATCAATTTATTTCCCCCAAATCAAATCTCAATCAAAACTCACAAATCAGCTCAATTCAGCAGCAAAAGATAAGAAAGAAGAAGTCGAGAAGAGGAAAGAAGAAAAATAGAAGAGAAATGATTTCTCCTCAATCTGGTTTTGGTATAATCCAAGATGGAAAAAAAATTCTTTGGATTTTAACCATTGGATCAGATTCCATTTAGGGGTACATTTGTAAACTAATAAATTTACAAGATTTTTATTTTATAAAATTAAGTAAAGACCGGTCATAAACAATCAATGCATGTCAACGTATGGTCCAGGTACCAAGCCCTAACGTTGGACAAATGTTAGACCAAAGCCTAGTGTTGGGCAAAATCTGAGTACCAAATTCTAATTATCCCTTTTCTTAAAGATTGAAATCAGTTAATAAACCACTTGAGGAAGGTGATTTAGGAATAAAATACGTTAAAAACTTTAATACTGCAATGATTGCGAAGATGGGATGACGGATAAAAGAAACACCTGATTATCTTTGTGCCACTATTCTCAAATCAAAATACTACCCGAACAGTGACATCATTCACACAAACAATACACCAAATAGAAGAGATAGTTGGATCTGGAAAGATCTTCTAACAAGAATTGATCAAATAAAAAAGGGTTGCTTTTGGTGATCAGGAAAAGAGGAAACAATTGACATATGGGAAAACTATTGGATACCAGAAACAAAGGTACCAATCAACAAACATACCACTGACATTGAAGGATTAACAAAAGTAAAACACTTCATTACCAACGAGACTGGGATATTGCTAAGCTATCAAAATGCTTTGATCAACGGACCATAAAAAAAATAGGAAGATAAGCATACGTGGAGAGGATAGAGAATACGTAATTCCACACTGGTCTTTAAATGAGAAAGGGAAATTCTCAGTAAAATCCTTGTACAACTATATTAGTTCCATTGGGAACATTAATGCTCACTGACTCAAAATATGGAACATGGACATATCACCATCTGTTAAACATTTTGTATGGAAGACTGCTCACGCCATACATCCTAACAGTATGAGAATGACAGCTATCCTTCCAGACATTGATACAAAGTGTAAGTTGTGTGGAAGGAGTCATAAATCCTTAACTCACCTGTTCCTAAACAGTGATTACACAAACCAGGTTTGGATGCATTTGAATTTCGATATGCAGTTTATTATAAATGGGAAAGCTGATTTTCATGAATGGCTGAATGATTGTTTTAAAGACAACAATAGATGAGGGTATTATTGTAAATTGGAAAGTTACGTGTAGTGTAACTATATGACATATATGGAAAGCACGGTGCAACGTATTCTTCAAAAAAGAAAAATAGGATATTGCAGTCACAACAGACAGTATAATAATTTGTTTGAATGACTATAAGATGGCAACAAAGAAAGGCTATGATGTAATGCAAACACTATACTACAACCCCCTGAATGATGAATCTCTGACAGTAATAACTAATAATGAAATAGAAAGGCAGACATGGTACCTGGACTTAAAGATAAATATAACTTTGATAATGATGAATTCAGGCTCAAATGTTGCTAGTGCATTAACATTATGTGATTACTCAGGAAATATTAGAGAAGCAAGAGGAATCAGCACGGATTGCGACACCACAAAGCAACTAGCATAAGAAGGCGCAGAAGCGGCTTTCCGCCGGGCAACAAAATGCAGTGGGCATACGATCACTTTCAGAAGTGACTCTCAACAAACTCTCATGCTGTTGATCGGAAAGTACGCAAAGGCTAGAGAGAAGAGATACACAATTAACATAGACTTTGGGAACAACAATGATTATTCTATAAACTTTAGAGTGAATGTATTTATATTTTAGTAAGGAGAATAGACATTTTTTGGGCAACCAAACTAGTAGTGATTTGTAATAAGTATGCAATCAAGAACACCTGGAAAGGATATAGCTTATGGGCAATCCTAACCTATTTAAACATTCAAAATTGGAACAATGATGTAATAATTCACAGGAACTCTCCATACGGAGTAACTGGAAATTTAATTTCAATAGAATGAGGATTTCCTCTTTTTCAAAAAAAAAAAAAAAAAAAAAAGGCCAAATTGGTGTATACCCAATTTTAAGTGGACTCTTTTTAAGGGCTAAGGGGGAGTCCTAATAGGTGAAGTTACAAAACTACCCTTACCCTTTATAATTCTTATTACCCTAAATCAGTTTCATTTTTTTCATTTCATCTTCTTCTCCTCCACCTAAACCTTACAATATTCTTCATCCCCCACCATTGAAAACTCATCGATTAATTCGTCGTAATCGTCGATTCGAAAATTCTAATTAATCTTCAAACATGGAGCCGCCACGGCCTAGTCGTATGAAAACCACAAATAGAAAATGCAATGAATACAACCCTGGAATTGCAAGTTTAGTTCAAAAGAAAGAGAAGAAAAAAGCAGTTGAAGAAGAAGAAATAACCGCCGCTGAAAAAGAAGAAATGACGCGATTGAGAAAGTAAGGGCCTACTTAAACTCACTGTAGTACTTCAATTTCATGTTTGCATGTCAAATTAGGTCAGAAAAATTGAATTTGCGAATTTGCAGTTATTTAGCCAGCAAGGTGTTTGTTCCTCGACCTTGCCGAATTTTCATAGTTAGGGTTAGTCGGCAAGCTCTTAGGTTGAAGATCTTGCCGGCTGTTGAGTACCTGTAACTGATTTTACAGGTTCGGCAAGGTATTCAACCTTAATACCTTGCTGGCGATTTTTTTTTTTTTAGTCAGTAAATTTTTACCCTGCCGGCTGTTTTGAAAATAGTTTGCTCTCCTGATGCCTAAAATCTTAAAGTCGGAACGGTATTTGGATACCACCTTGCCGGCTGTGTTTTATCCGGAACTGTGTTGGTTATAGACCCTGCCGGCCAAAGATAGTTGGCGTTTTCTTCATTCATAAACCTTGCCGGCCAAAGATAGTCGGCGTTTTCTTCATTCATAGACCCTGCCGGCCGAAGATAGTCGGCATCTTCTTCATTTATAGACCTTTCCGGCCAAAGATAGTCGGCGTTTTCTTCATTTGTAGACCTTGCTGGTCAATGTTTGTCGGCACCATATTCATCGGTAGACCTTGCCGACTGTTTTCATTTTCAGAACCAAATTTTTTGATCGAACTCATAAGACAAAAGGTTTAATCTACTAAATTATAATTTCATAAGTTTTAATCTAAACTCAATTAATTATGCTAATCAATTTTTTTTAGTGTTAATTAAACAAGGATATATTAGCCATTTTGAAAATACAAGGTTAAAGGGTGGCTTCTTTTACTTCAAAATGATCCAGATTTTGTCTCATTAGGTATATCCCAATTGATCTGGGTATACCCCAATCAAACCTGGAAAAAAAGGCGTCCATGCATGTTCAACAAATAACGAATCACTTTGTACTTGACTTGAATACCAAAAGAACTTTCTTTCATCAAAACACATTCATTTTTTTTTCCTGGAAAATTGGTCATTTGTCCAAATAATTTTAAAACATGGTTCAAATTGACGAGTAAAAATTAGTACTAGTGAAATGGACACCAAAAAAATAGTAAAGATGAAACTGGATTCATCCTGACTTAAACTTTAAAAATAGCAAGGATGAAACTAGATGTTTTCTGATGTATATTAAAAATAAGAAAAAATATTTGAAAATAGCCAGGATGTAACTGTTTACATCCTGACTATTTTTAAATTTTTGTCAATTTAAACAATATCAAAATCTAAATATCATTTTCACCCAGAAATTGTTGATTTTGGTATTCTCAATCAATTTTGTGAATTTTTTTTTATGCAAGAATCAAAACACATTCGAGAGAGTTTCAAATTGCTACGTACAATTGGTGATTTGGATCATTTCCAGGTGCCCCATTGGTTCAAAGAATCAGGTGATGAAGGCACATTAAGATGCCTTTCAATATAGAAGAAGAAAAGCTAAAATGACGCACGAATTGTTGCGTGGATGCATCCAGTGGCGCGTATTTTATTACCGTTGGATCCGTGACTGTACTTCTCGACATGGAAGCTGTCGCAACAACCAAAATGTGAGCACATGACACACGGCGACATCCCAGTTAGTTACGCCATTATTCTACTGGTATGATGACCTGCATCGCTAGTTATATACTCCACTCGTACTCCAGCTTCCTACTTGAGCTAAAAAAGGCCCACCAAAAGAATCAACTGACACTATTTTAAAACGTGGCAGAACACTAAACCAGTAATCTTCTTGATAGATGTATACTATCATTCTCTTTTGGTGAAGTGGATCTGGCAAGTTAGAAAATAGTTTTGGTGAATGACTTCCACACCTTTGATTTGTGGAGTCGATGATTTATTTATAGCTTTCAAAAGAGATATATATTGATGGTTACAACTGCTCGGCTACTTAATAGCAACAGGGTGCTATACTGACGCTAACAAGAAGAATAAAAATAGCATGAAGACTCTCCCTATGAACTCGGTCTTGTTGATGGGTTCATTGTTTTTGTAGCGAGTCTTCAGCTGCTGAGTTGGTAACCTTAACACCTCCCCTCAAGTTGGACGGTAGTTGACGGATGTGCAACTTGCTACGTAAGAGTTGATATCTAGGCGCATGCAGTCCCTTTGTAAATATATCCACAAGTTGATCTTTTGAACTGATGAACTGTACAACCAGCCGTTTATCCGCCACCCTCTCTCTGACAAAGTGATAATCTATCTCGATGTGTTTCGTCCTTGCATGAAAAATTGGGTTGGCTGTTAAATAAGTTGCCCCTAGGTTGTCACACCACAGTATGGGTGTAGTATGAGAAATGCATAGTTCCTTAAGAAGAGACTGTATCCATATCAGTTCAGAGGTTGCTATTGCGACACCACGATACTCCGCCTCGGTACTCGATTTAGAAACGGTCTTTTGCTTTCTTGCATTCCAGGAAATTAAATTGCCACCAAAATATATACAATAGCCGCTGGTAGAACGCCTGTCATCCAAACTTCCAGCCCAATCAGCATCAGAATATGCTTGAAGAGAACAATCCTGGTTGCGTCGTAGATGCAATCCATAATTAATTGTATTTTTGAGATAGCGAAGAATCCGCTTAACCAAATCCCAGTGTTCTTCATAAGGTTCATGCATGTACTGGCAAACCTTATTGACCGCGACAGATATATCTGGCCTCGTCAGGTGTAAATATTGTAATGCGCCAACCACACTCCGATACAAAGTAGGGTCTGCAAATTTGGTGGTGCCAATCTTTCTAATACGTGTAGAAGGAGCTAGAGGTGTGCACACAGGTTTGACACCATCAAGCTTTGTGCGCTTTAGAAGATCGGTCACATATTTCCTTTGCGTCAAAATTAATTCATTAGGCTGCCGCATGACCTCCACTCCCAAAAAGTAACTCAAATCACCCATGTCTTTCAAGGCAAAAGCTGCACCAAGATCCGAGATCAGCTGTTGTATCTTATCAGGATGAGAACCCGTGACAATTATGTCATCCACATATACAAGTACGTAAGTAATCGAATCTGCAGTTTTTAAGATAAACAAGGAACTGTCAGAGATGGATCCAATGAACCCCAAAAGCTGCAAGTAGGAACTCAGTTTAGAAAACCAATCCCTCGGCGCCTGTTTAAGTCCATATAGTGACTTATGTAGCTTGCAAACATGGTTTGGATAATCCGGATCAACAAAACCAGCTGGTTGTTGCATGTATACATCTTCTTCCAACTGACCATGGAGGAATGCATTTTCTACATCGAGTTGTTTCAGCTGCCAACGATTCATTACCGCAACAGAAAGTACAAGCCGGATGGTGCAAGGTTTCACAACCGGGCTAAAAGTCTCCCCATAGTCCAATCCTTCTTGTTGATTATAGCCCTTGGCTACTAGCCGTGCCTTATACTTGTCGATGCTCCCATCAGGATTCTGCTTCACACGATAAACCCACTTGGAACCAACAACATTCATGCCCTTTTCGTATTTTACCAAGGAAAATGTGCCATTGCGAATTAAGGCATTCATCGAACTTCCATAGTGACTTTCCACTTGGGGTTTTTGGATGCAATTCTATAACAAGTTGGCTCCATATAATCATCCTCAGTGAGTGGGTGTTTCGACGCTGTTAAGCATAGCTTATTAACTGGTTTGACAATACCACTTTTGGACCGTGTTACCATAGAATGTGGTTTTCTTGCTGATCTGCAGTCCGCATTATTCTTGTAAAGTGGCTTGTGTGTGCTGTGAAATGCTTGCCGTAGACATAGAGTCGGAGTAGGTGGAAGTAGCTGAATCTGACAACTGTGGTTGCAGCTGTGTATTACCCGATGTAGACAAAGTTGGTGATGCAGACGTGGTACTGTTATTACGAACTGGAGAAGCTGCTGAAGGTGCGTCACTTTGTGCATGTAGTTGGTCAGATACAGTTGGCACAACAGCTGTTACAGGACGTCTAACAAATGGGGATGACAACAAAACACTTGTACTGGAAGGAGTTTTACCTTGGAAAAGCTGGGGATCACGCTGCTTGAGAGGCTGAAACGGGAATGTATTCTCTTCAAAACGAACATGCCGTGAGATGTAAACCCTTCCTGTATCTTGATGAAGACACACATATCCTTTATGAGTATTGCTGTATCCTATAAAGACACACGGGAGAGATCTGGGATCAAGTTTGGTT
This sequence comes from Papaver bracteatum, assembly GCA_023529315.1. Classification (NCBI taxonomy): domain Eukaryota; kingdom Viridiplantae; phylum Streptophyta; class Magnoliopsida; order Ranunculales; family Papaveraceae; genus Papaver; species Papaver bracteatum. The sequence goes on from JAJJWX010000075.1 coordinate 190,905, forward strand.
GTATTGTATTGCCTAAGACAAGGGTAGGCTAAACACCCAAAAACCCGAAGAAAATTGTAATCAGGTTTGAGTTTAAATAGAAGTTCCAAAGGTGTTGAACTGTCTGACACAGATTTTGGAAGACGATTTATGAGATAGCAAGCCGTGACAAAAGCATCTGCCCAAAAAGTTTTGGGCATATGCGCATTAAACAACAATGCGAGACCTGATTCCGTAACATGACGAATACGGCGTTCTGCCAAACCATTTTGGGGAGATGTATGAGGACAGATGAAAACGATCTTTGAATTCCGGATGCACTAAGGTATGAAGTAAATTTTTGAATTCTAAAGCATTATCGATTTGTAAAACTTTGATTTTATGGTCGGGTTAAGTTTTCTACTTGTTTATGAAAAGTCATAAACGTGTGTAGAGCATCAGATCGTAACACAAGAGGAAATACCCATGTAAAATGTGAAAAGACATCCATTATGAGTAAATAATAACGATAACCAGACCTTGATATATTGGGAGAAACCCAAATATCTGACACAACTAGACTCAATGGTGTGTCATAGACAGTACTACTGGAGGTATACGGCAATTTCTTGCTTTTGCTAAGATGGAAAGAGTGGCAAAAATCAAACCTCTTATTGGAAATAGAAAGAGAATTTTTACGACAAACTTGAGACACAGTTTTTAACATAGGATGTCCTAATCTTTGATGCCACAATGGGAAAGAAGACGAAACATTGGCTTGCGGCTTGACAACGTTTTCCAGCTTGTCTAATCCTTCAAACACGTACAGGCCATTCCTATTCAGTCCTCGTAGCAGCGTGAGCCCCGTATGCTTGTCCTTAACAAGAAAATGAGAATTGTGAAACTCAAAAAACACATTGTTGTCTTTACAAAACTGACACACGGACAACAAATTGGTTTTAATATCAGGCACATGGTATATATTGTTCAACAAAAAATATCTGGAGTTGTGAGTGAAAATTCCATTACCAACATGTGCAATTTTAAGAGTATTACCATTGCCAACATGCACAACCTCGATCGTCGTATTCATGAGGTATGGTAAGGTTACGCATGTCGACGTCAAATGATGAGTCGCGCCGATCTGTTACCCAGGTATTTCCTCAAAGCACCATTTGGAAGAGCAATATAGGCGCGGGAGGCTTAGGATCGCTTGTTAGATGGCTTGTAACGAAACCAACAAACATCACCCAAGTGACCCTTTTTCTTGCAAATCTGGCATTTTTCAGGGCTGGTATTGCTTTGCTGAGGAGACTGATAAGGTCTCTGGTTTTGAGTTTTTGGTTCTTTGGTAAGACCCCCGATGTTGGCTGACATTTCTTGGCGCACCTCTCTCGCCAGATGCACTCGACACAAAACAACATTAGCAATTGGTTGTTGCAGTTCTTCATGCTGGCGTGCGATTCGCATGTCAAAGTTAACAAGATGCGAGTAGAAGATATCCATGGTCATATCTTCCATCGTGCTCGTGGTGGAAACGATTGAATCATACGCTGGTTCAAGCCATTACTAATGGATTGCTTTTTCTCATCATCGAAGAATCTGTATATCCACGATCTGCAAGTTGGGCAAACAAATCCTTAGCCTCATTTAAAAAGACTCGTAGAGTTTTGTTACCTTTGCTCATGTTGTGGAGCTGTTTCTTAAGATTCATCTGGTGAAATTTTGTCTTTGAAGCATATTCTGCTTCAAGCCTTTCCCAAACAGCCTTAGCAGTATCAAGATCACGTACCACACCTAGGCATTCTGGAGTAAGAGTGGAGATCAACCAACCCACTAAAAGCGAGTCTTGCTCTTCATAAGCTGTAAAATCAGGGTTTACAGCATCAGAGTTTGGTAGGGTTCTGTTAGGGATGGGTTTAGTACCATCTATGAATCCAGTTAATCCATGGCCCTTGAGAATGGGTTTAAACTGTGTCTTCCACAGTGGATAATTCGTTTATGTTAGTTTCAGAGTAACAAGATGATGGATTTGAACACTGCGGAGTTGATTTGTTGTAGCCATCTCTCTGTGCTTGGGGTTTTTTTTTTTAGGTATTGGAAGCGTAGCTTGGATCAAGGATGATACCAAGTTAGAAAATATTTTTGGTGAATGACTTCCACACCTTTGATTTGTGGAGTCGATGATTTATTTATAGCTTTCAAAAGAGATATATATTGATGGTTACAACTGCTCGGCTACTTAATAGCAACAGGGTGCTATACTGACGCTAACAAGAAGAATAAAAATAGCATGAAGACTCTCCCTATGAACCCGGTCTTGTTGATGGGTTCATTGTTTTTGTAGCGAGTCTTCAGCTGCTGAGTTGGTAACCTTAACATGGCAAAACAATAGCCACTCAAATTTCAGGTCTAACATTAGCTGTTATTGGTAAACTTCAATTTCCCGCCCACTGACCTTCAAATTCCCCAAGGGCCAGAAGAAACGCTCGCAAATTGAATTTTTAAGGAAATTTGTATGTTGCTTAGGATTCTGTGCCCTTAAATAAATAACTCCGCCAGACAGAACGGTCCCACCTCTCTTTTTACCGAATGTCAAGTTACAGTCTCGTAAGGCCTCTCCCTATGTGTATGTCAAAAAAATGAAGTTTGGCATGCCAGGTGGCATGACAAATGAGTTTCCCCACTATGGTAGACATGACAAACTTGATTAAAAACATATATTTAATTGTGTTGGGTGGGATCCTAATGAATAAAAAATATATTTGTATTTGTGTGGTGAGGTATTTATAAAAAATTTAGAATTATAATATAATCAGTGAGACACTTTAAATATAAAAATATATTGAAAAGGTGAAAAAGTAGGAGAGAATGAGAGATTATATATATATAATATTAATCGGAGATAAAGTCTTTATCGGTGGAGACAAAGAGACTATCGCTGGAGACAAAGAGACCATAGAGAGATGAAAAGACCATCGAGCAATGGAGTCTTTATCGCTCGCTGGAAACTCCATCGTGTATGCCTATATGTCAAATTTGACATATAATCATATAAGTTTGGCAGTTTGACATATCCATAGTGGGTGCATATATGCCAAAAATCATTATTTGGCATATGCATAGGAAGAGGCCTAAGTCGGTCCAACAATCATTTTTGGTACTATATCCGGACCTCCCATAAGTGGTCACGGCAATGGTGGATCACAGCATGTGAATTAAAATGCAGTCTGCTTTTCGTCGGAGAAGTAGATCCTAAGCTACAGCGAGAAGAGATTTTTACTTCTACCCGTCTCGCGGTCGTTGATCGTTGACCGTGCGGTCTGTCTAGTTGCCTGGAAGGGGACACGCGTGGGGACTATAAATGATGCTTTAATAGCGAGAGACAGAAATCTAAGCATCACAAAAAAAGAAAGGCCTTAATAAGACCCTCAATAAATAGTCTCGAAGAAAAACATTTGATTTTTTGTTGTATTTGGGTAATGACCCTTGAATTAGGATCAACCTTCACATTTATATTTAAAATCTGTGACCTACTTCTTTTTGTCTTCACTCTTTTGAAAAACCAAAACCCTTATCAAAATCCAGAGAGAGAAAACAAAGAAGAAGAGACGAGAGTGAGGTTTCTTCAGTTCCCTCCACACATCCACACAGCGAGAATTACACAGAAAGAGAGAGTCATCATCAATCGAGAAGATGCCTAAAGGTTCAAAGAAGAGAAGAGCTGAGAGAAGGAAGAAGGAAACTGGAATCCAAACTCCTCCTAATGGTATTTGTTTTTTTTTTTAATCTTCAAACTCCAAATCTGTGTTTCTTCTACTTTATTGATTTGAAATTTGTTTTTGGTTATGATTTTGATTTTTTTACTGTTGATTCTTTTGATAGGAATTGAGGATCCGAAATCGAACTATGAGAAAGATATTATCGAGGATGTTAGTTCTTATACAACAACTACTACTACTACTGGTAGTAGTAATCAGGATTTAGGTCATGAAGAGGAAGAGGAAGAATCAAAAGCTCGATTGGTAAATACTGGAGAGAGTAAAGAGGACGAAGAAGTTAATCAGATAATTTTTTCTAAAGATATCAAACTTGAAGATCATGAAGAAGAGAAGATTGTTGTGATTGAAGGAGATTATTCTGATAAGAATAGTAGAATTATTCCTATTGATTCTATTAAACAATCAGATTTTGATTCTTCATCTGATGGAAATAACTCATCTGGAAGTGGTAGTGGTAGTAGTAGTAGTGGTGGTAATAGTTCTGATGAAGAATCATCTTTTCAAACTAATCCGGTCGATAAGAAACAAGATGAGATTGAGATGAACAAGGAAGAAGATTATTGCAATTTAGTTACTGATTCTTCTCCTCCTCACTATGATCAGATTGAGCAAGAGGAGGTGATTTCATTTTTATCTGAAGATGTAACTGTTAAAGGTAGCTCTGCTGTGAAAGAAGCGCTTGCAGAGGAATCGAGTCTGAATGATTTTCAATCTAAGGATATGCTACCGACTAGTGATGATTTGATTACTGAGATTAGTAATGGTGTTGATGGAAATCATCAAGAGATTCATGATATCTCTGATACGGAGGTCTGTGGTTAACACTGGAGTTGAATTTTATCAGTAATAAACTAGTTTTCGTTTTGTTATGAATTTTCTTAACTGTTCCATTTCTTTTTTTTTCAGGATCAACAGGTAGCTCCTGCCCCTCCACCATTGCAACCATCTTCATGGAAGGGATGTTGTGGATTGTTTGATGTTTTTATGGGGTCAAATAGGTGAAGAGGTGGTCTAGGGACTGATTGTAAGTATATTTATTTATGTAAACTTGCAAAATTGACATGCATATTGGTTTTGAGTCTGGAGTTTTAATTGTATGGTAGGTTGAGTGCTGCTCTCTGTCTAATTGTGGCTCGTGGATGTCTAATATTTCATGATTTTTCTATGGCAAAGCTGTTTTTTATTAGTATATTTCATTTGAATTGTATGACGATTATTTCGGTTTCTTTGATGAACTTTCTTTGGTTATTAAATTTTAGTATGATGATAATAGGATTAAGAGAATACTGTAGTAACCTCAGGTGAAAGGAGCACTTATCTTGTACATATTTTGATTGATCCAACTGTGTATCTAAACACATTTCCTCTGTAGTTGTGCTCGTATAGAGGAACGCATACTAGGAATATGATAGCCTGATTGAAGCAAGAACTGGTTTGTAAAAAAAATAAGAAAGTGTTTTTTTTTAATGTTTGCCATAATTCTTGCAGTTCATTAGCTATCATAAGAGTAAAACTGGGTAATGATCTTTCTCTTTGCCATAGGAGGGCATTACTTTTCCACTAACAGCTTTCAAGAAAAAAGCATCATACATATCCAATAAAGGTGTTAAGTTACCTGACCTTTTCAAGGTCTGCCTTAATTACTAACATTTATTCAACTTCCTGTCAAATGATAGCTTAATCCTATGCAAGGTTGAAGATGATCAATAGTTTTACATTATTTACATAAAGCTTTTGTTGACTTTACCTGACTGTCTCGTCAAGCATATTAAGATCTGATCTGCTAATATATCAACGATATGCAAGGCTCTCTATGTGATGTCATATATATTTTAGTAACATGTGTTTCTTTGGATAATTGAAATTAAGGGATCCATATTACTGGATGCACCATGAATTGGAGGCTTTCACCAAAGAGGATAAGTCACACTTGTCTCTACGTTTGACTTTAAAGACCATTATCCGTTTTTGTGAAGAAGGATAACAATTTTAACACTGGTTTTAAAAGCTAAATTTGCACCTAGCTGATTTTATTACATAGGAACCTCAGTTCATGTAATTTGGATAACTGTGCATAAATATGAACTTCTGGACATTTATATTTAATTGTGCATAACCTGGATTATACACTTGTTTGAAAGGGTGTCATTTGGTTTATGATTTGCTGCTCTATTCAAAGCTATTGAATGTGGTAACTCGGTAACAATAGATGGTTAGTCTCTGGTATTTTGGCATAGATGACTAATCATATATGACTGGAAGGATTGCTGTGTAAAACCCATATTTTCATCCTGTTTTTTTTTTTTTTTTTTTTCACAGTGATTCTGTAATTATATTTTCTTGGTTCTTCTTGATTGTCCTTGTGGCATATCAAGTGGTTTACAAGTTTCTGTCACATACAACCTGACTGTCTGGTTCTTCCCTCCTCTCTATGTGCTGTTTAATTCTTATGGTTTCAGTTGGCATTAAAAGACTCATAATATACTGTTCTGAACTGTCAAAAACTGTTATCCATGGACCATGATGTCGATCTTGTACTCATTTTGTGCTGAGTTTAGATGGTGGCTATATAGGGATTTCTGCCACAAGTGTAGGTCTATAAGGTTTTTCCGTCTTCTTGTACTCTGAGTCTGTGCACACTGGACCTACTATATAATGTAGTTCGAATGTTTGCTATTTATTCTTAAGGTCTACTTATGGACTTGATTCTTTAATCAGTTAACTCAAATCCTTCTGCATTAAATACTGATGCGTTGTTTTACTTTTTCTGATGCAGAACCGTGAATGGCAGAGAATGGATCTAAAGAGATGTACATTTGATCAAAGAGCTTGCCCGGTTAGTCCAGAAGGATATATTTGTTTGTGATATTCTTAGAAGTATATTTAGCTTATTATATCATGGTAAACTTTCTCCAAGGAGAAATAATGGACTAGAGGGGTTACTGCTTATAGATATCTGAATTGCATCAGGACTAATGGTGCAGCCCTTTACCAGCTTAATCTTTCTAGTTTTTTTTTTCTTTTTAATTACAACTATGGAATCACTAGACGTCTTTTAAAGATGGTACTATACCAGTTTTTTTGGTTTTGTAATCGTAGAATTTTCTCTTCAATATATAGTAACTTTTGGTGTGCATATATGGTGGGCCCGGAAGGCTTAATCTTTAAAAATGGAATTGCTTAATATTTTACTTTTCAGTGCTAGCTCACTCCTTATATATTTCAGGAAGTACTTAGTAAAAAACTGTCTTTAGTTTGAAATCTTTCAGGTTGGAGATCTGAAGTTTGTTAGATGAGAAACTCTGTAGTTAGATATTCAAATTCAGATCTGAAATCTGTAATGATGAGATACATAAGTATCCTGCGGTTTAAAACCATTATCTGTAGTTTTACATTTGGCAGTTGGCCAACCTCCTATAGAGGAATCTGATGCCGTTATATTTTGTTACAATTATTATTTCAAAAGGTTTGAATCTCTAGAAGTGGGGGTTGTTTATGTAATATGGCTGAAGAATGAAATTTGCTGATCCATGTACAGTCTCCCTAAATGTTAACAAGAAGTAAGTTACTGTTACAATGTTGGTCTGTTTTTGCCAGTTATTTGGAAAAGCCATTTTGGGAATATATATATTTCTTTTAAGTAAATGGTTTTGGAATAGAACAGCTCAACAAGTGTTGCCACAATTGAGGAAGGCGAATTGCATTCTAGCTAATGACGAGTAAGAAGTTAATTCACTAACAGCTTTTTACCGTCTATGCATCATTACAGATTATCCGAGTCCCAAATAACATTGTTTTGCATACCGAGTGTATTCCAGTACCCGCATCAGAGTAGGAATGCAGTTTGGCCAGTACAACTTATCAGGATAAGTGAAGTATCAAGGAACACTTGCAAACAATTGTTCAATAATTTATACAAACCATTTATTACATTTACTGTTTTTTACAACCTTCCCACAGACGAATAATCTTAGTACAAACAAATCCAATCCCATCCATAACGTTCACATAAACAATCCGCACAACTCAATAAAAAATTCCATTTCAAAAGAAACGGCTGGCAAAGATAATATAAATACACACAAATAATGTACCAGAGACTTGACTCAGATTTGCTTCGATCATCTCCTTGCTGAGCCTCCATGAATGGCAAGAATGTAGATTAATTGGGTAACTGAAAGGATTATTAAGAAAGCCTCCATTGTTTTCTGTATGTCAGACAGAATTTCATATCTCAATCAGAATGTGAAATAGAAAAATAATACTAAGAAATACAAACAAGTAAAAAAGAAAGAAAAACAGAACAAATATCAAAAATGTTGTTGACAAATTCAAACCCTTACCAGACGTGAATTTCTCATCCCAATGTCGATCTCTTTCCAGGCCAAACTGCAAATACATTTAGAGAAGTTAATGATTAATTTGAATGCTTATGATTTCCCTTTTACCCAAAACCAAGAATAGAACAGAAATCTTTAGACCTGTTCTAGTTGAAGTGTAAATTAGACTTGATGAAAACGATCTAGAGAAATATCTGTTGTAGCTTATTACCCCATGGCAAGGACAGTAAGAGTCCAAGCGATAATGGCAACTGATGCTGCAGACGGCAGGCTTTCAGAACTCCATGACCGAATGTGGCTAATCCCAGCAAGAGCCGATCCAGCACCGACCACTGATGCAATCAATGCGAATGTAACAAAGAATCCAGTAGCAGCGTTTCCAATTGGGAAGGCTATGGGTGAAAAATTTGCTGGTAGTTGTAGATTTGAATCTGCACATTTTTTACATAACTTTCACTAATTAGTAATTACTTAAGAGCTAAAACATTTCATTATCAAGTATCAACTCAAAGGAGGGGACTTACAAACTGCACTGGCCAGTTAGTTTAGCTGTTGTTTGTAACCTTATAAATCATTTTGATCACCATCTAATGCATCTAGTTTTATGGGCGTGCAAAATCGCATGTTTCACTGGGCGAGATCATCTTTAGTTTAATATTTATCCAAATCAAGAATGAATTCTCGCCCGAATGGAAACATACGATACTGACATGTGTTTATCATCAAATCAAAGTAAAACTACGTTATACAAACAAATTGTGAACCAAATTGAAACTAAAATGGCAAATCCTACATTAACATGAACATATGAGGCGTCAAGCAATATGTGCTCAATGGTTAACAAAGAAATGTGTGGTGTACTAAAGGTATCTATTACATACCAATAATGAACCCATAATTGATTGCATAGTTAAGAGCCCACCCTCCAATGGCTGCTACTATAGCATACATGCAGAAGTTAAGGAACAAGAGTCCAGTTGCTACTGGTTTCAATTGCTGGCCAGCCATTGTTAATATCCTTTAGAACTCAGTAAGGATATTTGAAGCCAAATAAAATAGGAAGAAGATTTATGGAGGAAGAAGTTAGTTATGAAGATTGATGGGTGCCTTTGCGCATGCAGTGTTCTTATACTTTCATATGACGGCCATTGATTGGACTAAAGTGAATATATTAAGGAAGGATTTGGTTAAATTCTTTGCTTCCATGAGGATGATACTAGGATGGGTCCAAAAAGTTGTTTCCAGGGGGGAAAGGTGATAGATACTTAATTCGAACTCAAGCAATGCAAAAGATAATAATAGGAGAGTAGTATATAGGAGGATATCATAGGCTTCTAACTTTCATCTTCGGGGTTACATTACATACTCAGATTCCAATTAGTAGGCATTAACTTTACTTTGGACATTGGTAATAATTTATAACATTAGAAAACATATCATAAAGAACAAGCAAATAGAAAATCTGTAAATATTGAAAACCGTTAAAACATGAATTCAAAAACAAGTAAACTGGGGCCTAGTTAGCAATTCGTAGTTCGGAAAACGTACGGAACTGCAAACGTACGAGTATTATACAGTTTTGTAAAATTCAGATTTGGTCCAAGATTCAGTCAACGGGACGTGATTCGTCAGTAATTCGGAACGGCATACGTACGTGTATAATTCGATTTATAAATGTGAGTTCGGCTCTGAAAATTCGGTATCTATATATACTAAATAATTTATATTTATAAGGTCATAGAATATTTTTTATGCATATGTGTGAGTTATTTAAAGAAAAAATAAAATTAACATAATGATATTAATAATATATACAACATTAGTCATCCAAGAGGACGTGGTATAGTGGTTTAGATGCTTGGTCAGTGAGTTTGAGATTCCTCTCACCTTCACCTTCAAATTTTTTCAGTCATTTTTATTTCATAAAAATTACAACAACGTCTAATATTAGGTCGTGTATGCCCGGGAGGCAGTAAACCCTAAAAAGTGGGGCCTTTAAAAACGTAAAAGCTAAAGAATTTATGGCGAATTAAGCGGGCGTATCATTCGGGATACGTAAAATTCGTGAACGATTTGCGAATAATCCGGGAATGCCACATAATACGTGACTTGGGTTCGGAGTTGCAAACGTACGCGAATAAAACGGTAAAATTTGTGATACGGAAAAATTCACGAATGATTCGCGAATCATTCACGAACTTACTAACTAGGAACTGGGGTATCTATGAGATTTTTGTTATAAAGAGAACAAAAAATAATTTAAGGAGAACCAAAGTCGTGGTCGACTCGCTAACTAAAACGATTTGTAAAGTGAGTCGAATTTAATTTACTTTCCGACCAAAGTACCCTTATATATATCCCGTAAAATCACTCTACGGCTTTGGAAATTAGGTGTTATATCAAGATGGACGATGGGTTTTGTTACACCGTCTTGTTATCTCAATATGATGTTTCCCATAGCTATCTCTAAATATGTGTTGGAATATTTTCAACTGCGCTATCAAAGGGGGCTCCTGACGAATTTTTTGTTGGTATGTAACTGTTTCGACAGTTAAAAACGTATCCAGAATTTTCTTGTCCAACATACGCCATTGAAGAGAAACATGTTGGTGAAAAGATATCTTTTCCAAACAGATGCGAAAACCTCTATAAATAGCATCTCCCTAAACTCGTTTCGAAAAAATCAGAAAAATCCTTTTCTGTTTTCTCTCCTTCTAAAGCATCATCAGAAAGAAGTGTTTACATGTGTTCTTGATTGAATCAAGGGGTACAAACCTTGAATTCAATTTATGTTGTAGGGTTTTCATTGTATCCTGAAGGCATTATTTTACATACCTGTTGTAATCGCCAATTTATTGGGAGGGTAGAAATAATTGTCTAAAAGAAATCGTATGAGCCTTGAAAGTTTTGGAGTACAGCAATCTCTTCCTGTTTTGTTTCATCTTCTATTGCAACCCGTTTTTTCCAACAATATGTACCATAGTATGATAGTTGGTTTTTGATACTCCCTCCGTTCCTTTTTAATAGGCTGGTTTCTATAAATAAACTAGGTATCACCGGGACCTTACGGCTTCGGCTCAACCTTTCATATTGGTATATTGACATTTATTTATGACAATTGAGTATATGTGTTTTTCAGTTTAGAGATCCTCTTTATCGTTTACGCCATTTATTCATCAGTAACAACAATTTTGTTCTTTTCTTCCTCAACCATGATGTGTTGTCTTCCACTACACTGATCCTTGTTCCAAAGGATTCTTATAAATTGAATTTCTTCTTGTCTTGACATTTAAGGACTGAGCATGTCTCCAAGCTCTTTAGAATTCAGTTTATGTATCAATTTTTTTTTTGCCTTTTCTAACTTGGTTGGTCATTTTTGTATAAATTTATGTATTAGCTTATAGGTGTATGACTCCACTCTCTTTTATGTCCACTTGTTTTCGGGATTGAATCTTCGCATATTCCGTAATAATTATGATCTCCAATTTTTGAACTCTGAATTATCTTACAATAATGAATAATGCTCCAGTTTTATGTCGAAGTTTCCCATGTATAGAAAATCACCGCTGACTGTTTCCTTTCAAAAATACTTTATTAAATTTATATCCAAGACTGGTAAATGCATTTGATGCAACATACTCTTGAATATATTTTCGAAATAATTTCGAACAATCACCATCATCGTGATGCAGATTCACTTTCCTATGGCGATAATATTTTCCAAAATTTTTATTCCCAGTTGGATAAATTTTTGTCAGTCCTACATTTACCATATATTCCAATGCAATGCAATACAATTACGACCTAAAGAAAAATTATCGGCCGCTAACAAATTATAACGTCTTTCATTAGTATTTGTAAAGAGGTTATAATATAGAGAGACTTTGACATTATACTGAAAAGTATCGATATATCTTATAGTATCGTACGCTCAACACTACTTAACACAAACATCATGTTTCATTAAAAGAGTTTTCTCAATTACCTTAAGAACATCAATATCTAACTCAGAATTCCATTAACTCTAAACGTAGAGAGAATAATTAGGAATATACATGTAGTTGAAAACAATTATGTTACGTCTCGTAACTTTTTAGCTGAAATCATCCTGGATTTCTTATTCTAAAGCTCTTTTATTCAAATTGCATCAAAAAAATTTCAATGTATTCGATGCACTGTACTCTTGTAGTTGCAGGAAATCCAACACAACACCCTTGTAAAGATTCTACAATAATCAACTCATCACGGGAGATTAAAAACGACACTTTATTATTTGGTTCTCAGAAATGTTTACAGAAATGGAAGAAATCAAGATTACAACTATTATCTTGAAGTTTTCTCTCTCCCAAGACTCTTTCAACTCTCAAAATACATCATCTTTTTCTGGACATATTGGGTCTCTATTTATAGAGTAGTTACATAATGGATGACAGCTAAGTATTCCTTTTATCTCGGATTTATGCTGTGATCATATCGCGACAACCACGTTTTTCCTTCTCGCCAACCTTATAACCATCGCAGGTCAGCACATGCTCTTTTCATGTTTCTTCATTCGGCATTCATTACATCATTCCTTAAGAAATTCTGCGACACTCGTCAAATGTTGTTAAGGTACTCACGATGTCCTCGCAGAAGTGTTGTTAATCTTCGCAGGAATATATAGTTGTAGCGATATTCTGGTCCTACATCTTGCCTCTTCTCATGTCTTTCCTGCGAAGAAGAGAAGATCATGAGAATTAAAATGCTAAAATGCTGCAACTACTTATCTCTTCTCATTGATCTCTATTCTGACACGTTTCTATATCCTTCGCCAGCTTTTTTCACGTATTTTTTCTTCCAATAAATCTTTGACACGTCCTTTCTAATCGCTGCGATCTGACCGTTCATGTCTCTTCTTTTCATTTATTGCATTCATCTTCTCGAGAAACTTCTTCTTCTATAAATACTCATTTTTTTCTTTTCTTTTCCTCTTTTTACTTTCTTCTTCTTTCTCTTCATAATTTCTCTGCAAGTTTACTGTTCTTCCGCAAATTGAGCATCTGCTATCGCTGTGATTTCTTTCTTATTTTCCAACCTTTTCTTTCATTTCCATACTTAAAAATGGTTGTCGCTGGTGCTAAAAATTTGGTTGTTTTTGGTGAGATGCAAGAAAAACTCAAAAGCAAAGGTTTTACTCTGTCTACAATTCCAAATCAGGGCCCTAAATCCAATCTTTCCATCAAATTATTCATTGATTATCAATGCTCTCGCGAGAAGGTTATAGTATCGCTAGGTCAACTTGAAGCTGGTCTTCCCATTCCTCTCTATGACCCGGAACTTCCATTATTTTATGAAATAATTTCTCACGAGAAGTTCTCACGAGCGGTATATCAATTGGGTGGAGATTGTATTCGATTACTTCTTGAATATGCTTCTCGCGGGGCTGGTAAAGGATCTCGCTACCCTGAAGCTGCTCAGAATCCTCAATTTAAAGATGTTCCAATTGTCTCTGCAAATTATAATGTGGAGAACTTTTTTGAAAATTACAAGATAATCCCTATGAAGAGGGATAGCACTTGCTGGGGTGTCCGTTTGCAGAAGAAAGAAAAGATCGCTGATGACAAATGTGACGCCCCAAATACTAAACCTGCTTAGCTAGTAGGATTACAACTAATTGAAGCATAAAATCTAGACTAATGATCATAAGGTTTTCAGCTACAAAAGCTAAGCCCAAAAGCAAGCCCATACGCTCTGATACTGTATAAATGAAGATTTCTCATATGATATGAATATAATCATGTGTTGTTTACAGAGAAAATATACATAAATAAAATATAAATAAAACATCTTCAATTCTATGAAAATTTTACGCTACGGAAACGAATATCTTCACGTACGCCTTTTCTTCTGAATACTGAAACTGAAGTGGAAACAAATGAGCACATCGTCCCAAGATGGGGGCTCAATGAAAACATGTAACTCACAAGTAATCACTAACATGCCTCACAGTTCAGAAAGAATATAAATAGAAAGAAACAAAAGGACTAATCATTCAGCTATTTATGCATCATGAAGCAGATATCTCTCTAACCTCGCATAACTCATAGGAGAATACGATGCACGAGAAACTCTAATCAATAATAATAACATCGTCCACACAGAGTGCCCATACAAACCATGATTCAGAATATCACTATCAAGATCCGAAAGTTAGACAAACAAGAATAATATGCACACGGGTGATTTCCCAAAATAAAATAGTATATATAATAGCGAAATAGGGAAGAAGCCGCCCTACTAGGTAATATTATAACGGGGAAGAAGCCGCCCTACTATATATTATTTATATACTATCGAAACGGGGAATAAGCCGCCCTACTAATATATTGAAATGGGGAAGAAGCCGCCCTACTAAGTAATATTATAACGGGGAAGAAGTCACCATACTCAACTTAGCAAAGAGCCGTGGGGAATCACAGACACTCCTTGCGGGGAAATCATACAACACATATTACACGCACATCAAGACACATTCAAGCATTTACATTGATAGTAAAACACACAAACATGCCAAGAGAAATAAAGACTCATCATGCTCACAATAGAAAGAATGCTTAATGATTACAAGATGGTTACAGAGTTCCCACCTGTTTTGAAGGCAACCCACTCCTACCTTGAGATCCAGAATTCAATGGTTCATCCTTTGAATCGATCATAGTTAATATAGACTAACTATAATCACATAAGCATAAAAATAAATTAGCCAAAAGGCTTACACAAGTAATCTCATACAATTCTCTAGTTGGGTTAAGTGAACTATCTATTGGTTCTAAGCCCATTTATGATTCTACAACAATTCATCATCTATCTTCATCATAACAAAGGCTTACTAATTCAATTAGGTAGAACCTCTAGTCCATTTGATAAGTCTAATGCGTATCGACAACTTTGTAGTAGGAACTAAAGATTAACTCTGACCATAAGGTCTAATATATCAAAATAGGAAAACTATTCCTAAGCCCTAGCCCACTAAAAAAGTCCATATATCTAAGGCATGGTCCATCTGAGTCAACTGACAGTCGCTAACGGTCAATGGGGTCAATTAACAGTCCATGTCAAGTCAAAGTCTAGGGTCAACTGGTCAAACAAAAAGGGTTAACTCGGTCAAGTCAGGTTCAAATAAGAATCGGGTCAAATGGTTCAACTCAGTCATATAGACTGATTCAGGTGAGTCAGATTCACATTTGAATCAGTCAGATAAACTGAGTCAGCTAAGTCATACATCTGACTGGGGTGACTGTTTCATTCTAAACAAGTCAAGGCCCTTGCACTGGCCACCACTCAAAAAGCATAATCATAGTGCAACACAAAACAGATCAAAATCCAATAGAAGCATTTCTAACTCAACAACATATCCTCAATAATCAGTTGAAACAACAACTTATTAGCTTCAAAACAACTACCAAATCTCCACATCTGCCATCCCACCATTTGTAGTTCATCCAAATGCATTTCAGGCCTCCTCCCTGAACTGTAGAGCACACCAAGCTCAATTTCAACACCAACAACTCCTACACTTCATTCATACCTTTCTCAGCCATATATTGCATCACCTCCTAGTCTATAAAGAAACATTCAACCTCCAACTCATACTATAGCATGACACAATAATCAACTTCTCAGTGATATCATCACCAAATTCAACTTCATATTCAAACAATCAAAAGATTTACCTGCATATCATAATTTCATACCAACACCATCTGCCAAACTCACTTACTCAACTTCATTCTCTATTTGAATTTCCACTATCTTCCTAAACCTTCACTAACACAGCAACAACACCATATTTCTATCCTCATTGTGATCTAACACAGTCCTATCAAACAGCCCCAGCTTTATACTAAACTTAACACAAAACAGTTTCATTCACAAACACATCAATTCAATATTCTAAGAAATTTTACCAAAACATTAAACTTAAATGAAAATAGAGTCTTACCCAAGTATCAGCATCCACTGAATTGCTTTTCCCCCAGTTCAATTCTACTGAAACCCTAATTTCCAATTTGGGGAAGAACATAAAAACCTAATCTTCTTAAATCTTGAATTACTCTTCATCCTTAACCCTAATTCATTCAATTGATCATTATCCATCTCAATTCCCCTTTCCTGATTATCAATTTCATTTTCTAATCCTTCTTATGAAACCCTAACTCTTGATTCAAACCTCAAAACAGTTCTACAACTTCAATTAGACATTAACCCTCTTAATCTTCATCCATCATCATCTCAAAATAATCATCAATTATTCACAGACCTAAACTCAAAACCAGGAACCCTAATTTCATCTTCTCTAATTTAACCCTAACTTTTCTGCTTCAAAACTAATGATCATATTGTCTTCTACATCATCTATTAGCATCCACAGATGATTTCATCAATCAATTCTTACTCATACTCTCACAAAAATTCGAGATGAAAATGAACAGAAGAGAAGAAGAAGGAAGAAAGAGAAAGTGAAAAGAGAAAATGAGTTTTTCTCGACACATCTTGAAGATAAGGCCGGCCAAAAATGCTAAGGGCACCTGAGAACGGATAAGGGCAGCCCGAGTTGGTCTAAGGAAAACTAGTAATTTTCCCCCTTCATGCTTATCCAATGATATCTTCTTCACCCGGCATCCGAAGGACACGTTCGAGTAGTCCATTTTGCCTAACTTTTCGTGACCTATTTAATGTTACTAGTTTCGTATCCACATCGTTGTTAGATTAATTTCTATTAATTATCGTTCATGTTAAGCTAATCGAATCATTAACGGTTAATTCGTCTCTCGATCATCACTAGACCAGTCAAACAACGTTGACGAGCTTGAGGGTCCTTACAACAAAGTCCTCATGCTAGATATTGATTGGCATACATCTACTAATCAAGGCCCTCGCCACTCCAGCAATGACAAGTGGTTCATTTTTCCGTTATGTATTGAAGGTTCTTATATTTCTGGTTCTCGGGCATTACCCGCGAATCTTTCAGAATATCAACCTTGGGTTTTCAACTGGCCTGAAAAAACTAAAGAGGTATGTTCTCTCCAATCTTTTGTATAATTGTTATTCACTATCTTCCCCACGTTTTTATATTTTCGCTAATTACTTCAATATTTTCCAGATTGACAGGATGAAACTCAGCTACCAGGCTTTTAGGAAACCCAGCACTTTCTTATCTCTTAAATCTTTCACAGATGAAGTAAGAAATATCCTTTCATTAGTTTTAACAATATATTGTTGCCCCTATTTCTTATCTTTATCTGTGTTCACAGGAAATCTAAGAATTAGAACCAATAAAGCCTGCGAGAACCAAGGTGAAATCCACAGTTGATCGCAAGGGGAAATCTACTGCTCCTCCCAAAGGGAAGCCTACTGTCCATCGCAGTGAGGAATCTGACGATCCTCCCTTAAAGAAAAGAAAAACACAACCCTCTTCTTCTTCATCTCCTCAACCTATTCCAGAAAATTTAAGTGATGATTTTGGTGATGATAATGCCTTCCCTACCATAATGGATTCTTCTTCTTCTGAGTCTTCCATGGATCAACTATCTAAATTTTTTGGCGATGCTACTAATAGTATTGTAAGTGATCATGGAGATGAAGCTCTTAATGGGATATCCCAGGCCCTCGCCAAAGTTTGTGATGCCCCCGTTCTGGTTAATAATGATTATCTTCATGGAATCTCACAATCAATGACTCCCAGTCTCTTGAATTCTCTTGGCATCTTGGTATGTTTCCATTTTTTCATCATACTTATGTATTTATTTCTTTGTCAAGTCTAAACTTATATTGCTCTCTCGCAGGTTGGAAGATCTTCCTTTGCTGTTGCCTCTGATTTGGACAAGAGACGTGTTAACTATGAAAAGAAAGCTGCTAAATTTCGCCAGGATAAAGAAAAGTTAGAAGCTGAAGTTGCTGAGCTTCGCAAGAAGAATAAGCAGTTGGAGACTGAAGCTTCAGTTGATAATCAAAAGATCTATGATCTTGACAAAGCTAACCAACAACTCTATGGTATGTTTTACTTCCCTTTTCTTTAAATCCTTCTTTCCCTATCGCAGCTTATTCAAGCAATCATTTTTGCAGATATTTATGGTCTTATTGATGAGGCTACATTCCTCCAATCTTTTCTTGAACCTGTAGATGAGAGTACCCTTCTTACTCACCTTAATAGTTCTTTAAGTAGTTTCTCAGATGATCAAATTAGGTCCCTCTCTGTAGATGAACTTAAATCCAAACTTAATCTTTTAAAGATTGAGCACATATTCAATTTAAGTTTAACTAATAAGTTTAAACGCCTTTTTCTTGATTCAAAAGAAGAAATCAATAGATTAAGAAGTAAGAATAGTGATCTTATTGACGAGAAAGATCAGGCAATTAAAAATGGTACCAAATCCCTAGCAGATTTCCATAAAACTCTTCTTAGTATTCAAATGGAAAGAGATAGACTTATCTGCGAGAATAAAGATTTTCTTGCGAGGGAAACTCAAGTTCGCTCTCGTCTTCTTATTACTAGCGATGATGAATTTTCTTGGGCTGTGATGGTTCTTGATAATGCCAGAAATAATTTAGGTGTAAATGTTAGTCTTCATGATGAACAAGTAGCTTTAATTAAAGACATGATTTCTGAAAGAGAAGGTTGTTAACCGTTCCTCCTTATCGATTCCTTGTTTTTATTATTCTTCCTTATAAAATTTACAACCTGTTGTTATATACTCGCAGGATCTGAAAAGAGATGTCTTGAAAGAATAGAAGAACTTGAAGCTGATAAGAATCAACTCGCAAACACTCTTGCTACTCGCAACGAAAAATATTCAAGATTGAAAGAAAAGTTGAGGGTTACTACTGCGAACTTTAACATTTCTCTTATTGAGGTTCGCAATAATTCCATTAGAATGGTTTGCGATGATCATGACATTTCTCATTCTTTGTATTCTGATCTTGCAAAAGAAGTTTCAGCAAAAACTCCAAACCTTGTTATCTCTGATAGCGAAGCTGAGGAATCTAGCGAAGATGAAGATGATAATAATGATGAAGAAGAAGAAGGAAAATCTGGTGAAGAAGAAAAATCTGATGAAGAAGATGGTGATGGATCTAATTAGTTATGTTTCTTCTTTTTATCTTCCTTGTAAAATTTGTATACTTATTTCCCTTTTCATGAAAAATCTGATGAAGAAGATGATATTCCTCTGATCGCTGCGAGTTTATCTAATTTGCTACGAGTTTCTTCAACTTAATGTATAAATTTCTTTTGCTTCCATATGTATGAATTAGAAAACAATCATTTTCTGCAATATGGTTAATCGACATAATTATTATCCTTTAATTATCTATGTAAATGTGTCATATAATAATGTCTATGTAATTTTCTCATATGATGATGAATAATAATTTCATTATTCTGTGCATTCCCATACTTGCCTCTGTTAAGCATCTGCAATATGAGAAAATTGGGTAGAGCTTAGATATCAGTTATAAATAAATTATATTTTGTATATTTTGTATCAATATCTGCGATGATATCGCTAGCAATTAATGGCACAACTTTATGATCTTTGTATAAATATCGCAAATCTCATAATTTCTGCGACTATCGCAATCATTTGATCTTGTGGTCTTATTATGCCTTCCTACTTAAAGGTATTATTTTGCCACATTTTTGTTTCTGAGACAAAATCGCAGGACGTCTTTACATTTACATGTTGACCCATTGATCTTGCCTTATATTTATTCCTTGATTGTATTGCGACAATATGACAAGTCTAAGTTCCCTCGAGAGATCAAAGCCTCATGATATTGCCGTCTTGCGATGAAATTGCGGGACGTCTTTACATTTTCATGTAAAAACCCATTGATCTCATCTTAACTTTTTATATTTTATGGCTTGTTGCCTCTGTATAATGTTCGTCACGCGACAATATGACAGTCCTAAATGTTCTTGCGAGCATAAAGTCCCATGACATTGCCGTCTTAAGACACTTATCAGCTCCCTAATGGAGGGTGCCGCCATTATCTTCCCCCTGGTTGCCCCTTCAAGAAGGGCACATCGGCCATACAAGACTAGATCCTCCCATCCAGATTTACCAACAACCAGTTGTTTTCGCAGCCTCTTGTCCTTTATGCCTGTATGGCTTATAGTTACAAGACTGCACCCTAAGTGGAGTTTTCTTCAGGCCGAGTGCATCATAGACAAGACTTACCAAGAATGGCCAGGGTAGGTTCGTCCGTCCCGGGCACCCTTGGCTCAACCGTGTACCTCAGCGCCTTGGTCATACTCTGCACTCCTTAGGAAAGATCCTCGGTCGTCTAACCAGGGTATAACCTTATAAAGATGGAAATCCAAGGTCTCTCTCCCGGATAGGTTTTCTTTAACCCCAACATCTTCATGACTCAGGTTCCAGCAGCGGTATAACCTTATCCCTGAATCATGTAAAGAGATACCCCCTTTATGACGTACTTGTAGGTCTTACATTTGCCTCTTGCGAAATTGTATTCGCGAACTAAGGTGCACGCCATAAAGGTTTGTCCCATTCTTTAAATCTCTGCGAAATTTTATTCGCGTTTCTTACGAGCATCATGACTCTGTTAAAATTTCTTTTCTTTTGATCTTTTCTTCTCTTGTACAACTTTTAAATTTCATCTCTTCCACTCAAACAAAATACTCTTTGAAAACAATTTCTCCAAACAATTCATTCACAATTTTTCTTAAATTTCATCATTTTACCTTTCTACTTACTACTTTCTGGTTCTTCTTTTCTGTTACGTTTTGTTGTTTTCTCTTTATCCGCGAGATGCTCGCCATGTACTTCCTCTCGCCGCTCTATTGTATCAATTATTAACCTGTCACATCTCTGTCGTTGCTTGATGCTGTATTTCCAATTGATATTCTTTTCAGCTCTTTCTTCGCAAGATTTTACATCAATCTCATAACATTTTTTGCTTTCTCCCCAATCTCCTTTGATGACTCCAACACCATTAGGATGGGGGAATTTAATACACTGGTGAAAAGTATATGCCACCCCTAATATCCTATGTAGCCAAGGTCGACCAATCAGAACATTATAGGGTGATTCAATATCAACAACACAGAATAGGATCTTAGAAAATATCCCCTTTAATGGAATTTGCATTGTGATCTCCCCCTTGGGCTTGTTGGAAGTACCATTAAAACCATAGATTTTATATGTTGATGGTATCAAATCCTCATCTTTTCCACCCATGGTTCTATAGGTATGATAGAATAAGATATCTACAGAGCTTCCTGTGTCAATTAAGACTCTATCAATAGCCCAAAAATCTTCTACTTCATTATTATTTTCTTCATCTCCTTCTTCTGTTTGCCTTGGATTTATTTCCAAACTTACTACCAATGGATTATCGTGCAAATCGCCAGGTTTTGGTAATTCTTGTGCAGTGAAAGAAAGAGTTTGCTTCTGCCATTCTTCTAACGGCGAGACTCTCGCTATGTTCATTATTTCTTTTCCATCTGCGTCTCTTGCGAAGACTCTGCTTATAACATTATCATGAAAATCCTCAATAGATTTGAAAGAATGTACGATGGAATTGCAAAACAAATTATTCTCCTTGGCTCCAACCTCTATGACAAAGGTTTCTGCTCCTTTTACAGTATTCACTCTGCGATTATCTGGTGGTGGTGGTAATTGCTGCGATTGTTGGTATCCTCTTAGAAAATGATTTAGCTTTCCTTGATCAATCATTCTTAAAATTATTCTTTTTGCATTCCTGCAATCATTTACTGAATGACCATGAAAATGATGATAAGGACAGAATTCTTGATTACGATTATTCGGATGTGGTTCTTTTCCCATGTTCCATGGCGACGGTATATCTTCCATCAAAATGATAGCTTCCCAAATTTTTTCTATACTAGCATTTAGAGGTGGCATCTTAATCTCCTCCCATATTGTCTTCTGATTACCTTGACCTCTAAAATTATTTTTCCTCTGTCCACCATAAGTCTCTTGGGGCTGATCAAGCCTTTGAATTTTATTATTTCCTCCGCGATTGTAATAATTCTTCTCCCTTTCATACTCTTCTTGATCTCGACTTCCCATGGCTACTAGCTTCTGTTGGTTATTAATCACCACTTTCTTTGGTTGATTCTGCGAGGTGCTCGCTACATTGTTAATCATTTTAGGAAGTAAACTTCCATTTGCTTTTACTGAGCTAGTGTTTACGACTGTATAGGATTCCATTTCATTTTTTTTTCCTCCAAAGCAATGTATTCCTCTTGTAATTCTCGCAAATCTGTCATAGTGATTGTATTCTTGATTCTGAAAATTTGTATGTACAACAGATTGGTCGCGAATATTGCATTGATGAAGGATAAAATAAGATATCTCTCATCTACTCTTCCTGCCATCTCGCTACACATTGTTTTCCATCTTATGGTTAGGTGTTTCAAACTCTCGCCAACCCTCTGCTTTAACCCAAACACATCTTCAATACCCGGCCGCGATGAATTGTTGCTTATGTATGCGCCCAAAAATGTAGCTTGTAAGTGATCAAAAGAAGTGATAGTATTTTTTTGGTAATCCCTTAAACCATTTTAGCGCCTCGCCAGTTAAGCTGGACGCAAAATACTTGCATAATACAGCATCATGGTTCTCCCACTGTAGCATACACCTAACATAAGCCTTGACATGTTGAACATCACAGGTAGTCCCATCAAAAATAATGTTTAATGCTGGTAAATTGCATTTTGGGGGTATTCCTCTTAGTTGAACTTCTTGTGTGAATGGAGTTCTCGCTGCTTCCTCAATAGCTTCATCAAGTTGCCTTCTACCTCCTTTTCTTCTGTTATTTATCAATCCCCTCATTTCTGGTAATTCCCTTAAAATTTGCTCATTCGCGGCTGGATTTTGTTCTATTGTCCTTTTTAGTGCAGCTTCCCTTCTCCTGCGTTCATGTCTTTCCTGTCTTGCGAGAGTTTGTGTATCTTCATCTACATCATCGTCCTGCATTCTTCTGTGATTTTCATCTTCACCTCCTTCTAAAATTCGCATTTGTTTATGTCTTCCAATTTATTCTCCGCGAGTTTCTTCATTTCTCACCATTTCTCTTCGCTGTCTTTCTATTCTTCTTTGTATTCTGTCATACTCTTCTTAAACATTATCATTATTGCGATTTTGCGTGCGTATCCTTTCTCGATTATCATGGTTATTCTGCTGTATTGCCTCTTGAAACTCATGTTCTTCCACTTCTGCTCTCAACCTTTCTCTTTCGCAGGCTAAGCGTGCTTGTTCAGCATAATGCCTCTCAATTTCGTTCTCAATGATTCTTTGATTTCTTACATTCTCTCGCCCATGTAATATTCTTATACCTTCTTATCGATTTTCTTCATCATCTTGATTATTCTCATCTCTTTCATTTCTATTACTTCGTCTTCCATTCAAAGTTTCACCGCGTGGATCATAGCGATCATCAATTACCCTCTCTTCTCCATGACGTTGTTCTCCATTTGGATTTTGCGTCTCTTCTTGTATGTTTTCTCTAACATTTATCATAAGAGAGTTTCGCCTTGGTTCTTCTCTGAATGATATTGAACTTGATCTAGCAGTACTTCTTGATCTTCTACTTTGTAAACTCAAATTCTCCATTCTCAACTCATGATTTTGTCTTGTTAAATTTGCACGTTCTTCCGCCTCTAGCCTTCTTTCTTCCTATATTCTTTGTCTTAAATCATTTGCTGTTTCATTTTCGCCCTCTCCGTGAATTAATCCTTCAACCACTCCTTGATCTCTTTCTTCTCTGCTTTCATTTCTTAATTGTCGATTTTCTTCTTCTTCCATCGAATCCGATCTCCAAGTATGCACACTCACTCTATCGTAATCCACATTTTTATCTTGTATTGGTGTTTTTTAATTCGGATGTTGAATCTGATTTTCCCCTTCATTCCTTGTTATATTTCTTCTTGTTCTCATCCTTGAAGATTCTCCCAATTCGTTTGTTTCTCCACCTGCAAGTCTTTTACTCCTCCTCACGGTTATTGGTGTATCTGATGTATTTCTTCTTCTTCTAACCATTTCTTCAGCCTTAACAATTTCTTCAAAACTTGAAATTGTAACTACAGATTTCTCAATTCGATTCTCCCTATTTCGGGCGCCAAAATGTAGTTGCAGGAAATCCTACACTACACCCTTGTAAAGATTCTACAATAATAAACTCATCATGGGAGATTAAAAATGACACTTTATTATTTTGTTCTCAGAAATGTTTACAGAAATGGAAGAAATCAAGATTACAACTATTCTCTTGAAGTTTTCTCTCCTCTCAAGACTCTTTCAACTCTCAAAATACATCATCCTTTTCTGGACATATTGGGTCTCTATTTATAGAGTAGTTACATAATGGATTACATCTAAGTCTTCCTTTTATCTCGGATTTATGCTGCGATCATATCGCGACAACCACGTTTTTCCTTCTCGCCAACCTTATAACCATCGCAGGTAAGCACATGTTCTTTTCATGTTTCTTCATTCGTCATTCGTCATTCATTACATCATTCCTTAAGCAATTTTGTGACACTCGTCAAATGTTGTTAAGGTACTCGCGATGTCCTCGCAGAAGTGTTGTTAATCTTCGCAGGAATATCGTTGTAGCGATATTCTGGTCCTACAACTCTCAAATATGCTTTCAAAATAATTTTGAAAGTTTTCATTATTGTCATGTAAACCTCTCAAAGTCTCTGAGGTTCATGGAACAAAGAAATATTTATTTATTTGTTTCTTATTTTTGGTTCCCTCTTGGAAGAATTTTTCAATCGTGTATTTTTATATGGAAAGTCTTTAGCTTCTTATGGATTTGTTTCTTTACGTAGTTGAGATTTTCTTTTGCAATATATTAGTTGATCCACAACTCATTTAACATGACGATTCGTCCATGAAGGAATTTTCCCTTAAACTATATAAATAATCGACTTATATATTCCAAAATTTTATCTAAAAAAAGAAAAAGACATGAGGTTGTCTTTTTTAGCTCTCGTAACTTTGTTGCTTCATTTTATTTTTTTATGTTATTGTTATTCATTTTTATGTAGTGCTCTCTAGGAAGATAATCGGGTTTCCTAATGGTTCAAATAATTATATATGATATATAAAATTAATCAACCATTAGTCGTGGATGGTTTTATTTGGTAAAAGATACGATGAGTTGTTGTCCTTGTTGTGCTGTTGAACTTTCCTTCATGTCACTTGTTGTTTAGTTGAACTTTCCTTCATATCGCTTAATTGATTTCTACTGATCAGTAAATTGTTGATATCTTCACCAAGCATTCTCTTTTTTAAATTATAAAGTCAAATCTCTAAATGACTTCATTACTTCATCCTAAGGGAGGAAAGTGACGTAAAAAAATTCTTCCACTCTTGTTGCACTCCTTATAAAAATTGTGAATTAGTATCTTCGGTTAGATAGTTATAAGAGTTCGTTATCTAAAGAATATTACAATCCAATGAGATCAATATAGTCTCTTCGGTTAAATACTAATAATTATAATGTATATTTTTCTTCATTTTTAGATTTTCTTTCTTCAAAGGTTTTGGCCTAATCCCTCTTTGTTTGTTCTTTCCTTTTTAGTAAAATCTCCTATTGAGCTTAGCCAAAAAAACACCTCATACCTTTGTATTTTAAAATTCTTTATCTATTTTCCATCTATGATATTGGTAAATACACTCGATGCACATGTTCTTGAATATGTTTTTGAAATGATGACTGTTTTTTATCACTGTTATAAAAGTCTCTTAGTTCCTCAAGAAGTTCTCAAAGCATAGGAATATCATTCTCCCATGGCGACATCGTGTCCATAACTTTGGTTTCCTATTGGATGAATTGGTTAGAGTTTCATGTAATATTTTACAATGTGAACATGTAATATCCATCGCCTCAATACAACCCCTAGGTTTTTTAGAACTTAAGAGTAACAAAAACCCCATTTGAAACCAAAATCTCTTTGATAGGTATATTTGTTTGGCTGAAACCATGAGCCTTTGAGAATTGAAATTCAAACTTCAGATCTCTAACATATTTAGCAAAGACATCAACCTATCAATTCCGTACATTTTTTTTTATTATAAACAGAACCTACTAAAGGAGAATAAATTGTACAAACAAAATCATATTGATTGAAAAAAGAAAAAAAATATGAAGGGATTTTATCACTCAGGTTGAATTCTGTGAACCTTTTCGGCAAAGATTCATTTACAGTAAGTAATAGAGGTTTCATTCAAGATAAGCTATCATTATGTACCGCGGGAGTGGGATTTGTACGGGAGAAATTATGTGTTTTGAAGAAATTGTACACCCGCACTTTGTAAATACAAATAAAATTGAGATAACTACATTATATTACTCCCTCCGTTTCACAAAGACAGTCCGCTTTGAATTTGTCAAAATATTAAGGAGACCATACTATTTTACTTGACTACCCTTAATTACTTACCTATTTTATTTTAATAAAAATGCTAGTAATAAAGACTATCCGAAATTGTTGTGAGAATTATAAATATGAAATATAAAAGGAAAATTTAAAAGATTCGAATTTATGAAGTATAAACTTTATAAGGAATTTAATTTTTAGAGTTAAATATATATTTTCTTAAAAGGAATAAAGGATATATTTGTTTCCTTAATTATACTAATTTCTCTAATATTTTAGATTGGGTCACGTTAAAAATGGATTTATATATGAATATAAAGAATTCAAGGGTATACTAGAGAGTTCATTAAAAAAATATGACTATAAACAGAAGCTAGACACAATTTTGAAACTGACGAAAAAGGAATAGAGGACGGTCTTTCAGAAACAGAGGGAGTATATATTATTATAAACTGAAGGTGTTGAAAGAGAAAATATAAATATAAAGTTGCAAAAATGCATCGGAAGATTAAAATTACTCAAATTAAGATTTAATAAAGACACACAGATCTCATGGAATTTGTAATTTAATTTGATTTGATTGGCTTACAACGAAGGATTGGGTTATAAATGCAAGTAAAACACCAATAGTACAAAAAGAAATTAACCAATACTACAAAAAAATGACAATAGTCCAGCTGAGGCATTCAAGTATTCCACAAATCTTATAACCCGATATAAATACTTCTCAACGATAAATTCATAACATTGAGATGGAAGAGGGATGATGCATATTTATTTCCCCATGTAAACCCGCAAGTCAAAACGCTCTATTTTTCTAAATCTTGCGGAAATGGAACATGATTTAGTTATGTTCATCCAATTCAACATATATTTTCTTTTGATACAATCAAAGCAAAACTTGTAGAATCAAAATATGTATTTTTTTTTCCGAGCTTAGGACTCAATTATACAAAACATACTTAAAAAGAGTAAAATTCATCATTTGAAGAAGAAATACATCAAAAACACCACGAAAGAATCCAAATAACTCATAAATTTTTCATTAGTACGCTGATACATAGAAACTAATTACATGATTTCGATGTCATGTATGGGAATCAAACCTCAACTACATGGTTGTAAACCAATTGCTCTACCAGTTGAGATAAGACGGCAAGTAATAAACTACGTTAAAACCCAAAAATTCATAATATATCATATACCTGCTCCTTTCGGAAAGTAAATACTTAACTTTTGGGCTACCTAAAATCAAATTAACCTTATGGAAAAGTTCACCTATTATTTCAAAATGAGATGTTTTTTAAATATTAATGCAATTCCCTTACCTTGTACCGCAACCCTGTATAAATGGCGAAATACAATTCGAAGTTAGAGTGATAGATACTTTTTTTTTTATGTAAGTACATACAAAGTACAATTAATCTTCAATCATAAACCTACATAAACATATTATAAAATTAGATAGAAGAACCAAGTTGTCCAACCTTGAGTTTGTCCATAATAAGATACCCAAATCTAAAGTTCCAAGTCATTGGAAGCACTCTCCTAAAATCCAGCATCTTCAATTGTTTCTCCTCGGACCAATCAATTCTAAAATAAAAATAAAATAAAATATACGCCTCATCTATAAAATAAAATTGAGGTCATCTTTAAGGTTCAAATTATCATCAGAAGAACAAATTATTCGATCTTAAGTGCATACCATCATTTTATCTAAGAAAGATATCAAAATCATTACACATAAATATCTTCTCAAGATTGAAAAGAAAAAAGTAGAGACTTTATTGATGTAGTATTGGATGAATACACTATGTAGAATTGTATATGATGGTAATTGCGGATTGAGGATCGGCAGATTGTAACAGAATTGGGAAAGATAAAATACGATGAAACTCTTATGGTAAAAAACGTGACATTTATAATACTTCTAAATCATCTATACTAACAATCTATTTTTTGGTCTCACTATGATTTTTTTGTTATAGAAATTCTTGAATAAAACGTGCAATGCAACTATTGAAACATTTATATATATGAACCCTTTACCTTCAGATACAATGTATCCTTCAAGGAAAAAAATTGATAGAAAGGTGAGGGTATCCAATGTGTTCGCAACAACTATCGTTCGTACAGGTGCTGCTATGAAACGGAGATAAAGCCATCTGACAAATACTAATCAGTGCCAAAAGGCCCAAAACTGCTGGAGGAACCTGTACAATCTTTTTTTAAAAAGAGGGTCAAATAATTAAGAAAAAAAACTTTGTCAGTGGATCAAGTAACCATTTAAAAGTAAGAGAGGAAGTGTATTTAAGAACTGGTTTTAGGTGCAAATCCAATCGTGTGATAGGTATGGACGATTTGTATTGAAACTTCTACGACTGGGAAAGGGATCCTAAGGACCCAGATAATTAAAGCATAATATTTTCGGTTGAACACAAGATCTCTCTGTTTATAGATCACTGACAACTCTAATACAGTCACAACAAATATTATTGTTAACAAAACTCTATTTGTTAATGAAACGATAATTTCACAATTCTAGATTAAAATATATAATTACAGCTCAACTCTACCTTTTCGAATATAGTTCTAACCCGTTGGATAATATCAGGTATTCCCCTATGGATTTAGTTATTTCCAACCCTTACAGTGGTAATGTCGAATTGTGATTTAGTTGTTGTAGAAGTGATTCCTAATTAACAACCATTGCAGGTATGCCATTGCAGTTACGTTACAGTGGATTCAGCTGTTGTAGAAGTGATTCCTTATTAACAACCAAAGTTTTTTTCATTTCAATTCCTTATAATGTTAAGTATTTCCTAAGTAGAATTAAGCATTTAACGAAGAAGGAGAAAATTGCATTTTCTATCGTTGCACTACATAAGTCACAACATCATTGTCTCCTTGAAGCCATTATACAACCGAAGATCGTTCTTTACCGAACATTTAAATTTAAAACATTGGACAACTGAGACATCCTAGGTTTCAAAAAAACATATAATGTTAAATAAAATAAAATACAAAATCCAACATTGAAATTCTGATACCACTCATCCACACAAATTGTTAAAAAAAATAATAATTAATTAATTTTTAGCTTGGAAATTTCGATAACTCCGGCTTGGTCAAAATCCATCCAACATGTCACAACCTATTTGGTAAAGAACAATCACTAACATGAATTAGTAATAATTATGTTATACTTACAAAAATTAAAAGAAAAATAAAAAAAGTAAATGAGAAACGTGCATGCTGGAACACTGAAAAATTAATTAGTCCAGTTCAGTTGAAAGTTTGCTACCAATTATTTTATGTAGACTTCAATTCAACCATATTGATTATTAGTGAACCACATTAGGCACTCATCTCTGACAGTAGATAGGATTCGTTTGATGAAGATAACAAATAAGTGTCTTGGAAAGAGAAAATTTTATCTTTCTACAATGCTCGAACTTTCAAAGACCTAAAAAATGAACTCATATCAAAATATGTTACGCGTTGAGTGGCCAGATTGATATGTATGATGGAGATGGGGTGAGATGCTTAGATAGAGACTTAAAGGGAATGCATGGGAAGTGAGGTCCTTTTTCTAAAGGACAACAAGCAAAGAACTCGTTGATGATTGTTATATTCTATAATATACACTAATCCAACTTTGTATCCAAGTTAGAAATCATGCCTCAAGTTAATCTACTGAAAGTCATCATACATCTGCACCACATAATGAAAAAAAAATATCCTAAAGCGTCACATTGTCTAGGTTGTTACCATGTTCTTGCAGGAGAAGCTAAAATCTTTAACGTTAGCAGGAGAGGTTATATTCTAATGCTAGCAGGAGAAGTTAAAATCTTTAAAGTTATTAGGAGATGTTGCATTCTTTGAAAAATCGTTATTTCTCCTATTGTAGATGAGTAATATTTTTTCATGATAACTTAAATCAACTCGTGAATTTTTCACACTGGGAGTTTTTCGGTCTAGTGAAAGGATGCTTGCCAATATATACAACTTGCAAATGGCGGAAGAAACAAAATTAAAATAAGAACAAAGCTTGTGTGCTTCACCTGCAATGTTTACCTGCTTTTGTTCCTGAAACATTTCCTTTATTTGCTTTGGATATTCTCAAGCATCCCCCATCTCTCTTTTATCCACTTCGGCATCGTCTTTTCTTGGATATTGAGATTGAGGCTTTGAATTATCACATAGTTCCAAATTCGTTTTTCCTTCACTCTGAATATTCATCTTGGTCACAAACATTAAATCGTGCAATTTTTTCACCACCATCATGACTTACACAACCTGAGCGTGCTGGACCTTATGTAGTAACCAAAAAACAACAAAATCACAAAATCAACTTCATAATAAGGGAACCCCAATGGTAAACTTCCAGAATCACAACATCAATATATGTGGTGAGCTTGATATTTGTGTAATACAATAAAGTAAATGGAAACTACCGTTAAAGTTAAATCTATGCATTTTACAACAATTAATCAAGCTACTATATGTCCAAACTGGAAGTAAACTTAACTGCTCAAGCAAGAAAAATCATGGTTGTAAGATCCCTTGGAGCAGATTTCTATTTTCAAGAAATCACAGTCAAAACTTGTGCAGTTGACAACCTTAATTCCTTGCTTCGATCCATACAACATAAAAAACCA
This sequence comes from Papaver bracteatum, assembly GCA_023529315.1. Classification (NCBI taxonomy): domain Eukaryota; kingdom Viridiplantae; phylum Streptophyta; class Magnoliopsida; order Ranunculales; family Papaveraceae; genus Papaver; species Papaver bracteatum. The sequence goes on from JAJJWX010000075.1 coordinate 222,058, forward strand.
AATTAGATGAAATCGATTCCCTAGAATAATATTTGAACAAATCAAGTTTTATTCTATAGTAAAAAATGTACAAATGGAAGTATATTTAATACAACTACAACATCTACCTACAATGAGCATCAGTTAAGCTGATAATAAATTGGATACCCGTCTTGTACTCTCTGCATATATCTTCGACAAACATTTATATATTTTCCTTTTCTCATAGGAAGATTCGGTTCCTGCAAGCACATGGACCATGTGCCATATATTTTGTTAGTGTTTGGAAAATATATACGTTAGTTTTTTCATCTAGATATTTAGCAAAGATAAAGTGTTGTTACTTGTTGGTCTATCATCGTTGTCTCTTTTAAAAACATCAAGCTTGATGATTTTTTATTGATCGGGCACATTCGTTTATGGAGTAGTAATTTCATAATCTCTCTAAACTCTATGCTAGCTAATATTATTTTATATATTCTAATGGTGCTACCTTGACGCCATTTCTTATTTGATTTCATCTTCTTCTTTTTTTAAAAATATTAAAAATTAGTGCAAATAATTTGGTGAGCATGTTCAATCGTTTCCATCTTTCTAGAATTATCCCTATTCCGACACCGGTGAATTTATCACTCACTACTGCTCGAAGCTTCAATTGTGTCAATGTTTGTACAATATTATATGACTAAACTATGGACAAATAAATAAGAATTGAGATGAGGAGAAGGGGTTAATTCTAGCATAGTTTAGGTTTACTCTCTTTTCATATCAATTTATATTTATAAAAATCCAGAAACAAAGAGGGTATGATAATTTCTATCCCCAAAACAAATTTAAGACCGAAGCTTAGTCAGCAAATTCAATTACAGATCACCATACCTTAAATATGAATAATTCGATAAAACTTTTCTTTTAATTTTAGGCGAAACCGTGAGGGGGTGCTCGAGCTTTGATATCCTAATGATAATAACTAACAAACCATAATAACGATAAAAAAATCATTCACAGACGGTTTAAACAGACTACCAAAGGATAATCACAACTGAATATTTTGTGTGCAGTCAAACTTAAATGAAGTTCTTTTCTTCTGCTTGGTATAAAGAACAACAATGCTGAATCTGATGTCTTAAATAAAAATAAAACCACCCCTCACATAAACTTTCTACTGGGTTTCATGGAATTAGGATTAAAGAATAAGAAGTACTCAAATGAGGTAAACCCTATAAAAAAAATGACGTTGTAAATACTTGTTGGTACATATTACGACGTTGTACAAATTTCAAAACAGAGTTCATGGGAGATCCGTATTATTTATTTGACTTTCAAATTCAAAACAAAAAATGGAAATCATAAGAGATTTAGAAAGAAACTCATGGAACTTAGACGCATCTACATTTGAATATTTACGCAAACACCTATCTGTAAAATATATACGCATCTCCGTATAAATTGTTTTTACTTGTATCCCAAATTTGAAAAAGGAAAGCTTCATGACCTTCCAATAATCTGAAGAATGATGGTAATATATTACTAACATTTAGTATAAAATGAAATCATAATTATCCCAAATTTAAAAGCCATTAGAGAACTGTTCGGTTTTAGGATTTTCGGATCCACTCACATGGAGATTTTCACACTATCTCACACTTTATACGCCATTTTTATGAGGAAAAATGGAGAATGTTCTTCTTACAAAATTTATATATCTACTAAAAATTAGCACATTCTGAAACATATAACACTACCATCTGTTGCTTTAAAAATCAGCGCAACTTTCAACAGTTGCATTTATTGAAATTATGATTGGTAGATAGTGTGGTTTGATATTTCAGAGTGCACTCATTTTTGGTAGGTATATGGAGCTCTCTAAGAGGGACATTATCCCAAAAATGTTAGCCTCAAATCCCCTATAGTTTAGGTTTTATTAATCCAAATTGTGAGATAATGTGAGAATAAGATCCTCCCTACATTTACATGTAAACTTAAAACATACGAAGACATTAGTTTACAGATACATCTTGTACATAGTTATCTTCAATTGTTTTATATTTGTCAACAAAATTTGAGGAGACAAATTCTAAAACCTTTTTGCAGCATTTTTCATGATAACCCCAATACATTAGCGAATATCTCCTTAGCGTAAATGACTGAAAAAAATCTACTCTCAAAAATTTAAGACTTGGTTTTTTGAAAAAAATAGAATACTTTGAAGGAAATATATCTTACAAATCTAACAAAGACAACAAATATTAACAATTTCCGTCTATGAATGCTCTTAGATTAAGCTAATCTTTATATAGTTATCTTCGTCAACCTTGACTTTCTCCGCGATCTCAGTTGTATCCAAGTGAAAGAATGTAAATCAACAATGCCATCAAATTGCAAGTGTGCCTACATTAATCTGCTGCTGATGGGGTTGGAGATATATGGACTGACATTAAGTTTAGCTTCCCACGACACTGAGTCATCCTCTTTCTTACCAAACTGGTTTACATGTCAATATAATGAAACCCACTACGGATGCAAAGATGCAGTGGAGAAGTTGTAAATCTCGCCTATAGAAATTCAAGCGTTGGAGAAGCTGTAAATTTCACCATGAATCAAGTTGCAAGACAAAACCAATTAAACTTAACTGTGTGTAAATTAACAACACATACATTCCGTGAAAGTCTAGCCTGATCCAAGCTGTGAATAATCCAGATGGTAGCTCGTCTCTCCTGACATACACACACACAAATAAAAACCCAAGTGAGTGAATCATATACTCTTAACATGTAAAAATAGACAAAAACAAAAACATTGCCGCGACAACATACCATACAACAAAATACCCAGATTATATACAAAAGATAATTGGAAAAATAATTAGAATAACTTAGGCTACAAAGCTAAACTGGTTCGAAAGATAATTTACATTCTAATCGTAAACATGAAATCATACCACCTATAGAGAACAACAGACAGTTATTCGCTAAGATTTTACCCTTCACCCCAAATGAGTTTGGATGTGAACGTGCTCCCATATCAGAACCTGAAGTTCCTCGTCACATTGTTCTGCTCTATGGAAGGCAATTTTCGCGTATATAATGTATAAAATCATTTGATGTCTCACATTATTTAAGAAACTTAGGTAAAACTCCGTGGGTTAATATTCAGAAACTTTTTAACAATAATCTTGTTATCTCTGCGGTAATAACTGAAATCTGAGAAAGATAGGGAAGTTACTTGCATACTGGAGAAACAAAATTGCACAATATAGCAAATTCAATGACGAACAATAAGACAAATACATTTGTTCCCCTACAGACTTAAATGAACTGTTTAAGCACCTATAAGTCATTGTTATCCGTAACATATAATAACATAAATGACACTATTTTACTTGAAGTGAAACTCCAACGCGCAACCGAAGTAATTAAGTTAAATAACCAATCCCCAGAGTCGGGAAAAAAAAATATAATCGAATTAAATAGCTTGAACTATTATTACCGTCCGGAAAATGAGAAGTTCGGATAGGAATTAACTTTCTTGGAATAACTCAAATTTCTGTTATCCTATGTCTGTCCTTTCATATAAAAATGAGCTGGAGAACCTTCCCCTTATGATTTTTGCATGAACCTTCCCCTAAGAGAAATTCTGCATCAAAATACCAATCATACAAAATAATGATATACATGTATTCAGAAGATGCCTACTACTTTTATCCAAAAAAAAAAAAAAGTCTACTACAGGGTAAAGTATGCTCTGCACTTGTTCACAACCTGGTGTAGAAACAAATAGAAAGCCAAGCTGTAAATATGTTTTCACCGTTAACATATTCTAATTTTTTTCTTTGGTAAACCTAATTTATTTATCGTGGTATTGGTATGTTCAGGCCACCAAAGAAGTTTTTTATATGTTGCATACTGCACGCCATATAAGACTATGGTTAATGGGAGTCATGTTTTGCCAACAACTTTGAATGTATAATAAAATTAGCTTACAAAGACATTGATCTTAAACCATGATAGTGAGATAATGGATAATAACCTAAGCTAATATAAAATTTTCTATCATCTTATGATTCTTATCCAAGAAGAGGAGATTTCTTTGTCCTTTTTTTCTTCTTCCCTGTGTCTGATACTTAGAGACAATTTGTTGTTGATACTTGGAGACAATTTGTTGTTAAACTGCGTGTAAGATAGATAATAATTCTATGACGGGTTAAGAGAATTTCTTGTCATTTTAAGGTGTGGGTGCTGACCAACTTCTGTCACTATGCACATCGAAATGACATCATCGCAAAGTCACCAGTAATCTAAGGGTATGTTAAAGTTGCCTCTTGGTCAAGTTTTAAATCTGGTATTCTTTGAAATGTCTCAATGCAAAACCGTTCAAAGGCCATAGTTAAAACCACAAAACTCACCCTTACACAACCAATTCACCCTACGCTTCACAATTCTAACAGATTTATCAAAAAAATTATAGATATTAATTCAGTTTAAATTAAAACAAAAGTAGATAACACTTCAGAAAAGAAAGGGAACTCCAATACAATGAAAATAAGTATATACACAATTAGTTGTGCACGTACCATTCATTTCAAGCTCATGTGCTTCCTACCGGATACGTCTTCAGACTACCAAAGAATTTCCACGGCTTTGTACCATGTTGCATCAATACTCAATTTTTAGAAAATGTTCCAGACTTAGCTATTAGAAAGAAAGCAACTAAAAGGAAACCACTGATAAGTTTTACCAAGGATAACTATGCATATCTTGGATAGTGAGCATAAAAAATGCATAATTTTTCAAATGTCCAACATATGTTAAAGTTCAAAGAAGAGAATAGAATGTGAAAAAATTGCTCCCATCCCACCATTTGCAACTCCAATAAAATGAAATGCTCAGGGAACAGGTCAATGGAAAAATTGCACTTTACTTTACATGACTAATTATTTTTAGAGGCTAGGATGTGGAGCATATGTGATACTAAAAACAGAATCATCTTTGTAGATTAATGATTACTTAGGTGGGTATGTTGGGAATGTATCAGCGTGCTTCTGGTCAATACGTTAGTTACGAAAAGAGCAAATTTTACTTTGGTGGTGATAGAGCTTCTCGTGCTGTGGCTATTTCGAATTTTTTGGGTATGGAGAGAGCTCTTTTCCCTGATAGGTACCTGGGTATTCAATTGAAACCGGGTATAGTGTGGCATATTCATGTTAGACAGGTGGTTGAAAAAATTATGGACAAGTTGGCCGGTTGGAAAGGTAAGCTTCTCTCTTTTCATGCCAGGCTTGTTTTGATTAAGTCCGTGATTTCTAGTTATGTCATTCATTCTATGGCTGTATACAAGTGGCCGTCCAATATGATCAAACAGGTTGAGAGGGCCATTAGGAATTTTCTTTGGTCAGGTGATGCTGAAAAACGTAAATATTTTACGGTTAGTTATGATGATCTGTGTTGTTCTAAAAGTGAAGGTGGCTTGGGTTTGAAGAAGTTGAATGATGTTAATAGGGCAATGCTTATGAAGCTATGGATTTCTATTAGGGATTCAAATAAAACTTGGGCGAAATTTTTAAAAGCGAAGTACTTCAAAATTAATGGCAACTTAATAGACTACAAATTGGGTTCTTCGGTTTTTCCTGGGATTCGTTTGGTCTATAATTTTGTTCAAACTCATACACGATCAATTATAGGTAATGGTGCTAATACTTCCTTATTTCTTGATAATTGGTGTGGTGATTTATCGATTGCCAGGCGTCTTGGAATTACCTCCAAAGGCCCTAATGATTTTAAGGCTAAGGTGAGTGACATTATTATTGATGGTGCTTGGGCCATACCTCAGGTTACTAAAGATTTGATGTTGCGATGCAATATTGATGTTGATAATTTGCCTATTATTGTTGGTGGTGAGGACTATTAGATTTGGGACTTGGATAACAAGAGAGTTTTCTCGGTTAAATCTGCAAGGGCGGCTATTAAAGCTCCTAAGGAGATTGTTCCGATTGCGGCTTTGTTTTCTCGGAATGTTGTACACCCTACTTTGAGTGTGCAATATTGGAAGATTTGGGCAAGTCAGTGTTGTGCAACAGAAGATAATATTATCAAACAAACGGGTAGGTCTATGCCTACTATTTGTCGCCTATGTAGGAAGAATGGAGAAACAATGCGCCATATTACTTGGCATTGCAGGTTTGCCAAATGTATATGGGCTTGGGCGGATCGCATATTTAATCTGCAGCCCATGGAAGATCTTGTGGCCTCTTATAAGGTTGCTAAAGGCCGAAGTAGGATGATAAAGGATCTGTGGCTAGTGGCGCATCTTGCAATAGCAACATAACTTTGGAAGGCGCGTAATAAAGATTTTTTTGAGGATGTTAAGGCGCGTAATAAAGGGCGAGTTTATCAGGTAATTCGTGACAACTCTATTCGAATGAAAGGTCATATGCATAATAACGTTGAAGATTGGCGTATTTTGAATTACTTCAAGGTGCAACATAGATCTTATAAGTTTTCTAGCCCGTTGGAGTTGAGTTGGTCGCCTCCAAATCCGGGCAAAATTATGATTTGCTGTGATGGTGCGTCCCTTGGAAACCCAGGTCAAGCTGGTTGCGGTATTTCTTTTCATGGAGCTAATTCAGAGGTGCTTGGTGGTCTTCAAGTTGGTCTTGGATGGCAAACAAACTACTATGCAGAGGTTTGTGCCATTATTTATGGTGCGATGCTAGCCACAAGATGGGGAATTAAAAATCTATGTGTTAGATCAGACTCGATGAGTTGCATTCAAGCTTTTCAAACAGGTGAATTGTCGTGGCAGCTAATGCAAAAGTGGAAAATGGCTAGGCAATTTTATGATAATATTCGTTATGTTCATAGCTATAGAGAAGTTAATTTCTCAGCAGATGCCTTGGCCAAACAAGCATGTTTGTTGGCTGAGGATATTTTTGAGTTTTTTGAGGATAGGCCAGGTTACATTCAACCTGTTGAATGGCCTGGAAAGGTTTATTTCCGTTTCAAGTAGGTTTTCTACTAGTGGTGGCCTCACGGTCATGCACTAGTAAGGCCTAGCCCATGTACAGTCTTTCGCTTTTTTATTAAATTGACTTAGTAAAAAAAAAAGATTACTTAGGTGGGAGAGATCTAAACAAACAACCGATAATAATATAAAATATAAAAGTCATTCCACGGTGATGGAGAAGCGGTTTCCCCATGCTCATTAGAGTGGAACATGATTAAGCACCTCGGTGACAAATTTCTAATATAAAATACCTATCTATCGGTCATGTCATTTGGGAGTACGGTCTACCTTCAGTACATATATATGAACAGGCTGTGACGATTATACTCTTTAGTGCATTATAAGTATTCTAACAAAACAATATGTACAAAAAGAAATACCAACCTCCATCTCCGTCACTATCAAAGCAATGAATCATAGCATCCATTTCCTCATTGGACCATGAAAAATCATGTTCAGTTGCCACTCCCTTTCCCCGTTTCTGTAATATCAACTCTACACCTTATCAACGGGAGCATACCTTGAATACCTAATCCAGTACATTCAAAATCAGTATATCTAGATGCCAATAAATAGTTAACGGTTCATAAAAATGCAGGTTAATAACAAATATAGAATTTATCTGTTCCAAGTTACTCTTATCATTTAACCATCCGTTAGAAGGATCCGACCGCAGCAAGCTCATCATGAGAAGAAGAACACCAAAATCCGAACTACCACTAACGGTTTGTAAAAATGCCGTAGTTTTTTTCTAACCAAAGATTATGTTCTCCAAGGAACTCCTGTGAGTCTATAAAATTTCCATCAAGCTTCCATAATTCTAAATCCGGTAAGGATAACAAAGATTAACAACTCATCATCAGCAAGATCATTAGGAGTAATGACAATAAGTGAGAAAATACTCTTGAAATCATCCTACAATGTTGTTTCATATGCTAAAAGAAAAGAGAGTAAACCTAAACTATGCTAATGGAAAGAAATGACAATAAGTGACATTTAAGATCACTTAATAAAACTTTAATCAAAATCAAATTCAAGACTTGCATGAACAACAACAGTGATTAATGAGGAAAATAAAAGCATTATACACAATTCAAAAAAAAAAAAAAAACTTGAGTTTCAACTTCAAACTACACACCCTAATGCTCAGAGAAAACTTAGTCTAAAATTGTTTATGTGAATAGATATCGGAGAGTTGCTCATGGTAATGTTATACCAACTGTGTTCTTTTTGGTCATCTATTTCAATTGTTCTGCATCTTGTACAACCATCGGTTTCTTCTTCGTACGAATTCCTACTAAGATGAGATTGATCCCAACTCTCGATTAATCATAGAGGACCCAATTTCTTGCTCCCCGTAATATGGTTATCCCAGAATATGAAGTGTTAAACACTCCTGCATCCAGTGAGTTCGTAGAATGTAACCCAAATCAAAATCATACTGGAAATTCATGATCACCAAGAAAGTTAGTGACTAAAAAGTGGATCAATGGCGGGTTAATTTACTGCTGGAAAAGACAATAAAGGCCACAACATCATTATGACATCAGTAAATATAATCACGTAAGAAAAGAGGCAAAAAAGATTAGGGGTTAGGTTTTCTTCGCAACTTATACACCGCCTAAATAAATCATCATGATTTATTTTCTTCTTCCTCCGAAAATATAACTTAAACCCAAAGAAACGCACGGTCAACAATTCTATCGAAAATTATAGATTCAAATTTACAAACCGTAAGCATGACAGATGAACCAATTAACAACAGAGATGCAAAATCTAGATTTTTGCGTGGATTGTGCGAGGATTTGTATCTTCTTTAGGTTTTCAGAAAGAAATAGAGAGAATGTTTCCACAAAAAAACGGTTGGTATTCATAGAGCGGAGAGCACGACCCACACCCGCATCGACACGCCTAAAAAATAGCATATCATTCCCATCCGTCCAAGTCAAACGAAATCAGGACGATATGGACCGCGAGATGAACCTCCCGGTTGAATCCTGTCCACTCTTTGACTCTTTGATCAAGGAGATAAAGACCACCTTTTTTTATAAAATTGACTAGGTATCACGTTGGCCTGCGGCCGGCGCTCAACCTCTCGTCGATTTTCAAAAAGTTGATCTAACCTCTTGTCGATTTTCCATGTTCGTCTGGGGCTCAACCATTTTAGAGTTTTGTTTATTGTTCATTTGTTTGGTACATTTGTCGTTTTTCAAAAATTCCCCCCCTAATAACATGTTTAATTAGTTGGACCATAGTATCCGGATAGGGGCCGGGGACTACGGCCCCGGCAGTGGAGAAAATTTAAAGGCAGGTGTAGTGATCAAATATTTAGTTGGTCGTACCAAATTATAGTGTGTTAGTTAGTCTGGTCACAATAGCGTTTTTAATTAGTTGGACCCTAATATCCGGATAGCGGGCCGTGTCCTACGGTCACGGCAGTCGAGAAAATTTAAAGGTAGATGTAGCCCACATTTAAATTAGTGCATCAGTCGATCCTGTCTATAATCGTCGGCAGCATATTTAGTTAGTCTGGTCATAGTAGAACGGTCATAATATTTAATTGGTCGTGTCAAATTATAGTGTATTAGTTAGTCAGGTCATTGTAGCGTGTTTAATTAGTTGGATCATAGTAGCCGGAGGTGGCCGGGTCCTACGTCCCCGGCGGTCGAGATAATTTAAAGGCAAATGTAGTGCCCACATTTAAATTAGTACATTAGTTGACTTGTCTATAATATCCAGAAGCATATTTAGTTAGTCGAGTCATCGTAGAACGGTCACAATATTTAGTTGGTCGTGTCATATTATAGTGTGTTGGTTTTTCGGGACACTATAGCTTATTTAATTAGTTCGATCATAATCGCCGGAGGGGGCCGGGACCTACAGCCCTGGCGGTCGAGAAAATTTAAAAGCAGATGTAGTGCCCATATTTAAATTAGTGTGTTAGTTGGTCTTGTATATAATAGTCGGGAGCATACTTAGTTGGTCTTGTCTATAATATTCAGGAGCATATTTATTAGTCGGGTCATAGAAGAACGGTCTCAATATTTAGCTGGTCGTGTCATATTATAGTGTGTTGGTTAGTCGGGATCAAAATAGCTGGAGCGGGCCGGATCCTACGACCCCGGCGGTCGAGAAAATTTAAAGGAAGATGTAATGCCCACATTTAAATTAGTGCATTAGTTGGTCCTGTCTATAATAGCTAGGAGCATATTTAGTTAGTCGGGTCACAACAGAACGATCCCAATATTTAGTTGGTCGTGTCATATTGTAGTGTGTTGGTTAGTCGGGACACTAAAGCGTATTTAATTAGTTCGATCATAATAGCCGGAGGGGCCGGGTCCTACGGCCCTGGCGGTCGAGAAAATTTAAAGGCAAATGTAGTTCTCATATTTAAATTAGTGCATTAGTTAGTCCTGTCTATAATGGCCAGGAGCATATTTAGTTAGTCGGGTCATAGCAGAACAATATGTGGATAATGGGGTCTTATTCATGACTGCCCCAATGAAGTGATTTGGAATCGAGCAATAGTCATAGTTCTATGAGTCCCAATATTTAGTTGGTCGTGTCATATTATATTGTAATGGTTAGTCAGGACAATGTAGCTTATTTAATTAGTTGGATCATAATAGCCAGAGGGGGCCAGGTGTTACGGCCCCGGCTGTCGAGAAAAATTAAAGGCAGATGTAGTGCCCACATTTAAATTAGTGTGTTAGTTGGTCATGTCTATAATAGTCAGGAGCATATTTAGTTAGTTGGTCCTGTCTATAATATTCAGGAGCATATTTAGTTAGTCGGGTCATAGAAGAACGATCTCGATATTTAGTTGGCCGTGTCATATTATAATGTGATGGTTAGTCAGGACACTGTAGTTTATTTAATTAGTTGGATCATAGTAGCCTTAGGGGGGCGGGTCCTACGGCCCCAGCGGTGGAGAAAATTTAAAGGCAGATGTAGTGCCCACATTAAAATTAGTGTGTAATTTGGCCATGTCTATAATAGCGGGGAGCATATTTTGTTAGTCGGGTCATAGCAGAACGGTCCAAATATTTAGTTGGTCGTGTCATGTTATATTGAATTAGTTAGTTGGGTCACTGTATAGCGTTTAATTAGTTGGATCATAGTAGCCTTAGGGGCCGGGTCCTACGGCCCCGGCAGTGGAGAAAATTTAAAGGCAGATGTAGTGCCCATATTAAAATTAGTGTGTTAGTTGGTCATGTCTAATAGTCGGGGTATATTTTGTTAGTTGGGTCATAGCAGAACGGTCCAAATATTTAGTTGGTCCTGTCATGTTATATTGTGTTAGTTAGTCGGTTCACAGTAGCGTGTTTAATTTGTTGGATCATAATAGCCGAATAAGGCAAGGGCCTACGCCCCCGGTGGTGGAGAAAATTTAAAGGAAGATGTATTGACCACATATCTAGTTGGTCTGTATCATATTATAGTGTGTTAGTTAGTCGGGTCACAGTAGCGTGTCTAATTAGTTGGATCATAGTAGCCCGCTAGGAAATCGTTATGGAAGGTACCACAGTGTGTTAGAATTTTTAGTTTCATTAGTCAATATGGCTTGGAATTAGTCAGTATAGACTCTTAATCGTTCTAAATCTATATTGACTAACACAGATCTAAACATATGAAAGAATAGTGAGAAAGAGAATTAACCTTGTATGGTCTGCGTTTGTGATTCCAAGCGCCTGACCATTGTTGCATAATTGTCTCCAAATAGGAACCACCGATTTACAAATCTCACTAACCAAAGGATTACTCACCTTATGGGAACTGACGTCCTTAACGATTACTTTTGGCCCCATCCGTAGGAGTGCAAACCGCAGGAATAAGTATCATGTGATACATCAACTATTTACCTATTTTTATAAAAATTGTAATGTGCAGATATAACTGTATGGCTACAGACGACAATTTAAATAAAATGGCGATGGTGATACTAATCAGGGTTTGTACCTTGTTATTTCGTAACCACGGAAGAGCTTGATATAGTTTTCAACTGCACAACCAAACCAAGGAGCCATTCATGGGATCACATAGTCTTGGCTGGGAATACTGTGGGTACTTTGTGAAGCTTATTTGGGATTGCCACCACCTTAGATGATGCTTCATAACTACCAATCCAATTTGTAGAATTCAAAAGTAATTGAATGCAAATATCCAGCTGAGAATGGATTTGCTGAAATAATTTTCTCAAGAGAACCTGCAAATATTGATTTCCTACTCGAGCAAGTATTTAAAACACCCAAAAAAAGTTCCCTGCATTGATTTTTTTAAAATACTCGACTACAATTGACAATGGGAACAAAATGAAATCTCTAAAATAGCTCAAATGGCAGTTACATTTGGGTTATTGAACTTATATTCCATCAGTGGGAGTCGAACCCACACCTACATGGCTGAAGGCCATGTGCTCTTCCAGTTGAGCTAAGATAGTAAGAAAAAAAGATTTATGATAAGCATAAACTTCTGTATATACATTAGGACGTGAACATTTCAAAATCCAATTTAGACTTCGCATGTTTAGTTGATTAAAATGGAGTTCTGTATCTCAAATAAAACACATTTCATAGATGATTAGTTGGTTTTCTGTTTACTGATTACTCCTGCAATGAGATGGTTCGTTAACAATGCATACAACAATAAAACACATTTCATACTTTGTATGACTATGGAGAAGAACTTCAGATAAACCTTGTCAGTAAATTTGTTGGGTACTTGAATTTAAAATACAATCACCGTGGCAGTGAAGAAGGTCCTATGTCGTGTTGTGGAGTAAGACCATCACGCTTTCCAAATGTTTGCATTCGATATATTGGACTTCCAACCGCTAATTGTAAACAGAAATCCCTAAACCCCAAGTATTCAAATGCAGCTTCTATGAACCATTCTGAAAATATATAACTAAAACGTTTTACATGAGAGACCAAAACTATACATGCACTATTACGGATGAGAATAACAATTGAGTAGTGGTGTGAGATTCCTTTTACCTTTAGCATATGTGGCTAGAGCTGAATTTAGGTCCTGATCCCAACAAAGTAAACCACTTTTCACCTTTAGGTGGGGGTGTAGTTTGATTTTTTCTGTGTTTTGCAATGTAAAAATATATATAAAGTTAGTTAAACCATGCAACTGAAACATATAAGATTTTTTTTTATAAGGAATCAATAAGAAAACTCGTGAAAATTTAATGGAAAGAGATACCAATTAAATCATAAATAAAGATAACCACTGAAAGAAAGAGACAAATAAATACGGTTAGGCATACAGATAAGAGGTCATGACAGGTGAGATTAGATTCACCACAATATGTATATTACGCTGACCGATGTATTTGCCGATAATTAGAATTATTGGATAAATGATGGGCTACTAACAACAACTTCCATGCTTGTGGTCTAAACCTGGAAACACAGAGAGGGGGAGATAGGTTTATGTGGGGGAGGGGGGTTTAGGGCGGAAGAAGAGTGGAGAATTACCTCATTGTGAGCTATGGTGTCTGATTACCATTTGAGCCTAAAAACATCCCCACGGAGAGGATTTGTAATCATAATTTTGAGTATCATGCACTGAAAACCAATCACCTACATAAGAACCCTATAATAAACCCCATTAAGAGTGTTGAGGATTTGTAATCATAATCTCCAAACCATTACCTTCACAAACAGCAAATTAACAAAAAAAACGAAGATAACGAATACTTATTTAGATAATCTGACCTTTTAGACAGAATTTCCTGCATCATTCAAGAACACTCAGCAAGTTTCACAGAAAGAACAGGAAAGTAAAATACCCGTGATCTGCTAGGCTGTATTATCTCAGTGAAGGAATTCAATTCGGGTTGCTGCCACTGGCTCTCAAGATGATGAAGTTACGTAGCACCATGGTCATTTACACTTGCAGTTTCATCCTTGCATTTAGTAGTATATATCTCTCAGAAGAGTTGAGACATAACTTGGAGTGTATGATGCCAGAACAAACTGAAACTGACAGGCATATCATCTTGAGAGCCAAGTGGTTACAATTGTAACACAGTAAAATTCAGAAAAGAGGAACAAAGAAGTGCACGATACCAGTCAAGCATTTGTGTATATTGTAAAGAAAATATGCAATACAAATCAATAAAGCCACCTGAACTACTGGCAAGTCCATGAGTTTCAGAAGCACTTTGCATTCGTCATTACGCAGAAAATTGCAGACTACCAATACATATAACATACAGAAAAACATGTAGTTTCCCAGGCAAAGATATCATGCACAACGCATAGAATTAGTCGTATGCTTATCTTAACATGACAAACAATCAAAACTTTAAGATATCCTCCTTGTATCCACTCTACAACACATATCAAGTCAGACAAATATACAATACTAAAGGATAAAAGGAATTGTATACGTACGTACAACACATACAACTCTTTAATTACCTAATAATTAGTTAAAAACATACGAACTACTATTGACATGAAAACTACAATGAAACCATGATTCCCAACTACAATCATGCCATTTCCAACTTTAAAAACTAACACCTTTGTTGAGTATAATACTGCCATATTCCTCAAAAAATTGATTAGGATATAAAATTTGGTATAGGTTGTGTACCTCTTCCATTATAGCCAGGTCGGATGCAGGTAGCTTCACAATTTTATGGTATTCACTGTCTAATGCCACACAAACGATCGATCTAGCATGGTATTTCACTTCAAAACAGACCAAGAATCTACATTAATACTCTCATGTTTGTTTAAACTATTCATATAATGATAATAATTATACGTAAGGAACTACATCACCTTTGTATTTACTACTCAATTTTGGATTTGTGCTCAGTGGCACAACTCTTTTGAGAGGCATTCTCTACAAGCTTCGTAGTACCATCCACTGTTAGTCAGGGGGTTACCTTGTACATACCCCTGTTAAGTTCCTGCAAACATGTACAACCTGAATTACAAATAACCCATAATTCTGGTAACAATCTATGCATCCCTATTGTGCCAAACCTAATTTCAGTCCAGTCAAATATATATCCACCAACAAACCCATCTACATATTCCACCAGTTCACTTCAGCTGCAATTCTGCATTTCCTGTTCTCAACTACATACAGGTCAACTTAAACAACATATGCAACATCATTCCCTTAATTCTTGGCTCAACACAACATCCACTTCTATCCCAGGTACTAAAATGCGGTGCAATACATTGAGCATCACTGCAATTTCTCAATTCCATCACAACAAACCCATTTTTATCTCTGCATTACATTTCACATTTCTTCTCTGCCAACACAAACCAAATCAGACTCCGCAAACCCTTGGCAATCACCCTCAACAGCACATACCACATAAATTGGTTTGTTTCTCTGCATCAGCACCAAACCATCTTGCTTCAGTTCAGCTGCACAGACCACCAGTACCTATCATTCCACCACCAGAACCTGCTTTATACTACCATTAGCCGCAGCACATTACCACAATAGTGATTCATCTTAGTTCCTATCTTCATCTAAACTTCTACGTAGTTTCCTTGGCTGGGGAAAACAAACCAAATCCATGAGACCCTAAACCAAAGTAAGACTTACATTGGGAAATAAAAAATCAGTTCAAGTGTCTTACTTCTCCCTGTGGTTATTGCTGAATACCATTTGCTTGTAAAGAGGTTCATATCAAAATTAAACTAAAGAGTTCATAATAACCAGCCCCAGTGCATTCAGGTTGATGAATTTAAATAATTCACTAAGTCTTGTAAATGAAAGCATCATGCAGAAGACAAAGATTAAATCACATAGACAACACCAATATGGCTAATCTAGAGAAAACTTCTCAAGGTAAATAATAAGCAGCCAACTAAACACACCAGAACACAAATCTTAAGCAATATATACCTTTAGGCAGGGAATAGTATACTAATTAATGAAGAATGAAACATATGAAAGAAGAAAACACCTTTGTGATTTTTTTATGTGTAAAAATATCATAAAGAGGAAAAGATTATGAACAATTAAAAAACATCATAACACCGAATTAAAAAAAATGTGATATGCATGACATGCCTCCCGGTCTCTGTATTCATGATTCTTGGGTTTTGTTTCAGAACTACCCATATTCGATCCCCTATCCCCCCATCAGGACTTTGAAATCTCCTTATTAAATTTTAGAGGATGCAAACATTAAACATCGATGCTAATAAATAAATATAGCCTTCAGAGATGAGTGGAATTCATTAGATCACTAAATTTCATATGGCCAATAATCAATACAAAGGAAGTAATTAAAACCAAATTCAAGATGGTCGGCCTGTAAACACCAACAAAGGCTAGAGGCTAAGAAGAACAAAACGTTAACCAACATTAGAGAAACTTTGAAGAAGCTTAATTAGGATTCAAAAAGGATCACATCTTGATCGAATCAGATGCAGTTAGTCTGAAAGTTCTAAACTGTTAACCTAAAATAGAATCATGCACGAAAATAATTGATAAGAGCTAAACTGTTATCAACACCAACTCCATCATCTAAATCTATTATGTTATGAAAAGTTGTATAAGGATTTTCAGAGTGTTCATGACATTTTACTGGAGTTTTCCTTCACCTTCTTAACAACTGAAATTGCAGATACAAACCAATTAACATGCAATTACAGTGAAGCTCACTACATTTGAAAGAATTAGTAGAGGAACAATACAATTGAATATCTTTACTCGTGGCAACCCAAGTCGGTGAAATCACATAAGATAGCCGGTAGAAGGCAAACATAATCGAATATCTAATAGCCTCAATTTAAAATCAATCTAAATCCACAGGAGAGACAAATTTGCTAGTTACGAAGGATCATCCAAATTAACGTAGCCAATGTCATGAACTTTGCTGGACTTGTTTCAGATAATAACAAATTTTAGTATCGACTGATGTAACATAACTTTGACAGTAGAGGATTACCTTAAATCATTCATCCACCTTCATTCTTCCCAGCCTTAGATGCATCATATAACCAATACTACAGGATATCGCGACATATAACCAATAAGACGTTCTTTAATCTAGATCCATTATCACCTCCATATCCAAAATCAATGCAGAATTAAACTATATTCAAAATCAATTCAGAGTTAGATCCATACACATGTCCTTTTCTCTTCTGGTGAATTTTTATTGATTCAGTACTTCGCATCAGTTCTGCCATTTCCCAATCCTTGGTAACGGCAGACGTGTAGATTCCAGCAAGAAAAACATTCTGAAAACAGTTTATAGTAAAAAGCATATTAGTGTTGAGTTTTCTACTTACTTTTGTACTTCTTTTTAATACCATACTTGGTTTCGAAAAAATAAAATAAAATAATAGCGCCTCGCTCGCCTTTGACAACATAGAGTTCAATAAGATTACCATAAGAATTGTCGTGATATGGTCTTTCATGAGATGAATGGAACTGAATCCAACCTTCTCTAGTTTGTGCAGAATATCTATGATATCATCATGGTCTGGTACTGATCTCTGTGTATCTAGATGTTCATCGATGATTTCCTGATAGAAAGTATCCAAACCAGCTGCATTGAAACTTCCCATCATAGCCACGGCTTCAGACAGGAGATGCTGAAATCTCCCACTACCAAATTCATCTCTTTCATAAGTCTTACCGAATGCAACTTTGCAAACAGTTTGATCAGTAAGAGATAGCAGCTTTTGGAAGATATCAATTGGTGTGCCAGAAGCAGCGACTTCCGACATAGATTTTATCATAGATGCAACGTCTTCCGATCTCAAAGCTCCGAATGACTGAACTCTCTTGTAATTTCTGTTTCATATTCTCGAATCATAGTACCATTGAATGCTTAAGTCGGGTATCTGTTGCATATCTGAAATATAGAAACATGGTAATAAACTCCTTGTACCAATTATTCAAATTAGGCTTAGCTTATGGCAATAAACTTCTTCAACAGATGAAATTTTTTTTATATAAATCAATGATCTGATTTCCATGAATTTTTCCTGCAATTCTAAGAAGGGGATATATTACCTGTGAAATCACCAAATAGGATGTTCTGATGTTGGAAAAATCGAACCAAAGTTGTAAGATACCACCAGCTGCAACGATGATGATCGTTACTCTTAAACTACTCTTAAAATCAGTGTCACCGGATACAAAACTATCCATTCCTTCCTCAGTACCGATCAATTTATACCCAAGAATACTTACAATTCTAATACAGAATTCAATTTATACCCCAGCATCTCACTTCCTTCCTCAGAATCAATCAATCGAAAATCCTAATCAAACACATCAAAATAAGCACATCACATACAGAAAATTAAACAGAAACCCTAATCAAAACCTATAAAAAACAAATACAAAATCGAGATATAAACCACTCCAAGCCCTAAATTTAGATTTGTTGAAGCACAGAGGATGATTAAGCCAGGTTTAAACGATTTCTCTAATGATCTATAGAGTTTTTTACCTAGCAAATCTCTTTAATGTCGCAGGGACTTGCTCAGTATGAGAAGATGATGATGATCAGTGTTGCTGCTTGAGAAGGAAAGATATCGAAAGAAAATAAGGAGAGAGGAAGTTTTTAGAATGAGATCGAAAAGGGAATTCACTAATCGACGGGAAATTCTGGAGAAAATAAATAAATAAACTTAAAACTGGTCACGCTAGGGACATCTTTGCCGGGCCAAGGCACCATCCACGCCGCCCAAAATAAACCCAAAACCGATCCGACGAACCTAAGTATCTCTCGCCGACGATATATCATGGCCACAGGATCGTCGAATCCGACGAACACCTTTGTCTCGGAGACAAGGACCACATTTCCTTAAAGGGGAGACTAGAACCTCTTGTCGATTTATTTAAGTTTCGTTTATTAGATATTTATTTAAGCTTTGTTTATTGGAGATTTACTTAATTTTTGCTTATTGTTCATTTATTTGGTCGGTCGATCAGTATCTTCTCATGCAATTTAAGTATGTGGTCATTGCAGAACGGTCCCAATATTTAGCTGGTTGTATCTTAGTTAGTTGTGTCACAATAGCATGTTTAATTAGTTTGATCATAATATCCAGAAAGCCGAGCCCTACGGCCCCGGCGGTGGAGAAAAAATTAAAAGCAGATATAGATCCCATATATTTAGTTGATCGTATCATATTATAGTGTGTTAGTTAGTTGGCTCACAGTAGAGTGTTTATTTAGTTGGATCGTAGTAGCCGGAAAGCCAGGATCTACGGCCCCGGCGGTGGAGAAAATTTAAAAGCAGATATAGTGCCCAAATATTTAATTGGTCATGTCAAATTATAATGTGTTCATTAGTCATCTCACAATTGAGTGTTTTATTAGTTGAATCATAGTAGCCGGAAAGTCGGGACCTACGACCCAGGCGGTGGAGAAAATTTAAAAGCAGATATAGTGCCCAAATATTTAGTTGGTCGTCATATTATAGTGTGTTAGTTAGTCAGGTCACATTAGAGTGTTTAATTAGTTGGATCATAATAGACGGAAAGCCGGGACCTACGGCCCCAGCGGTCGAGAAAATTTAAAAGAAAAAATATAGTGCCCATATATTTAGTTGGTCGAGTCAAATTATATTGTGTTCATTAGTCGGCTCACAATTGAGTGTTTAATTAGTTGGATCATAGTACCCTGAAAGCCGGGACCTACGGCCCCGGCGGTGGAGAAAATTTCAAAGAAGATATACTGCCCAAATATTTAGTTGGTCGTGTCATATTATATTGTGTTCATTAGTCTTCTCACGATAGAGTGTTTAATTAGTTGGATCATAGTAGCCAGAAATCCGGGACCTACGGCCCCGGCGGTGGAGAAAATTTCAAAGCAGATATATTGTCCAAATATTTAATTGGTCGTGTCATATTATATTGTGTTATTTAGTCGGGTCACAACAGAGTGTTTAATTAGTTGGATCATAGTAGACGAAAATCCGGGACCTACGGCCCCGGCGGTCGAGAAAATTTAAAAGAAAAAATATAGTGCCCAAATATTTAGTTGGTCGAGTTGAATTATATTGTGTTCATTAGTCAGCTCAAAATTGAGTGCTTATTTAGTTGGATCATAGTAGCCTGAAAGCCGGGACCTACGGCCCCGGCGGCGGAGAAAATTTCAAAGCAGATATATTGTCCAAATATTTAGTTGGTCGTGTCATATTATATTGTGTTATTTAGTCGGGTCACAACAGAATGTTTAATTAGTTGGATCATAGTAGCCGGAAAGCCGGGACTTACGGCCCCGGCGGTGAAGAAAATTTAAAAGCAGATATAGTGCCCAAATATTTAGTTAGTCATGTCATATTATATTGTGTTAGTTAGTCGGGTCACAACAGAGTATTTAATTAGTTGGATCATAGAAGCTGGAAAGCCGAGACCTACGGCCCGACAGTAGAGAAATTTAAAAACAGATATAGTGCCCACATATTTAGTTGGTTTTGTCATATTATATTGTGTTAGTTAGTCAGGTCACAGTAGCGTGTTTAACTAGTTGGATGCATTAGTAAGAACCAACTACAAACATTCATGGTATTATAAACTAAATTAACATCACGTCTCACCGAAATGCCATTCATGGTATTATAAACTGATGGAAACAACTGAATTAACATCACGTCTCACCGAAATGCCATTCATGGTATTATAAACTGATGGAAACAACTGAATTAACATCACGTCTCACCGAAATGCCAGATGTTGCAAAATGATTGAATGAAACATAATGAAATGATTTTCGCAAAATTTATGAATATTTGGCTATTGAAACCAAGCTAATAGTAGTGACCCCTTAGCAATTGAAGCCATTAAAACCATTTCAAAAACCTGAAGCGTGTTCTAACTGCTGCGCACAACCAATTACCAAAAAAAAAAAAAAAATCTTACAAAAAAGATGTTTCAGATATTTTTATGTCACCGGCAAACATTTTGGGGTGCAAACATTCAGAACTCTAAGTTTTGAATCAATCTCTATTTCGCTGCTCACACTTGTATTCTTCTCATCTCTCTCTGAAAAACCAATGATATAGCGATCTATCAAATTTTACCCCGTAGGAGAATCCCATAGAAATTAAGCAACCATTTGATTGATGCAGTTTGATTTACGGACCTACACCAAAACACTTCAGATTAGTGACATTAGGAAATTACGCGTAACCATGTAACTACATGCTTACAAATCCAATCACATTTAGTTTATTTGAATAGAGGTAGGTAATATATATGAAGGACCCATGAAATATCAATAAGAAAAGGTATAAAATCTACCAAAAACTATAAGAGTGATTTACATAGACTTGTAGTAGCAACGACGAAGGATGAAATGCTAATTAGTTTACCATAAATCTGCAAAAATGAACCAAGGCAGGTGTAAGTGGTCATTGTTGGAATGTCCCACTGAGCAAAGAACAATTTACCTCTTGCATTCTCGTATTTTCCCTTAAGATCTTCAAATATTGACCCTGCCCACCTGAGTTGAGTTCTCATTTATCTTCAACATTTGGTAAAGAGAGAGCATAAGCAAAGATTAAACCACAGTCATCTATAGAGGAAATACATCTGTAATTAGGCAAGATGTGCAGAAGTTGGTGAAACTTCAAATACCAAATTGAGGGGACTAAATCCAATCAGTATAAAACTATGATGTTGCACTTTCTGACCCGATTTAAGGACTGCGTAGTCATAGTTGATAAAAATAAATAAAAATTAAACTTATAAGCTCAAGCCAAAATCGAATCAAATCCTTGTTTCATAAGTAGTAATACGAATGCAACCTGTATATAAACCAAGTAGTAATACGAATGCAATTCATATAAGCAGAACTGATTAAGAAATTTCAGAGTCAACAAACCCTTAACACCCATGATAAGGGAGGGTCTTTCAATGAAATCTCCATGTAACGCATCGTAATTCCTCATTCCTTACATAGGAAGTGTAAAAACTATATAAATCATGAAATTTACCCAACGTGATTAAGTAAAAGCAAAATGGTCATAACGTATGACATAATTAGCATGACCGAATCAATATAATCTCCACATACACTAACTCTGAGAACTTAAGTTGGTTGCTTTAGTCATCTAAATACCCCCCTCCATTACACATGGGTGGTCAGAAAATTATAGTTGTGTCGATTCGTGTTGTGATGCACCTACAAATTAACAAAAAATAAATAAATTATAAGCCAGACCCAATATAGTATTTGATCTGCATTTTTGGTGTCAACTTGTACGTAGTCCTGCCTACTGGTCAACCAATGACCCAGTAACTCTCCAACTACTCACCCTTATATAGTGCATCCTCTGTATCATTTTATCCTGAAGTAGTATTTCAACCACGCAGATTGTGTACCGTCCATAAGTAAGGGCATTCAAGCCTTTCTAATTCTCTAGCAAATTTGAGGTTAAATTAGAACACAGAACCAAGCAAGGTGTGTTTGATTTAAAAATTTAGAATATGTCTCAAACATAAAATATTAAGAAGTAAGAAGATTAATCTGCAACCTTATACAAAACTGAAGTCTTAAAATCAAATCTAGCTACTCACTAATGTCTTCCTAAGATTTTATGTAACCAATTTAAGAAAAAACATACTGAAATTTTTGGTTAGAATGAACATTCTTTAGGTTTAGCATACAACTTCTAAAACACATCACCCTGAACTTTTACCAGTAAAGACCCCCAATCAGAGAAGAAGAAAACCTTGTCGACTCCACCTATAGATATGCTTGTGTCGAAGAAGCTACACTTGAAAGTCGATGAGATTATTGACTAAATATAATATAATCATATTATAATATTGATTTAGTCTAAACCTTATATTATACCCTTTCCTAACTAAATGTTCGTTCTACTATTTCAACTAAACACTTTTATTCTCTCAGCTAAAGTAATATTCCTAATGAAACTTAATTTTGTCGGAGTATCCTGCACAACTTTCCTAATAGGATACTGAAAACGTAACTACCAAAAGAAAATATACTAATAACAAACACACTTTTTTTCCTAGGAATGCATAAACTGCACCATCTAAGCCATGTTAAATGTTAAGTAAAAAATTATGATGTATGTGCAACTCGAACCAAGAATATTCTACTCCGATCTGCAAAAGATACAAAATTATTAGCATAGAGATTCGTCGCTGGAGCTCTACCAAGCTCTTCCCCTCCGGTATAGCGTGAACAGAAAAGCACCAAATCAAACAAATATTCATGTCAGTAAAAGAAACCCCTAAAAATTGATGGCAATACAAAAGCAAATACCATATCAGCAAAATTAAAAAGTGTCATCGTCACTACTCGTCAGCGAATGAAAGTCATTGTATGGCCAAAACCCATGTAATCAACATCTTCTAGTGTTAAGAATACTTCACAGTTAATACATTAACTTGGTGTTCAACAATGAACCAAGCAACATTTTTAAAAATCTATAGCTCCATATCTTAAATAGGCGAATAGAAGAAGTGCACCGTTAAATGTGAAGCTACAGGAAAAACCTACAGTTTGTTGTATTCAATCCCCATTTAATGCTTTTTTTTATCATTGTTGAAGAATGAGGATATACTTACACTTTATAGAACTATGGTCTCTTCTCGTATTCTTAAAATAGAACAAAAAAATATCTCTACATGTAGTAGTTGTTGCTACACATCCATGTCCCTTAACACCAGCTCTCCCTTCTATATAAGAAAGGTAGGGTACATGCATATTTGTGCTCTCCCTTCCTTATAAGCAAGGTAGCGTGCATGCATATTTGATTAATGTTAAGATGTAGTTAAGGCCTCAAGCATGAAAACAATAACATGTATTGATCCTAAATTCACCCTTTGGTACATCTGCCACCTAAAAAACTAAAGATGAGTGTAATAGTTATATGTAGCAACATTTATCATGTAAACTACCTGACCATTATCCTCACCTTCGTAGTAGTATTAGTTCTTCCATGCACGCCATCGCTACATACTTTAATTACCATTATTGTCGATCAAATATTTAGTGTTATAACTCACTTGGAAATGGACAACCAGGGATAACATGAGGTAGCTTTAGCTTCATTATATTTTCACTGTAATACTTGTGCTTTTCCCAATCGCTTATAGACGAATCCTATGCAATAATACATACATTGTATAGAAATAATTAGTGCTTAACAAAGCTGTACGAATAAATTTAAATTATGAGAATACGTTAGTACCTGAATGCACCCAAATATTTGTTGGTACAATGCCAACTATTTGTGCCTTGCTGGTAAAGGTCATTCCCTATCATGTACTATATATTAGCAATCAATAAGACAATAAATTGACTATATGGTTTTTTGGTACTTATCGTATTGATCTTACCAGATTATCTTCATTGTGAATTAAGCTACATCCTTCTCCAGAGTCATCCTGTTATGAAAAATCATCTCTTCGACAGGTTTTTGTTGATTCACCTTGCAATCAATAAGCATTACTGGCAAGTAGGTTCCGTATCTATTTATTTTTATTATATTATTAGTTATTTTTCTGTTAAACCTAAGACTATTATAAGAGTATAAGTATTTTATTTATAATCATACAACAGACCATATTTAGTTATATAGTTTGAATTTTATATTACAAAATCAAAGAATCACCTTGTTTGCATGTGCTCAACCTCTGGTATTGTTAAGTCCACATATTTTTTTTTTGCAATTGTTGAAGATAGACAATGCATTCCTGGAATTCACTGTTGGTGTGACATACATACATATTATTAAAAATAGATGGTAAACCTATTAATTTCCAAAGAATCCACTTTAGTCGAATGATGGTAAGCAATAAAAGGAAGTAATTAAAACCAAATTCAAGATGATCGGTCTGTAAACACCAACAAAGGCTAGAGGCTAAGAAGATCAGAACGTTAACCAAAGAAATTTACGAAGATATCCAAGCCAACAAAATCTATAATAACCACCGTAAGGAATCTCCACAGGATGTCACAATTCGAAGTGTTCACCTGGAATGCTCCCTTCTTGGAGAATTAATCCTTCAAGTTATAATTCATCATCAAATAAGACCTACAGAACTCATAATAAGACCTACAGAACTCAAGAATGAAGATCCATAAATAATAAGTTATAATTATTCGTGAATACTCTGATTAGATATTGTCTCCTAATATCTGATTAGATATTGTCTCCTAATATTGTCTCCTAACATCAGACAATATCTAATAAGTTATAATTATTCGTGAATACTCTGATTATCACCGAATCACAAATAAAAAATCACCGAATTCTAAAAATTTCAAAAAAATTCGTTTACTGAATGGTTGCTACAGTTCTGAAAGAAGTTGACAAACGAACAGATCATATGAGTATCAGTGTTGACTTGACTTATTAGTTTATGACTTGACTAAAATCCGTCTATGAAAGTAACAACCATATCCTTCAAGTTATACCTCTTGTATACCAAATTTCAAAACCTACTTTACCATATCAGTAACAACCGTCTATGAATCTCATCATTATTTAAACAAAAATCCTTAATTTGGAATCCATTTTATTTTAGGAATTAGATTGCAATCAATTAGTTTAAGCCAAAAGTTTGTTACAGGCAATCAATTAATCTCTGACCATCTCAGAAATTACTTCAACACGGTACCGTTAAAAGGACAAAGAGGTGTCTAATATCATTCCGAAAATTTCACAGTATCTGTCATGATATAAATCCACACCTTCAAGGATATCTAAAACACATAAAAGAACTTTGCTAGCCCGGTTAAGGCATCCGTATGCATATCGATTAAACAGAAACACGCAAACAATATGAGTTTGCCAGTGATGTTACCTGATTGACTGAAGTTGTTGTTCCGGATATTGATCAGAAATGACAGATTTTAATAAGCTCCCTCCATCGTCCCCTTGTCATTTTCTGGAAGTAGTAGTAGCTGATGGTTTTTCATTCTGAAGTGAATGCAACTGATCGTCTAAAAACTTATGATTGAGTAGAAAACTAATCTGTAATAAATAACAATGAGAAATGGGAAAGGAATGAAGAAACTCCACAATACCCAATCTCATAGAAGCTGCCTAGGAAATAAAGAAAAGGTTGTGTTGGATATGAATTGGGTTATGCTCTACTACATTGATGGCAGTTCTCGCTTTGCTCATTCTGGATATCCTACACCAAAAAACAGGTAGTATACTCCACATGAGGATAAGATCAAGTGCGACAATGGGAGAAACCACTTACTTGATTGAACTGGTCAAGGAGTAACAGTGCAAACATTTCCCAAGCCAATGTACATACTGATCCAGTGAAAAGCAAAGAGAGAAAAGGTTATCAGCTATAAGGCTCTTGTATAAATCAAATGGATGAAAAAGATAATCAAGGTATAAGACAATCAAATGGAATCCACAATGTATAAGCATCAAACTGGTTATATGTAAGTATGTCCAGCACTCCATCTTATATGAAATCATAGATACTCCACCTGCATTCTTGTTCATGGAAATATAAAACAGAAGCTCTCTCAAATCAGCTTTTTACAAAAACTTCTAGCTGGTCAAGTTTGTAAAAGAAAAAAATACTAAAAAAAAGCAAACAAATATCGAGATAACTTGTCCAGCATTAAGAAATCGATAAGAACAATATATCATGGTCATTGATCCCCAGAAACAACTATCATCCACCAATTCAAACTACCATACTTTTATGCTTGATTTTAATTATGTATTCAACCTACAATGGTCTTTCACCTTTCATCAGAATACTGAAAATACAAAAATGTAAAAGATTCTCAACAAACTATACTCTGGCTATTAACTATCCTCTGTTCAGTGCCAAGTATATAGTGTCATCAAAAAAGAAAAGGAAAAATGCCGAAGTCTTTAAGAGTGCGACACTGTGACTATTAATTATCCTTTGTCCAGTGCCAAGTGAAATTATAGTGTTACTAAAAAAAAAAAAAGTTCTGTATAGGTCCCATACCAGTATTAGGCAGATACATAATGATGCAGCTCAATGGCTGGTCTTTTCTCTCTATGGCTGGCTTGATTATATAACCTGTTATGGATTTAATTGAACAACCATGAAATGTATTTCTAGGCAAATTAAATTTTTGGCGTTAATTGATTAAAAACAAAACATACAAATATAATAGTATTACCAAGCAACGTCAAAATCAAGGGCAGAAGAACACTTTACTTGCAAGAAGGCATCAACGTCAAAATAGATAGATAGATTCGTTCACATCTGTGCATAACCTGGATATATGATATTGTCCTATTAATGTAGTTGTTGCTCCCCCAAACCTCCTCTCCACTTCTTCTACTGCTTATAATATCCTTTTTCAAACTGTTTTCCCCGCGTGAAGCCACCTCTTCTCTGTAGTGTACACAAACAAAAAGATCAATTATGGTCTAATTTCTTAAGACCCAATAAATTTAACAACAGATGGTAATGCTAAGAGAAACCAATAAATTTACTAAAAAATATATGTTAACGCTAAGAAATCTGAAATTGCGTATGACTTGGCCCTGGAAGGAAAAACAACAAAGTGGTCTTCAAAAACTCATTATTTTTTTAAGATAGAAAGGATACGACAAACCCAAACACTTACTGAAGAGTGATACCACACCCGTGAATTTTTGAGAGAAACAAAATGAATAGCTTAGCCTTAGCCTTAGAATTAGATTTAGAAGATACTTATGTGCAGCCCACTAAACACCTTCAGAAAATTAGTTTTGAGTTTTAAACGAAGACAAATTTCTACAAAAAAAAGGCATTCCACTTCACACTTCAGATAGCTATTATGAGGTTTTATGTCGAATTGTTCCCTTTCCTACATATACATTACAGATAATGCAATACAAAAACAACTAATTGAATTATTGAACATATATATTGTAATGAATCTGACTTGGCTTTCAGAATTGTTGAACAATCCGTCACAACTCAATGGAGTCACCACTACTCTGATAACAAAATCCACACAAATTCACAATTAAAATATCAAATACTAGAGATGAATCACAATAAAGAAAACAGCATTGGAGACCATTTTAGTTATGTGACAATAATTGCTTATTGACAGTACAGCTCCATCCATTATGGACAGATTATTTACATGTTACTTAAACAATAATTGCTTATTGACAATAACTGTGACATAATAAGCAATTATTTACATGTTACTTAAATAACAGTGAATTGTTGTTATGTTTTCATTATAAATCGTCAGACATCAAAATATTTGGTAAAAGAAAACCAAACGAAAAGAAACCCTAATTAATTGATCCCAAAATCCAGTTGAAATTGATAGGAAAAAAAACTATTCTCTGCTCAATTGATGTTTTATTCATTAGATTGTGTACTTACAACAGCGAGAGATGCCTTTCCCCAATTGATGGAAACAACGTCAAAGAAAACCCTATTTCTTCATCTGGTTAACCGAAACAGCAACCCAAGCTCCTCCTGAATCATCATCATCCACAGCTCCTCTGTTGAATCCAATTTCTCGATCTTTCTGAAAGAATTACTATCTAGGTAGGGTTCGTATAGGTTGCAGAAAGAATTCAGCGATAGTTAATAACAAAGAAACCGATCTTGTTAAAATTTACCTTAAAGCAACGGATCGCGAATTCGACGGAACTCTCCTGCTCCCACTGATGCCTACCTGGCAACAGTCCCTACATATCCATTATAGGGCATGCTTTAAAAAGATTTACTATGCTGAAATAACATAAGAACTATGAGAGACGGAACGTGTAAATTGTAAACTATTTGTCGTACTTGTTACCACAACCAGAATGAAATATATGAAACACTTGAATGAGTTACACATGAGCATAACCACCCAAAATCTACTTTAATGTTTTTCCACATAGTGTTAACCACATTGGTACATGTCGAAAGAATTAACAGATTTACCACTCAAATTGTCATCTGATTGTAATCCATACATATTGTTGGTTAATCGAATGATTTTTATCTCCATCTATCAATGAGGTCTGTTGGTTAATCAAATGATTTTTATCTCCCTCTATCAATGAGGTCTACTTGAGGACATGAATACACATTGATGAACATCAGTTTCATTATTATTATTTTTCCCAGAAATCACCATTTCCTTGAATTCATAGCCAATACCTTCAAGAGGAAGTACAATGCCAGTGAATCAACCAAAAACCCATGCGCAACCATAGTAAAACCCATATCATTGATCATTACTGATTTCTCAACATTCCCAGCTGCAGCTTCAAGAATATGGCATCATATTCAAACCCCTCCATTGATTTTTTTTGTCAATAACAACCATCAGCAGAACCCATCTTCTATTCCTTCTTCTTTTTCCTGAATTCCTCTCTTTGAAAGAAAACACAAATTAGAGTGACAAAACTTGATTTGAAAGAAACCCCAATTTATATCAGAGTATCAATTATTCAATTTCAACACAATTTCTAAAATCCCCAAATTTATGAAACCCTATGTTTTCAATTTTGCTAAAATTCATTAAAAAACTAAAAATTTATTAGGAAATATAAGAATGATCCATACCTAATGGAACAGAAAGCTCAGGAATTCAAAGAGAGATCACCATCATCAACAACATCAGCTACTTGTTTTTCCAGTCTGAAATAAGGGTTCGGAAAGGAAACCTGCGTCAATTGTGGATTTTGTCGAAAATCGACAAATTTGTTTGAATTCATCATTTTTCCTGCTTGAATTCGAGAACCCATTCTTCAATTGCCGAGAAAAATTGAAGGAGAAAAATTGAATGATAGAAAAAAAATCAAATTCATACCTGTTGAGATCGAAAAATTGTCATCTCAATTAAAACCCTAGATTCTGAAAACAATCCTCCTCGAATCGAAAAACCACACGCAAGGTTAAAAATTAGGGCTAGGAATTGTTGTTTTTGAGATTCAGTGAAGGAGACGAAGAATTTCTTCGAAATCAGAAGACAGAGTTGAGAAAAGGAAGAGTTATGTGTGTGTTTTTTTGAGAGGAAACGAAGAGTTTTTTTTTTTTTTTTTTCTATTCGCTTGAAGAGATAGTCGGTATTAAGAAACAGATCTGAGGGCCACGACATCTTCCGAGCCGCCCAAAAATTTATATGTCCCGATCCGACGAACATAAGTATCTCTCGCCGACGATATATCATGGCCGCAGGATCGCCGAATCCGACAAACACCTTTGTCCCGGACACAAGGACCACTTTTCCTTAATAAAGAGACTAGGTATCACACCGGCCTGCGGCCGGCGCTCAACCTTTCGTCGAATTTTTTTAAAATTTGAATATTTCTAAAATTTATATTAATATTGATTTTAATATCAAAATAATAATGGACTTATATAGTAATTGAAAATTCTAAGAACTTGATATATTAAAAATTGTCTCTCAAACCGTTTTCTAAAATAAAATAAAAAATTGCTACATAAGAGTAGCTATTAAAGTTATTTAATAATTGTGCCTGTTCAAGGCTTTATTTGGATCAATTAATTGGGGGATATGGATTTTAATTGGGGGATATCACTAGAGGACAAAATAGGGATCCGAATATCCTAGCTGGGTTACCCCTTATGTAATTAATTTATTATTTCCTAATCTAACCCTCCCTAATTAGGATTAGTTACTAATTAAGATTAGTAAAATCTTAATGATTTGGGGGATATATTTAGTGTTTTTGAGTTTATTTGAATTTTTTGTGGGTAGAAGGAGGGGAAAAAATTTAGAGTAGAATTATTTTTTTTTTGAAAATGGAAGATGAATTTGAAGAGAGACTTGCAGCTGCTGAATCCTTGGCTCAACTACAACAACAATCATATCTTCAATCTTCAGTTAATGATAACACCTCCCAATTGGAGTTATATGATGAACCAACACCCTTGGATCACGATTTTCGTGACCATGAGGAGTTATGTGAAGAACCAACTCAAGAAAGTAAACATGTTCAACATACAATCATCCCCAACACACAGGTAATGCTTCAAAGAGGTCGAAAAAAAAAAAAAAATTCGAAACCGCCATTTCTGTCCGAAAAAGCAGAAAACCGGCATGCGCGTTATATGAATACCATGCCGGAACCTCTATAACCGGCATTGTATTCATACAAATGTGAATGCCGGTTTAAAATATCCCCAAGTTCAAGAACATACCGGCGTACCATTCAAACCAAGATTGTATGCCGGTTTGAATTTTTACTTTTTACCAACCACCGAATATTGTATGGAATACTCAAACCGGCACTGACCGTACATGACACACTATGCCGGTTTGTGATACCGGCATAGATCCTTGCATGTCGATGGTGCCGGTTTAATAGGAAAAACATACAGAAACAAATTATATTTTGAACTTAAAAACCGGCATTCCGTTTTTTGATCTATGTATGCTTAGATACGATATCCCCAAGATAGTAACTGAATTTGTAAAAATGCCGGTTTTAATACTGGCATAGAATGACAATTACCTTGTATGCCGTTTTTGAAAACCGGCACTTTAATTTACTTATCGACACTGCCGGTTTTAACTAATCCAATTTTATTTTCATTTAGATAATTTCATACAACGATCAACCAAACTCCAAACCGCTCCATCGGGATACGTCGGAACACTATAAAATACCTCGGGTATGTTACCAAACAAGTCTTCCACCTAGTTTTTACAATTTAATGTTGGGATTTGCTTGTAATCTCTCATTATTATGTAGGGAATAAAATATGAAAAGGAAGTAATTGCTTGGGCAAAAGAGACGGCTCTTAAGAACATGTGTGTCTTAGTGAGGAATAGTCAACATTCAGATGTTCGTTTTGAGATGGTTTGTGAGAGAAGAGGAAAATACAAGGAGAATAGCCATAAGAGAAAGGGTTATGTATATGAAAAGAAGACTAAGAGGGTATACAAAACGATTACGAGAAAGGATGAGTGCCCTTTAAGCTTGTATTCTATCTAAGAGGAGAAAGTAAAGAAGAAAAAGAATGGGAATGTAAGGTGTGGTTTGGCCGTCACAACCACCCCGATCCGAAAGATTTTGAAGGTCACTCCCTAGTTGCGAAGCTAAAACCTGATCAATTCGAGGATGTCAAGATGATGACAAAAGCATGTATCAAACCAAGAGTGATTCTCCGAACCTTCAAGGCAAAGGATAAGATGAACGTTTCTTCACTAAGTACAATTTATAGCGCACAAGCAACTATTAAAAGGTTGGAATGGGAAGGGAGGAATGTTATGCAAGAATTTGAGAAGATAGTTTGGGATTACAACTACACGCGTATCATTAAAAGAGGTACGAACGAGAAGCCGCTTCAAATATTCATTTCGCATCCTTTGCTTTCACAATTGGCTCATACGTGTTGTGATGTTCTTATGATGGACTGCACGTACAAGACAAACAAATACAACATGCCGTTGTTCAACATCGTAAAGGCAGACATCGGACAAGGTAACATTCACATTGGCTTGGTGTTTAATGGAAAACGAGAGGGATTACAATTATCATTGGGCATTGCGACAATTGAAATTATTGTTCCCGGAAAATCGTGGTCCGAAGGTCATCATAACCGATCAATTTGACGCACTAATGAATGCCATATCCGACGTATTTCCGGATGCACAAAATTTCCTATGTACATTTCATATAGGTGAAAATGTGAAAAAACATTGTCATGCTTTGTTTGAACCCTCTAAGGCTGATATTAAA
Organism: Papaver bracteatum; assembly: GCA_023529315.1. NCBI lineage: Eukaryota > Viridiplantae > Streptophyta > Magnoliopsida > Ranunculales > Papaveraceae > Papaver > Papaver bracteatum. Next base: position 254,699 of record JAJJWX010000075.1, read on the forward strand.
AAAATAATGGTTGGTCAACTTGATGAAGATGTTCGTAATGAGAAACTATCACCCGAAGAAGAAGAAAATTAAAGAGGAAAGATTAAAGAGCGAGTCGACAAAGAACACGATGAAAACCATAAAAGGTGGTTGGAATTTCTAAAGGATTGGGAGAAATTTTATTGGTCTCTTACCGAGGACATGTATGAAAAGAGATTGAAAATGTTTATTGCCATCTATAATGAAGTGTATCCAAGTGCCGTTTTATATTGTCGGGATAAATTGTTGGATAAGTTCAAGGAAAAATTTGTGCGTGCGTGGACAAATCGTTATAGACATTACGGGAATGAAGCAACTAGTATAGCGGAGTCCTCACATGGGAGATTTAAAGATCTCATCCAGTCCGGCCTGGGAAACGTGGTTACGGTCGCCGAGGCAATGGAACAAAACTTTAAGGCCGATATTGATAGGATCAAGAAGGGTTTTGAGAAAAGCTCCATGGATAGGATGACTCCATTTCTTAAACATACTAAGCTGCTCCAAGGAATAGAGTTTAACGTCTCTCGGTGGGCAATAAAACATATGATGAGACAAATGCAATATGAAAAAAATTATGGAAAACCGGGTGATGTGTGTATTTGTCCCTTACATGTCTTCTTTGGGGCTTCCGTGTCGACATATGCTTGTGAAGTATGAAGAAGTGATACCTATTGGTGTTATTGATCCTTTTGGAAGCAATTATCTTTCGACCTTCCCCTACCGAAGTTCCTGGACAATCACCATGGGATACAAAGGAGGCCCAAGAATTTTTTGGAGCTTACTCACGTGGACCCGACAAGTATTGTTGAGTCAACTAAGACTAATTACACGGCCATGGATAGCACAGAGTGAAGAGCCAACAAAGGGAGATCCGCCGGGTAGACCACAAACTAAAATTCCAAGGAAAAAACAAAGAAAAGAATTCAAAGAAATGACTCGCCGTGAAGAGGAACTCGCGGCAACAAAAAAACGAGATCTATGTGCAAGTGAGATTTCAGAAGCAAGATTCGCGGAAACTCCCGGTCCAAATAAAAGGGATAGGCCGAGGAAGGAACCGATATCAAGTCAACAACAATCGACGAGTTCTGAGGCTACACCAATAGTCGATGTATCCGAGGTTCAAAGGAAGAGGGGAAGGCCGCCGAAGGTTCCCACATTAAGCTACGAAGGACAACAAGGTCAACATTCCGAACCTACACCAATAGTCGATGTATCCGAGGTTCAAAGGAAATGGGGAAGGCCGCCGAAGGTACCAACATTAAGCTACGAAGGACAACAAGGTCAACATTCCGAACCTACACCAATAGTCGATGTATCCGAGGTTCAAAGGAAGAGGGGAAGGCCGCCGAAGGTACCAACATTAAGCTACGAAGGACAACAAGGTCAACATTCCGAACCTACACCAATAGTCTATGTATCCGAGGTTCAAAGGAAGAGGGGAAGGCCGCCGAAGGTACCAACATTAAGCTACGAAGGACAACAAGGTCAACATTCCGAACCTACACCAATAGTCGATGTATCCGAGGTTCAAAGGAAACGGGGAAGGCCGCCGAAGGTACCAACATTAAGCTACGAAGGACAACAAGGTCAACATTCCGAACCTACACTAATAGTCGATGTGTCCGAGGTTCAAAGGAAGAGGGGAAGGCCGCCGAAGGTACCAACATTAAGCAACCAAGGGCATGTCTTTGAGCAATCCGAACCTACACCAATAGTCGATGTAGCCGAGGTTCAAAGGAAAATGGGTAGAGGAAGGCCAAGGAAGAATATTCTCCCGTCTAATACCATAGACATTTGGAGTGTAGGGATTGCAGATGATGGTTTGGATATAATTAAGCTAAAAGATGGTAATATGAAGATGTATAAGGATCCCATAACAGGTAGGACCATTAGAAGTTATCATACGAAGATAGAGTCTTACATAGGCCAACTTCCTGAGGTTATTCGCGAGTTTATTGCGTACACGGATGATGTCGATGGAGATGGAAATTGTGGATATCATGCCGTGACCGAACAATTAGGAATCTTCGAGACGGCTGTTAGTAAAGGAATGACACCATGCCGCTATGCTAGAATGAGAATGGCCGATCAACTTGTGAAGAAGAGGAGCTTTTATAAGCAATTGCTTGGTCACGATGAGGTGTTTGATGATATGTGTGCTCAAGTGTTAGGACCCGAGCAGGAAATGACATTTCTTCCTTCTCAATATTGGATGAGTATGCCGCTTTGTGGGCATCTAGTAGCGGATACATTTAATTGTGTTGTTCATTATTTTTTCCCCACCATAGTCTCCACATTTACACCAAAATGGCAAAAATGCGATGGATCCCTTAAGATGAGAAGAGTTGTTTTGGCGTACGTGAACGACAATCATTTCGTTATTCTAAAACTCAAGGACAATTGTCCATTGCCACCTGTTTGTGGGATGGTTAAAAACAAGGAACTTGATCCAAATATATGGAAGGGATGGATGGCATTGAATGAGGAGAATCACCAATTATGGGATGCTTTGGCATTATCAAAGAAACCTCTTGAAGAGGATGACTTGCAACTTCATACGTGTGGAAGTGATGATGAGTAATTTGGATATAAGTGGTTTACTTATACGCCCCCTTTTTGTTGTTTTGGAAGTTTGAATTGTAATCATTAAACCATATGTGCCAATGTGATTTGATTCAAACTTTACTATGCCGAGTACTTGTAATTTAGGCGTTTCAATATATGTTCTTTGTGCCGAAATAACACCATAAGTTCACAGATTTTTTTTTTTGTGCCGTCATTGGAAAAAAATGCATAACACCACTGGTAGAACACATAGAAAGTTTATTCACATAGGAATTATAGAGTACCGGCATAGTACACAAGATAATTCTACTATACCGGAACTCTATTTTTTCAATATGGAACTAAAAAGAAAACCGGCATGGTTCACAGGATAAATACTATGCCGGTTTTAAAACAATAAACTTAGAAATTGGATATTGCAAGACACATAAAATAACATAAGCAAAGATCTAATCCCATAAAATGACATAAGCAAAGTTTAGACAAACCAAATGTAAAGTTATGATGTTCCAAACCGAAAACAAATGAAGCAAAGATGTTCACAGATTACCAATCCACACAAACAAACATAAACAACAACAGTACTATCAAGGCCACACGATCACTCGGTTCTTGGCCTCTTGTATACCCTCTTTTTCTTTTCGCCCCACAAGTCTTTTGCCTCAGTATCTTCTATTTGGTCTAACTTTTGGACGACGTTCTCCATTTCTTTCTGGGTCAGCAACTCTCCTTTCTTGGTCTTCTTCTTAAAGAACCTTGACAAGTTTCCAATCATTGACGTTGTTAATGGATATTTTTAAAAATGTATTTAGTATGTACAGTTTTATAATTTGATAGATTTAGATTAAGAGAATAGTAATGAACGCACCAACAATGTAACGAGCTGTATAAGTGCGGGTACAGTATCTGGAGTTGTGGATGGACGTGGTGGTGGTGGCGGGACCGCTACAGTATCCCGGCGTATAACATAAGGATGTGAGTACTGTAGATGCCCGCTTAGGAATGTGGGTTCACTATCAACACCGTTCTCAGCCAATTCCCAATCATCCCTATCCAGCACAAGTTCTTCTTCTTCCCTTTCGATCCAATGTGAAAGAATTGGTTCTGGGTCGTAGCATACCAGAGTATGGATCTCATATGATTGGCATTTAGTAAAGTCATGAGAATATTTATGATATGATGTATCTATGAGATCTTTCTGCTTGTAACCGAGTTGGCGCATCACGCGGAGAGGGTTATGCATAACATATCCTTTTGGATGAAATAACGGTCCGTTGTAAAATGAAACATTATCATGTCTCATAAGGTGAACTCCTCTGACATTCCTATAAGGGTCAAACACAACATCTTCCATAGAAAACGAGTCCAAAGCTTCTCTCATTTGTAAAAATCATTTCTTGTTAGGAGTAGGGGTATTGCCGAAGAAGTATTTCTGAGCTAGAGCCATATTCGGTTCATAGTCATGCCAAATTTTCAATCCTCTATACCCAATGAACAAATCTCGGAAGTGTTCGTAAGCCCACACCTGTGCCCATAAAATGTATAAGATAATTAATATTTGGAAACTAACAAATGTAATGATAACAATAAAAAAATAAGTAATTCACCATACCTGAATCACAGTGAAATTCCCATTAAATTGACGGCCTTTCGCCTTAGAAGCTCGACGCATTTCTGCCAAAAAATGTGCCAAGAAAGCGGTGCCCCATGAATACTTATGAACGTCTTCCAACGGATCCAAAAAACTGTAGGTTGTTCAAATGCACCCTGTTACCATTAAAGTCAGGGAATATAGCGGTTCCCAAAATGAACAACATATATATTTGCAGCGGTTTGTTGAGCTTTAAAGGGAATCAATTCCTTGCTCTTTGTATTCCCAAACAATTGAGTGAGTTGGACGAATGTTATAGTCTTTGTCTGAGAAGTTTGTTTCTTGTACAAATTTGCCATCGTGGTTTCCTTGTTCCATCCAAACAACTTTTCAGTTAGCTCATAGATCTTTTCCCACCCTAGGTCCTTCGACTTGTCTTCTACCTTAACCGGTTTCCCAAGAACCTCTAGTCCTATTATCCTTTGGACATCTTCAGGGATAATGGTCATCTCGCCAAAATAAAAATGCATGGTGTCAGTTTCACCATAAAACCTCTCCAAAAAGCAGTTTGCCGTGACGATATCAGTGGCCACATAATTTTCTATCGCAGGATACAACCTAGATGCTTTGACTATATCTTGAACAGCCGGACACTCATCCTCCAAAAGCCAGACATCCGATTGTTGATGGCGGCTAACACGCCAGGATTTCCTGTGGTCCTGTAAAATCATCACGAACTTTATTAAATTGATCACGTGTAAATAATAGAATAACAAGATACAAATGTCTTACATAAGTTTGATAGATCCATCGAGCCCAAGAGTCTTTATACAAAAATAAAAGTTGCGGGTTTATAGGTTGACCCCAATATTTTCCATCATTTCTGTGAGGAATTAAGTCTAACGTATCAGGGAAGTGAGGTGGGGGTGCCTTTTCATCATTAGTTTGTCCTAAGCCACCTGCTTGTTCCGGTTCTTGTGGAGTTTGATTCTCATCATCATCATCATCAGTGTGAGTTGAGACACCTGTAGTAGCCGCTATTCCTTTTCCTTTGTCCTTTTTTGGTGCGTGAGACCTATGTTCCAACACGTTAAACGGATTTATATAGTGCATGCCGGCATACAAAATGAACACACACAAAACCGGCATTCACGGCTTAATACTATTCTATGCCGGAATTAAACCGGCATTATATCAAATAATACGAAGATGCCGGTTTTTGTTGAATTGTATCCAGGAATTTAAAAAATTTAGGGAACAAAACCCGGCATTGTATGTTACCATACCGTGAACGCCGGAACAATTACCGGCATACCAGCAGTAATTTTTGGAATGCCGGTTTTCTGTAATTTTTTACCCAAAACTTAACATTTTTTTTTTGTTTTTCAAATTGAACTCAATTGACTAGAATGCAATTTCAAAACCATAAAAAGATATTTTAATCCATCATGAACTCCTATCAAGTTTCACTTTGTGTTGTATATTATTGGATAAACCCTAAAACTACTTCAATTCAACGGGAGACTTTGTGTTATACATGACTTACCGAATCAAATCTGTTACTTCCGCCTCACCAGGAGACTCTTCAGGAGTTTGTTGCCCATCAACAGGTATTTCTGCATTGGGATTATCACGAGATTTGCGACGAACCATTGTTTTGGTATAATAGATGAAAAAAATAGGGAAAGATTGAATAGAACGAATAGTTTTCTTTCCAAAACCGTCACTTATATAGCTTTGGAAGTTTGAAACCGTCATTAAAGAAACCCACGATTTTGTAACCTTCCAATGACTCATTAAATATTTGGAAACCGTCATATTTGGAAACCGTCAAACAAATTGAATGAAATTGTAACCGTAAAAAAAGTTGAATGAAATTCTAACCGTCAACCAAGTTGAATGAAATTTTAAACGCCAGAATACCGGCATTGACAATTACATACCGGTGATGCCGGCATTACAAGTTCATTATTTTTTTAACTTCTTAGTGTGGTAAACCGGCATCTTTCGTAAACATATACATGATGTCGGTTTTAAGATTTCATAACTTCTTATTTTTTTTAACTCATAGATGTTGCTGGTATTTGAACGAAATTTCACGAAATAAACATCATTAACCACAAACATAAGATCTCAAGCATTTTCCAACTAACATCATTTAAGGGAATAACGTTACACATAGAATTAAAGATATCAATAGTAATACAATTTAAAATAATTTATTGGAATTGGATTGAACAAGCAAAGCAGCTTCGAAATGCCTAAAAGGCTCTTGTCTCCACTTCGTATATGCATCCTGAGCTTTATACCTATCACCACCGTATCTTGATAGGAATTCGTTGTATTTGAGACATGATTTGATGACTGCAGTTGTTCGAATGCGTACTATTTGATCAGCGTATTCAGTTTTGCGTTTCTTACCGTTAACCGTGTAATGCTTGTAAGAACCATTCATTACAAGGCCCCAAAACACTTCTGACGGGCGTTCATCCTCCGCCAAATCCAATACTAAGTAGTAATTCCTAATCCATTCTGTTTCCTCCTCAACATCTGCTTCTATCTTAGCTTCTTTTTGATGTTTAACCTCTCCCAGAGCTTCCGCTCTGATGTTATCTATTTTTTGACGATAACGTTCAATCTTTGATTCCTCTTTTTCTTCTCTCTTCCTTTTACTTATCTCTTCCTCCATTGAGACAATTGAGTTGGTGGTTTCTTCCTTCCTTCTTAGTTTTTCTAGTATTGTGGCAATGGAGTTGGTCGTGGTTGATGATTGAATTCCTGTCGGAGTGGACAATATGCTCCTCAAACGTTTTTCTTTTTCGAGGGAATTGATGAACTTGGCGGTGCGGTGAGTAATAATCCATTGGAGATATATCCGTGAGGTATCAAGTGCAATGGGTGTATCCATTCCTTTAAATAGATTTAGTCATAACGGCTCTTTTCCACTTTAGTAACGGCACAATAAGAAACTCGATCCCACGCCAGTAACTAATGTTTTCTAGAGTATGGTTTAAAAAAAACCATTGCCGTTGGTTATTCAATGCCCTAAGGTAGACAATGGATGAAGTAAAACTACGCCGGTACTATGTTCCGGCACTCAACGTAATACAACGATGATGCGGTTTTGAGGAAATTCTATTCAGGTTGAGGAACCAAATATAACTACTATACCGGCATACAATGTTTAATAAATTCAATGCGGTTTTGGGAACAGTTCCATTAGGAGATAATTAAAGAGTTTTTGAATACCGGCATTCTTAAAATGAATATTCATATGCCGGTTTTTCATCACTTATTTAATAGTTTTTGGAGATTTTGAATACCGGCATAGACCTTAGCAAACACAACAATGCCGGTACATGTCTGATTTTGAATTTTACTATGCCGGTTTGTGAAACCTGATGAATTCAGAAATGCCGGTATGTGTAACGGTATTTCAAAAAATGATCTGTCCTATGCCGGAACATTTTAACTTTCAAACCAAAACTCTAATCATGTTCAACATAAACCAAAGTAAATAAAGAGTTAACCCACAGTACAAACCAAAACAAGTTTGAAATTGTTTTTGACGTAACCATAAAACTAAAGAGTTAACCATCACTAATTAGTCTTTTGTTTCTTTTGGGTTGGCGCCTTCCTTGTTTCCCCATACATAGCTTTGACAGTAGGGTCGGTTTCTTCAATTCTATGAAGCTTTTCCTCGAGTTCCTTGATTTCTTGAAGAGATAGCACAACTCCATCCTTATGCTTGCAACCTAACATCTTCGTAACCTTGCCAAGTCGACGTCGTTAGTTTAATACATCAAATACATAATCAGGATATATATTAATATATGATTATGTTTACATTTAATAACTATAACCAATTAAGAAAACTTACCACCATTCCGAGAGTCTTGAGAAGTTGGGCCATCGTAGGTGGTGGAGGTGGAGGAATTTCAACAGGAGGGTTTTCTTGGTGTGGAGCTTCCACGGAGGGAGGGCGCACGACATAAGGATATGACCATTCCAGGTAATCCCTCATATAGCTGTCATCAACTTCATAACCATTTTCCGCAAGCTCCCACTTACTAATATCTACCAAACGACGTGGGTCTCTTTCCCTCCAATGTGTTGGTTCCGGTTCTGGATCATACACTACATGCAACTTGTTGGGAGTTGAATTGCACCGAGAAAAGTAAAGAAGATAATTATCATCAGAGGTCGACCAAAAACGGGATAATTGTTTAAATCCATGTTAGCGCATCACACGGCATGGGTCGGCCATGATGTATCCTCTTGGGTGGTACAAAGGCCCATGGTACAATGCAACATCTCTTGGGATTTGACGGTATCCTCTAATATCCTTATAAGTGTCGAACACAACGTATTCCTTCCTCATAGCATCCAGAGCCAATCTCATATCGATGACTCGACCTTTGTTACCGGGCTTCGGATTACTGTGAAACTCGAACCTCTGAGCTCTAGGGATGTCGAGTTCAGGAAGGTCTTTGATCTTCAAGAATGGGCAGTCCTTGAACAAGGTTGGGAAGTGTTCATAACACCACACCTAATCTAATGTGAACAATATACATGTAAACAAAAGTTAAATAAATACATGTGAACATAGATTAAAAAAAATTGTACCTGGAGTATAGTGAAATTCCCGACAAATTGGTTTGTTTTAGCCAATGAAGCCCTTCTCATCTCCGCCATCAAATGTGCCATGACCGCGGTGCCCCAAGAATAGCCATACACACCTTCCAACGGGTCAAGGTACTGGAGAAAGTTTGCACTTACCCGGTTGCCATTACTGTCGGGAATGCCCTAGTGCCCAAGAGGTATAACAGGTGCACGCGGCGGCGGTATAGCGAATCTGTGCAGGGTCCCATCCAGCCTTCAAGCTTCTAGCCTTTGTATTTTCAAACATCTTCTTAAGCATCGTCAGCTTGAATGTCTTCGTCTTACTTCCGTTCGATGCTACATAAAATCTATCCGAAGAAGTTTTGAAGTCCCAACCAAACAACTTTTCAGTCAAATCGTGCAACTTCAGCCAATCTAGGTCCCGAGACTCAACTCCTTCTGAAATTGATTTTCCGATAACATTCAAGCCTAGAATGGCATAAGCATCTTCAGGAATCAAGGTCATCTCCCCGAACGGGAAGTGCATTGTATCGGTTTCACCATGATACCTTTCGACAAAGCAATTGACGGTGATGATTCTGGATTCAAGTAATTTTCAACCAAAGAATACAAACCCGAGTTCCTTACTAATGTTTGGACATCTTCATGTTCCAACGACAATTTCCACTTAGTCGCGGCTTGGTTTCGGCAAACACGCACAGCCTTAGTATGATCCTACAAATAAGACATAATACGATTAAGAGATAATGTAAAAAATAAAACAATGCACATGCACAAAATAAAAAATACTTACATAAGTTTGAAAGATTGTACGAGCCCAAGAGTTCTTGTATCCAAAGAGTACTTTCGGTTCCGGAGCTTGACCCCAAATTTTACCATCATCGCGGTCGGGTATCATGTCATCAATGTGAGGAAGGTGACAACCTTTAACTTTGTGTTTGCCCTTGCCCTTGCCTTGTGTTGGTTGTTGACTAGTCTTACCAACTTCGGTTTGGATTGCTAATTGACTTGGGGGAACCTCATCATCTTTATCCTCACTGTCCCCTTCATCATTCTCATCGTTCACAAATGTACCTTCACGGATTCTAAGTGCATTACGTTCACCACCACTCTCCCAATCTAACCCTCTTGTTTGAAACCCCAAACGCTTCTTGCGACCGCATCTATCCCCGGGGAGGAGGGGACTGGGAGTATCAAGACCGTCCTTTCTCCTTTTTTTAGTGAGAATAGGACCTTTATTTTTCCTCGATACTTTGGCTTTTGACCTATAACATAAACAAACGAAACAAACATAAGAAAAGTCATCACAGGTTTAAACCGGCATTGAAATTCTTAAAACAACTAATGCCGGTAACATGTACCGCATATATGTTCAAATATCGAGCATGCCGGTTTTTGAGTTTTTCTTTTGAATGTTTCAAGTGTCGAACCGGCATACACGAATTGAACTACCTGATGCCGATATTTCAAAACCGGCAATGACGAAACCTAGATATAATGCCGGTAAAAAATAATAATATTCCTGTGTGTTTTTAGTTGACTACCGGAATAGCCTTCAACCCAATTCGAATGCCGGTCCTAAAATCTAATTTTCAGGAACTCAAGCCGGTTTGGTGTTCAACTACTATCATATGCCGGTATTGATATTTCAGGTTCAGGAAGTTAAACCGGCTTGGTGTTCAAACTAAGATTGAATGCCGGTTTTCTCTGCAACTCCACAGTTTCACCAATTTTGGCGATTCTAACCTAAACCCATGGCTAAAAATCGATTAAAACAATCATAAATGAGCTAAAAAAACACTTACCTTCTCAGAGAAGCCATGATTGGTTGATCATCCGAGTTGGATGCTTCTTCCTCTTCTAGTTCTTGAGCAATGTTCTCGATTCGTTGCTCATGTGTTTGTTGAGCAATCGATTTAGTGTTCCGTTTTGCTTTTGATTTCTTTCGTGGAGGCATGGTTATGGTAGGTTAGTCAACGAAGAAATTTTTGATTCAACGATTAATCGTCGATGAAGAATGAACGATGAGGAAGACGATGAAGAAAAAAAAAAAATTCTAAACCTAACCCTATGCCGGTACAAATTGAATTGGGGGATATATGAATTTGGTATTTAGATTTTATTGTTTTAGGGAAAGGGCATTACAGTAATTTCATAATGTTTTTTAATTAATGAAGGGATATTCTGGTATTTTCACACCCAAAAGACACCCCTTATCAGCCACAAATGGTTGGGGAAGTAATTCATATCCCCCAATTAAAATCCATATCCCCCAATTAATAGTTCTTTATTTGTCGTACTTGCATCCGAGACTTGTAAAGGTGTTGGTGTAATTATAACTCCTTAAATTTTTCCTAAACAACTTTGAAAGATTATCATCCAATGCAATCACATCATCCAAGACTTCATCTCCATCTGCATCTTTTTGTGGTTTGTAAGCTTGTGGGATTTCAACCATGCAAGGCTTCATATCCTAAAGGCATGTTGTGGTTTCTTTGTCCACCTGCAATGTTTGCTCTACGTCACTTGAAGTTTCGTCATCAAAATGGACATCAGGGTTGGATTATTGTTTTTTGTAGATGCTCTGGTTATCTGACAGTTGAAAAAAGTAAGAATTAAGTGTTGCTACTATTTTTTGGTTTCATTATTGTTCGAAAAATAATAATACCTTCATTGTTTTTTTGGTGGCATCTATTTCCATAATTTCTTTTGCTTCAAAATACATGATTCCCCATGTGAGTTTTGCCACTTCTAAGCGAAAGACACATGTATAGCCCTTTATTCTGCTCGTTACCTTTTTTCTGAATTCTTTTTGTGTCGCCTGCAGTTAGGGTTAATTGTTGTTATGTAACATGTTGTTCATTAGTATAAATATTGATTTTTTTTAGGCATTACCTTACTCTCTGTTGACATTTTTTGAATGTTGTTTACATTCAATCCAGTTAGTTCCTCGGCGCGTTGTCCGTGTACCAATATCTCAGCTTTGCCTGTGTTGTCTTTCACTTGGAGTCTTATTAGCAATCTATAGATCACGTATATTAATAGGTTTTTTATTTAAAAATAAGCGTAAATTGGTTTTTCTGAATAAATTAAAAACGTTACCTTGTTGTTGGAGATGAAATTTGTTCGTTGCACTTTGAACAGCAGCTTAAATCATTAGTTGTTTGGTATCTTTCATTGCATCTTGGGCATGCATTGTAAAACTATTCCTGTCTTCTTTTAAGACGTACGATTGTTGCACTCATCTTTATTGAGTAGCATTGTTAGTTAAATTAAAAATAGTTACCATAATAATCATTAAACGTTAATAATGCCTGGCATTGTTAAAAAGTCTCAAATCTCAAACTACGGTTAATTAGTATGAGATTCTGTAATGATAGAGATCATATGCATGTATAAAATATTATTTGAGATTGAGCTTACCTTATTTTTCCCGTACAGGTCTTGCTTTTCCAGATAAGTTGAAGCTCTGGCTATGCTCATTCTATTCCTCTTTATAACTGTATCTGCCATATCTTGCTTGTAAGTGCGTGTAGATATTGATTGATGTGTAGAATGTATGTAACTTTGTATGCATGCGGCCGGCGCTCAACCTCTTGTCGAATTTTAAAAAGTTTTTATAACCTCAAATCGATTTTTCATGTTCCGCCAAGGCTCAACTTTTTTAAAGTTTTGTTTATTGTTTGGTCGGTCGGTCAGTATATTACCATAGAATTTTAGTTGGATCATATAGCGTTTTTAATTAGTTGGATCATAATAGCCGGAGGGGCCGACTCCTACGGCCCCGACGGTAGAGAAAATCTAAAGGTACATGTAGTGCCAACATTTAAATTAGTGTGTTAGTTGGTCATGTCTATAATAATTGAGAGCATATTTAGTTAGTCGGGTCATAGTATAGTAGATCAATAAAAATATTTTGTTGGTCGTGTCATATTATAATGTGTTAGTTAGTCGGGTCACTGTAGCGTATTTAATTAATTGGATCATAGCAGTCGGAGGGGCCGGGTCCTACGGCCCCGGCGGTCGAGAAAGTTTAAAGGCAGATGTAGTGCACACATTTTAATTAGTGTGTCAGTTGGTCCTGTCTATAATATTCGAGAGCACATTTAGTTAGTTAGTCATGTCTATAATATTCAGGAGCATATTTAGTTAGTCGGGTAATAGCAGAACGGTCTCAATATTTAGTTGGTCGTGTCATATTATAATGTGTTGGTTAGTGAGGACATGTGTTTAATTAGTTGGATCATAATAGTCGGAGGGGGCCGGGTCTGATGGCCCCGGCAGTCGAGAAAATTTAAAGGCAGATGTAGCCCACATTTAAATTAGTGCATTAGTTGATCATGTCTATAATCGTCGGCAGCATATTTAGTTAGTCTAGTCATAATAGAACGGTCCCAATATGAAATTGGTCGTGTCATATTATTGTGTATTAGTTAGTCGGGTCATTGTAGCGTGTTTAATTAGTTGGATCATAGTAGCCGGAGGGGGCCGGGTCCTACGGCCCCGGCGGTCGAGAAAATTTAAAGGAAAATGTAGTGCCCACCTTTAAATTTGTGCATTAGTTGGTCCTGTCTATAATATCCAGAAGAAAATTTAGTTAGCCGGGTCATAGCAGAACTGTCCCAATATTTAGTTGGTCGTGTCATATTATAGTGTATTAGTTAGTCGGGTCATAATAACGTGTTTAATTAGTTGGATCATAGTAGACGGAGGGGGCCGGGTCCTACGGCCCCGGCGGTCGATAAAATTTAAAGGAAAATGTAGTGCCCACCCAATGTAGTCGATTTCGGCCATCTCGGCCGGAATCTCGGCGGAATTTCCGTTTCCGGTTTATAGGATAGCGAAATAGAAAATCTCGGTGGAACGGAAACAGGGCGGAAATCTCGGCCATCTCGGCCGGAAAATCTCGGGCATCTCGGGCGGAAATCTCGGCCATGAGGGTCTTTTTGTAATTTGATCCTAATACCATCCCTAAAAGACTAAAACTCGATCGTTTTCTTCTGTATTCACAAGTTCACTACTTCTTCTTCTACTTCTCATGCAACGTCGGATTTTAAACTCATAAATCCTAAATTCATTATTTGCATACAGATCGTTCTCGTCATCATCATCGTCTTCAGTAGTGTTGTTGCATGGAAAGAACTTGTGAGGAAAATTCAGTAGTACTAGAGTCTAGACATATTCTCTGCTCAGAGAGTGAATGAAATGAAATTGTGATCGAGTGAAGAAGAAGATGAGTTATTATTTATTATATAAATGAAAAGTTTTGGTGAGAAGGATAGAGAGCATGACATACATAAAAGATGACAAAGGTGGAGGGTATGGGAGAATCAGGAGATGCATATGTGTCTACGTTGTATTTGGTGTCAGCATGCAGAGATGCATATGTGTCTCCTCCATAATGAATTTTGCACTTTTCTTTTTTTTTTGTATCTAAAAAACGCAGCACACAACAAGCTTGTTTTGTGGAACCCTAATGTGGAAATGCATCTTCTTGTTTTGTCTTCTTAATGATGGCTGTCCAGATTTCTCTTGCTTTCTGGATTATTTTTAACATCTGTATTAATTATATGTATAAAAATTGGAACCGAGATTACACCGAAATTTGGAAACGGAATCTCATCGAGACAACGTTGTACCAGTATCTCGCTCGGGACCGAGACAAACCGGAATCCGAGATTAACTACATTGTGCCCACCTTTAAATTTGTGCATTAGTTGGTCCTATCTATAATATCCATAAGAAAATTTAGTTAGCCATGTCATAGCAGAACGGTCTCAATATTTAGTTGGTCGTGTCATATTATAGTATATTAGTTAGTCGGGTCACAATAACGTGTTTAATTAGTTGGATCATAGTAGCAGGATAGGCGTGAAGAAAATTTAAGGACACCATCATCGGAGAAAATTCACGTTCTCCGTCCGCCCTTTGATTGGTCTCCCCGCCTCTTTTCTCGTCCAAAGCCATCATTGGCGTCACCATCGAACACCATCTCATAACTTCCTAACTGCAAACGTGTTTTGGTACTACCGGGCTTTTTAGGTAACGAAGGAAAATACTCTCCAAATTAAAATTGTAACGAAGGAAAATACTCTCCAAATTAAAATTGTAGCTTATTAGGAAATTTTGCACACTTACTTCTTATTTACACAAACTGGTGTTCCTATCTTATAGAACATACTTTCGTAGTAGGGTTTTCGGTGCAATCTTTGGCCTTGTGATCAAGGGAACCACATTTGAAACAACTTTCCCCTGCAGTAGAACACATTAATTGATACAATCAAATCTCTTATACAAACATTGAAAGATTAAAAACTACCAAATGTATATAATACTCATTTTAGTATTGAACTGAAACTTTGGATTCGTTTCATTTTTAAAGAAACTTAGAACCACAACTTCGTTTCATTTTTAAAGAAACTTAGAACCACAACTTGACTTAACTGACCTTGGGACAGCAAATAGAACAATAGTGTGAGTTGTTGTACCCTGACATGATTGTAAGAACGAAAAATCTACCAAATGTATATTATTCATTTTAGTATTGAACTAAAACTTTTTATTCGTTTAATTTGAAAAGAAACTTGGAACCGTATCTTGATTTGCATATGGCCTTGGGATAATAAATAGAACAGCAGAGTGAGATCATCAATCGTCTCATGTGGTAAAACTTTACCAACTTCATTAACACTTTTCTCTATTTTTTGTCGTGAAACCCCAAATCTCCAGCAACATCGCTTCTTCATAACTCAAATTTGTCAACCTCTAAAGACCGATCAACTATTCCTTATTCTTCTCGGCAACAGAACATGCCTTTTCCTCCCATGACATGTTTTTCTCGGCAACCACAATATTTTAAAGGCTGAAAAATTCTTCAACTTCTATCGGCATCCATCTGTAATATTCAAACTCGAGTTAGGAAACTAATACCAAGTTTCCTTATCAAACACAAATTCTAAACTTCCGTATTTCATCCATTCACCATCACTGCCTCCATGTTTCTTTTCCACCGTCAATAGAGAGCACTTCTCTTCTCCTCTGAACACTGAATACCCATGACAGTATTCAACTTCATGGCACCATTAACTGCTTTTTCTCGATCTAACCATCTTAATCTCAGTCTTGATTCACAAATGACTTCATCACAACTGCCATCTTTCTACCCAATTGCAGCTTCATATTCTATCACCGAGTACCACAAAACACCAGCAACTTTATTGAACCAACATCACTGCGATAGTTCCATCACCGTCACTGAAACCTCAGTGAATTAAGCAAATGTATTCCTGTCGCCTGAAAAATCTTTAAAGGAACCTTCTCGTTAAACCCCGTCCAACTCACCACAGGGAATAAACGTCGCGACACCCCAGCAGCAGTACAAACCTTTTGGAAGCGATCAACCAATCTGATTTCCTACGTGAGTTACCCACCAGCGAGATGATCAACCAATGGCAGCAATTGCTCTGCTGCATCACCATACATTAATGGCAACATATATTCGTATACATATATCTGATTTCTTCTCTTCGATTCTCTTCGCTCGAAACATACCCCTTTCAAACCCCGAGAACAGAAACCATTACCACTGACCACGATCATCAAAATATCGCTGATTCTCTTTCATATCTTCTCATCACCAGTCATACATCCTTAACAGTCCAATATTAACAGCTCAACACCACAGCACCAACTCCATATGCTCATCATCACCATCCTCACTGCCAAGATTTGAGTCCTCAGCTCCAAACCCATTGTACGCTTATAGTTCAGCTCCATTACCACTGAAAGGTCAGCTTATTTTGCGCGCAGTTCTGGCATACTGAACTTCGATTTTGTTAACCTAAACATTCGAAAAAGTAAAGATCGAGGCAACCATTATCAGTGCAAAGGATTTATATACGAACAACAGACCCTAATGCAATGATTTTAGGAGTTTCAAACATCCATGAAGGATGAAATAAACTTAAAACCAAAACAAAATTCAGACTCAACGAAAAACAAGAACATAACTTACCATAGCAAGAGAATCACAACGCCAATGGTAGAAACCACCTGTAAAAAATAACTTTAGCTAGTTGCTTTTCGAATGAGATAAAAACATGATTATCTATGAATCCAACCTTATTAACTTAATAAAGCAACAAAGACTGACGAAACATGCATACCTTCTTTCAGAACATCATTCCTTAGAAACACAAATATATCATCTGAGGAAGGAATGGACGTCCGTATTAAGAAGCAGATACGGGCGGACGAATATAATATCCCTTCCTGTTTGTCCCTAAAAGAACACACCAGTACTGTGTTCTTTTGTTCTCAATCGATAGCTGCTTGTAAAAGGAATAAGAAGACATGGTTGACAATAATCATTAGAACGTCTCTTAATTGCCTGCGACGAATAAGATAAGAGGGTGGTGAGGGGAAATCAAACCAAAACAAATCAAAAAAAAAAAAAAAACATATCCGGGGTTAGATTTAGGGTTAGATGACGAATAATACGAACCCTTGCTGGGAATAAGATTAAACAATAAACAAAACAAAAAAAGACAGATTGTTTAGGGTTCGTACAGAGAGCCAAGAGAGAACTTACAGCTTTTGGGTGTTAAGATTAGGAAACATATAAATATTAATGAAGTCATAGATATATCAGGAAACCCAAGGAATGGATGGCCGGATATAGCAAAAGAGTTCAGGTAAGGAAAACGTTTGTCGGGTATTTTTGGTTCATTGCCTGAGAAAAGTTTTGGCGTCGCGAAATCATGGTCGGGCCACGGCATAATCCATGGCATAATTGGATACCGAAAGAAAAACAGAGACACACCTTGACCTTATGGTTTAAGTAAGTACACAACTTCATTTTCAATCACATTCCTACTTTCTTTCCTGCATCATAATACAGAATATGATCAAAGTGATGCCTAATTTAGATAATATGCTATAATATCTCTTACGGAATTTATAATAATGGGATCAAAGTGAGAAGCTTTGTTCCCTGAGAACCCAAACTTATTCAGAATACTAAAAACATCAATCTAAATGGATAATCAAAAGAAGGAGGGAAATTAAAAATCTAGGTTTACCTTCTTAATTTGTATCGTTTATGTCAAAAGTGACTCAAAACAAAGAAAAATAGAAGCGGATTCAACTAAGTTGTCCTAAAATCTCAAATATAAGATATTAGAGAATCAAAATTTAGAACAAAAAAAAAATTAGTAGGGGAGAAACAAATGTTACAATTAGGAATTCTCGTATTTTCCATTGATTAAACTTCTCCTCTGCTCAAAACATCATCAGATTAACGTTTAAAAACAAAAATTTATCTTAAAAGGCTAAGCTATTAAGACAATTTATCCAAAATTAAAGTAAAATTAAAGTAGATACACGATATAATGGAGTGTATCAACTTGCTTTTACTTATGCAGAAGTTTATCTTCTTGCTGCAGAACATGAAGATTTACAAATTTATTTAAAAGATAGCTTGATCTCTTATATGAGATCTCCATTTTTATTAGGAATGACAGTATCAACTTCTAATGCATTGCAGCAAAACCTAATGCAAATGTGCAAGTGACAAATAGACAACAAAGAGACAAAGGAAACCAAAAACTAAAATCTTTCATAAACTATGTCATTACGAAATTTTATACTACATTCCTCTTAATCTAAGATACTCAACACAGTGTCAAACTCAGAAAAAAATTATTGATCATGAAATATCCATCCACGTAATCAATGAGCACAATATCAATTTCCTAATTCCAACAGTATTTCATATGCAATTAGGAGTAATTTCCATTTAGTTGTATTTCAAATGTACTTAACTACGGTGTAATATTTCAACAAACATGACCACCATTCAAATTCTATTCAGCATTCATTAGTCAACCATGAGTCATTATCGAACCTAAGAGAACCTCAAGAACAAATTTTATAATATACTATAAGCCTTACTTACAAAATTCAACAACCAATTCACAAAAGAAATTAAACCCGTCTGTCAAGTGGAACGAACAAAAGCATTACCATTAACTAATGAACCCTAACTTTCAAAATCGACCAACCTTAATTTACAGTTATGTAGCAACACAGGACTGCAAAAAAGAGACCATCTTAATCAAGAAAGGTGACCATCTTAATACCTGGTTGCGAACTCCATCGTTGATACCTGTTGTGCTGGACGTTCGTCTTCCTCCATGAACTGATGTGCTTCCTTATTGTAGGGTGCTCATTGGTTCCTAACAGTTCCATAAATTATTGCATCTCAAGTAAATATTCATTCCATGCATATTAATATATGGTCATGCAGCTAGCTTTTTGTGTGTTCCAGGAGTGATCAAAGTTTCCGAAGCTGAACAGCTAGCATATTAATATACATTTCAAGTATGGAGACAACCACAACACCTAAGAGCTGAACCCGGAGATATATAGCGTCCATATATAGATAACATACAAACATAAACCCACAAAGAGTGAACGCAGATATGCTAGTCACCCGATAATCACATTCAACTATAATAGAAACCAGGAATTAGAAATCGCAAGAATTTTGATTACCCGATGATGTAAATATCAACAGAACCTTATTTCGGACCATTTCAGGTAATGGTTCAGAGCACACACATCAGTGTGCCTAACTGAAATTCATCGCAGCCCTTGCATAGTGGGCGTGGTCCCATTATTCAGTAGTCATGCAATGGTTTTACTGTTATCACCATCGCAATACTACTACGGGCAGAAGGCACATCAAGGGACAGTCTATTTGGAGGTGCAAGAACTTGAATGTAATAATAGATAATGTATTGAAGGAGAATATAACAAATATACCATCAAAGAACCTACTTTATTTCTAAGACGACTTTTTCATTGTTGAGAAAGCTTTTAAGAGCCTGCAAAATTATAACCAAATCAGGTTATTCTTAATCTATCAAACCATAACAAACTAAACCTATCGTCTTCGGTTCACCTGTATTACCGTCCACTATTTGACCGTTACTTTTGCCTAAGCAATTACCACTTTCTGAATTAGTTCACTGTTGTCTCTTCGACTGACTACGACATTGTTGGATTGAGTTACCTTTACCCACAATCTGGTGACCTCTAGACTTCCCACCACCAGAAGTATAGTTAACCATCTGGATACTTGCACCAGCAAACCTTGGTACCCTTGAGCCATTTCTAGCAGCATTCTGACTATTGTGTCACCTTATTCTTCTTCTTAGAGATCAAAATCCATGGCTCCAAACCGTCTTCATTTTTCTTTCCGCCGCCCCTTGCAGCTTGTAATTCTTTGATCAAGTTCTTGATCCTGCATTAACAGAAACATAACACAAATTGACTACATACTCAAACAGGATCCGGACAGATACTGCATTGGCATTGTATTCATAGAACTTTTAAAAGGAAAGACTAATATATTCATATCACAGACCTACAATTTTACCACTTGACCTAAGAACTTGAAGCACCAATTTTACTACTTGACCTAAGAACTTTTAAAAGGAAAGACTAAACTATCCTGAGCTGCTTTTCGAAGGAGATAACAACATCAATCGAATGTACTTTCTGTGATACCTGATCACACGGATAACAAATCTTTATGACAAACATGATCAAGTGCCTATGTTTTCTTAACAAACTTGATTAATGGCGAAGTCTTCTTATATGATCGTGCATTGACTAAATAAACTTTGGTATTTGTTTTATAAACGCAAATCCAGTCAGCAATTGAGACCCAACTCTAATCTTAAATGTATTTGATTTGAGACAAAGATAAACCAAAAGAGACAAAGACAACATTTCCTTAATGAAGAGATGTTACAGACCTGAAGTTCAGGGAATGAAAAGTGGTACTCAGCTAAAAATACTTGGGTTATGCGATCCATTAGATAATACTGCGCACTCTCATATTTACAATTGATAACCTATAAAATGCAGATTGATTGTCAAGCCTCTGATCAGATGCAATAATGCAATAGAAATTAGAGTTTCCGGTAAAAGCGAACTATTGAATTGAGTAATACCAGTGTAACATACCTGTGATAATGGATTGCATAACCCAAGTCTGCCTGTTTAACACAATTTAAATACTAAAACCTTTGTATTCATGAACTCCGTTTCAGGCTTCTTTAATAATGTTTCTGAAAAGAGAGGACACACGTAGCAATAACTAAGTGTAAGTTTCTCTTATATTGGATTATAATAATAGCCCTATTCAAAGTCGTAGCGTAACTAAGATGTCTCAGGGGTAACAAATTAGGTTTTCTCTGCAATCACTTCTCAATACAAAATTGCAATTAGCTATCCTCAATAGAAGTTATGTTCTTGCATGACCCCATTCTTCTTATCTCTCTGGACATCCAAATCTTTAGCCAACCATAGATCCTTCTCAACCAAACACATCCTATGAGCTCAGCTGCCCCAATTCTTGCAAATTAAATGTCAACAGATTAAATCAGAAGCATAACGTTAGACAAAATTAGATATTGCACATAAAAATTGGCTGAAATAGAGGATTATATTTACTGGATACTGCATAAGCAAGATTGTCTTCCAACATTTTTGGGTAATTACTCAAAATTACCGACGAAAATTGATTTTACCGGAATAGATCGAGTAGCTGCTTTCGTAGAAATCAATTATCAAACCCTTGATTTGAAAAAATCGAGGTGTTTTCGGCATGAGATGAATTCTGGGTCAGGTGGAAAGGCTTCAATTCATACTAACTAATAAAACCTGTAAACACCAACTAAGAAAGTAAGAAACCCCTGATCCAAAAAACAAAAGATACCACCAGATGCAACGATTAGAATACAAAAAACAAATATATATCCACCGGTACTTACGATGATGATCGTTACTCTTAAACTCGGTCTTCATCAATACAAAACTATCCCTTCCTTCCTCAAGTACCAATCAATTTATACCCCGAACATAGTCGACTCGAATTACAATGTTAATCGACAACGATTAGCGTGGAGAATCCTCTGTAGTATTCAGTTGTACATTATGCTCTTGCTCTACTATTTACTAAATAGTCATTTTATTTTCTATCCAAGCCAAGCGTTTGATCCCTTGATGGAATATCTCATGAAAGGTGCGGGCAATGAATTTATTCGACTTCAATTGAATATCAACTCACAACATAATTTATCACGAAATCACGGTAGCAAACCAAGAATACGGAAAAATCATGTAAACAACGTGCAAGGCAACAATGGCATCTAGCAAGAATCCAGCAACTTAAACTAAGAAAAAGAACAACAGACTGCATTCACATGACCATATTGTCATTATTTAGTCTAGTTGCAACGTGTAAGGCAACAATGGCATCTAGCAAGAATCTAGCAACTTAAACTAAGCAAAAAGAACAACATAATGCATGCACATCAGATTGTTATAACAGGAATCTTTGCAATAGAGCACGTGGTAACGAGTTATAAACTACCTTTTATTTGAATTCCATCTTTGTCATAAACTTCAATGGTTGATTTTCGTAAATCAAAACAATTGAAGCGAGGCAAGGTTCGAAACATCTTTTTTTCGATTCGCATAATAGTATCGAAATCATTAACGCAATTTATAACAAAGTTATAGTCTACCTTTGATAAGGACACGGCCTTTGAAATTCATTAACGCAATTTGTAAATTATCAGATAAAATTATCAGGAATCAAAACATTAGGTAAAACAAAACCCAGACAAAGAAACCCTAATAGAACCCAAAATCCGATTGAATTTAATTTAAAAGATAGAGACATATCTGGTTCATGGATTACATACTAATGAGAATTTGAAGGAACGAATGGAAGCAGTTATATTTAACAACATAGATGAACGAATTCACCTGTGTAATCAAGCAAAACCGTATTTTTCTACAATCCTTGAGAATTTTCACCATTGAGTGAGCTGAACTAAAACCCCTGAATACAAATTGGTTAGGTTTTTATGAGCATCGTAAACAACGAATCTTCGAAGAAAATAAACAATTACCAGAGTCAATTATTAATCTGAAAAGAATTTAACCCAAAATTAGGGTTCGGAAAGGAAATCGGCGTCAATTATTCTTCTTTGTGAATTAATCTGAAAAGAATGAAACTACTTTGTTGTTGATGCAAACTGGAAGAGAGCGGAGATTCTATTCAAGAAGATGAAGAAGGGGGTGGAAGAGATTTCAGAAGAAAGAATCAGTAGATGAGATTCCATAGGTAAACGCAAGGTTAATTAAGGAGAAAAAGAAAGAACAGGAGAAGAAGAGATTTTGAGGTTTCTCAATCGCGATATAAACAATGGCCCCGAATTACTCTCACGTTGGGTTAGGGAAATTTTGTCCGGGTTCAACGATTTGTGTTTGGTGCTGCGCCAGATGATAAAAATTAAACATTGTTCACGTTCACGTTGGGTTAGTGAAATTTTGTCCAGGCCAAGGCACCATCCACGCCGCCCAAAATTATGTCCCGATCCGACGAACGGATATATCTCTCGCCGACGATATATTAAGGCCACAGGATCGCCGAATCCTACGGTCATCTTTGTCCCCGACACAAGGAGCACTTTTCCTTAATAAAGAGACTAGGTATCACGCGCTTGTCGATTTTCGAATAGTTGTTCTAAGCTTATATTGCTTAAAATATAATATAGCTTAAAAAAAATATGATATGATGATTTACATAAAGAATCAATATCTAAAAATATGATTGTGGTCAAAGTAGCGTTTTTAATTAGTTGGACCATAGTAGCTGGATAGGGGGCAACAGTGGAGAAAATTTAAAGGCAGGTACTATAGTGTAAAGGCATGTGTAGTGCCCAAATATTTAGTTGGTTGTGTCATACTATAGTGTGCTAGTCAGATCACAATAGCGTGTTTAATTAGCCGAATTTGTAGTTTCATTAGTCAATATCGCTTGAAATTAGTCATTATAGACTCTTAATCGTTCTAATCTATATTGACAAACATAGATCTAAATAGATAAAACAATAGTGAGAAATAGAATTAACCTTATGCGGGTTTGCTTTTATGATTCCGGGCGCCCGACCATTGTAGCATAATCATTATAGACTCTTAATCGTTCTAATCTATATTGACAAACTGCTTTTATGATTCCGGGAACCCGACCATTGGTACCTTTGAATCACCTAGGCTCTGCAATGATGACATCCTCTGGAGACACAACGGAGTACATTCCCAGCAGCCCACCGACCATTTACATAGCTGTTTCCATGCGATCGTTACAACTGCTAGCGTAAGGACCATATACCCATTTAGACAATGATAACTCTAAATATTTTTAACATAGAAAGCTTAATACCTAGGAAAGAAGCATGACCAAGAGCATAGTCCTTTGCTAATGCTCAAAACCATGAACTAAGAGGATCAGAAATCCTAGAATAGCAAAACAGTCAAACTAAGTAACCTAAGGAACATTGAACTAAAGTTCCTTCAAGCATATGGCCCACTATTATTGCAAGTTATGAGCAACTGTACATTATGAGCAACAAAAATATCTCTAGCATCAAGATTATCAATGAATAGAATTGTATACTGATCGAAACTGCATAATGTTGGATATGCTGCTAGAAATGAATATTCCATTGAACCAATTTCACTGTAGCAATTGTACTCATATACGTTACTAATCTAATATTGCAACAATAAGATCAATAGCATCATACTTCGAGCTGCATTGCCTAGAAATTTAAGTATCAAACCGCACCAAAAGAACTGATACCAAAAAATAAACACTAAGAAACAGAGCTATATTTATTGATAAATTAGTTCTGAACCACCTTCATCAATCTTAGCTCTAGCAGATTACCATATAGATTTTAATGAAACAGAGCTCAGTATACACCGATATAAAAGCACTACTGGGACAGTAATATCACCTTATAGCAAACATAAGTACACCTTTGTACATCCGAAAAACAGCCAATATACTGCCATGTTTCGTAGCCATTAGACTACTAGGTTTCATATCACGTGCGCATTAATCAGATGTGTAAACCAAACTAATTATGTAAAAAGAGATATGTGGGATGAGTCTTTCTAGGCTTCATATCTTACAGATATTGATCTACTTCCATATTACCATTTTTGTCAAGAATTTACCTGTAGTTGTTTCTGACAATTTGAAGTCAGCGCCAAACTCCACTGATGAGCCATCGAGGAATACTGTGATTGCAGCTTCCTTGGCCTGGAGAAGAGACAAAGATTATTCAAACTTTCATATGAGTAAAAGGAATAAGCTAAATTTGTTGTTCCTTCCCTCAGGTCATGAGATAACACCGACAAAGTTGAAAAAACAGACAAAATATGATCACATAGACAACTTACAGGCATACGCTGTCCATGTCCATCTTTGGTGTCGCTGATGATTGAAGGATTAGTCAGCTCAATCAGTTGACCACTTGTTATGGCAATATTTCTGCTTGGTTATCAGGAATTATACCTATAATAGTTAATTTTCAAAATCGTTAATTCAAACTGAACCTACAAAGTAAACGGTAAAGTATTTTGGTCATTCACTGACTTGACAAATAACCCTAATCATTAATACAATAACACTATTGGTATTAATAAATTTTAATACCTAATGGTTTTGCAGAATCAATCAGATTACAATAACCCTAAAAAGTTGCACATCTTTCTGATTCTAAATTTACCCCTGTGAAAAAACCCTGAAAAAATATCAAAAATACAATTAATATCAATGCCTAAATCTGAATGGATTTGATTCCAAAATCACCAAAGCCCACAATGAACTGAAACTCTGCATATCAAATTCACTGAATCTAGACCTCGATCCATATCGAAAACCCAAAAATTCACTCGTGTTGCTGTTGCCGAGAAAAATTGAAGGATAGAAAAAAATCAAATTCATACCTGGTTAAGAGTTCTCGTTTGTGTACCTGTTGAGATCGAAAAATCGTTCTCAATTAAAACCCTAGATTCTGAAAATAATCCTCCTCGAATCGAAAGACCACACACAAGGTTAAAGATTAGGTCTAGGAATTGCTGTTGTTGAGATTCAGTGAAGGAGACGAAGAATTTCTTCAAAATCAGAAGACAGAGTTGAGAAAAGGAAGAGTTATGTGTATACCATGACATTCCCGAACTGCAATGTAATTATGTCATCACACCCACCCAAAAAAACAACAACAGGGACTGCATCAAATGAGATTAAATGGCTAGCCAGAACAGAAAAGACCTGAATATGATTGGGGCAATATGCACATTTTGTCACAATATGGATACAGAATAGAAGCAATTTCGCTGGATATTGAGCATCACCTAACGTTAAATATAAAGACACTTGTTACGATGTTATAGTCTTTTTAAGCAATTAGTGATTCCGCAACACAATCGAAATTACAGGTGTGCTTTGATGATCATTTGTCTTATACCATATGACCTTAACATGCAAAATGGGAAGTAGGTAAATCAACGAATATGTGCTAAATAACATGCAAAATGGGAAGTGGGGTTAGTGGGGCCTAAGGCTTCAATATCCACAAAAACACCATAGGTGAGACACATGTGACCTGCATAAATAAAACAGACAGATGGAAGTATTGGTTGTGTGCATTCATATTTGAGCTCCTTGAATTAAAACATTTTACTGTATGTAAGAAAAAAAATGCAGTAACCATAGCGGAAGTATAACCAAATCTTTAAGTATTTTTAATCCTATAATCGGTTACCATTTTTGCCATCTGATAATGTGGTGATTCTGCAAGAAATAAATTAAACAGGTAAGTATCTGCTAATCAGTATTTGTCATTAGATAATAAAGACAATAGAAACACGACATCCCTTCAGCTTCCCTAAAGTTTGTTGTCTAAATTTATAACTGCAGCAAAAAAGATAGGTCTACTCATTTGCTCCATCAAATTGAAGTTAAGTCATATATTCGGTGAGAAGTGAGAACTGAGCAAATAAGAAAATGCGTGTTTATATGCATATATGTATAGGTACTTAAAGCCTTCGGAGTTGTGACATTAAAAGAAAGCCTTATTTAGGGAAAACTTATCGACCAAATACACCACTGTGTTGTAGATTTTTGGGTTTTTCCTGCAAATGTCATTGCTTCCCAACTCCACTACCTGGACATAGAGGAATTAAAGAAACAAAATTCAAACATCAAACTCGGATTGCAGAAGCACTGTACTCAAGAACTCAAAAGCTAGTTTCCATACTACACCCCATAAGCAGTAGACTATACCCTACTGCTGCTTGGCACTCCGGAGTTCTCCCCCGTTGTTGTCCTTAATTTTCCAGTTGGACCTCTATTTTTCTACAAATTTAAAAGTGGATAAGTTCATATGCTTGGCATTTTAATTCTTAGATGCTTCTTACAATGGCGCAGATAGTTAGAACACACAGTAAAATAACCAATTTGCAAAATAAATCAATTCTGAGAAGATTATGTGATCGATATAAACAAAGAAAATGAGCCCCATATAGCATACTTTTCACACTTAAAGAAAAAATATAGTATTAGAAGATTTGGCTTAAGAATCTCTTGGTGCTTACTTCCAAGCATTGAGGAATACTAATTCTGCCTTTAAAGGTTCCTAGGTTATAGCTAATTAGTTAAGTTGATACCAGTATACCTATAGCTTGCCAACAATTTGACTCATAGTAACACTGTTGTAGGGGATGATTAAAGAATACCTGCACAACTTGGCAAGAACGCCACCATATATGCTTGAAGCTATGAAGATGCTATTAACTTGTAGAAGACAGTGATTGGTGAATCCACCAATCAGTAATTCCATCTGTAGGAGTCGAACCCACAATTACATGGTTGAGAACCATGTGCTCTTCCATTTGAGCTAAGACAGCAAATAGCAATTCCAATTTAAGTGAGATATAACATGAGTAACATAAAGTAGACGTAGTTGTAAACATTAAATATATTTAGATCCTACTTCAGGCTTGAGTTGATGGCCATTTGTACACCTAGCAGAATACTACACAAACACTGTGGAGAGCAAGAGATAATTTGACCAGTGAAGTACCTCCCAGATCAGGAATAATATCCGTACAGCATTTGCAAGGTGTCGTCGTGGTGTTGATATGGGTAGACAAGTAGTCCAATTCATACAATGATCAGCGTGGTAGCATTAAAGTACCTCTTGAATTCACCTGAAGTTCCCAAAGAAATCATAATTGTACACCTAGCAGAATACTACACAAACACTGTGGAGAGCAAGAGATAATTTGACCAGTGAAGTACCTCCCAGATCAGGAATAATATCCATACAGAATTTGCAAGGTGTCGTCGTGGTGTTGAGAGCAAGAGATATGGGTAGAGAAGTAGTCCAATTCATATAATGATCAGCGTGGTAGCATTAAAGTACCTCTTGAATTCACCTGAAGTTCCCAAAGAAATCATAAATAATCCAATTAAGACTGAAACAAAGATAACCGAAGCTTAGAGATGTATAATTAACCATTGAACAACCAAATGTAGATCCAAAGAATTAAAGGGATAGAAGTCAGGTGAGTTTTCTGCTCTTCTTGAATTTGAACCCTGTGATTTAGATTAAAACAACTGTCATCATCATTCTCTACATTAGGATCCACTTCCTAAAACGTACACAGTTTCAAAAAATATACTTATAATGCCATAACCCTCAAAACACTTAAGATTGGGCTCTTCAAGTGTCTCGAAGACAAAAAATAGCGAAATTTCGGATACTTTTACATTTATGTAGAATTAAAATCTTAGTATGACTATGCTATAGGAAAATTCTTGGGTACACAGTATAAGAACGGGCGTGTTCATATTTCAGAGCCTTGCAAGCAGATTAAATTAAATTTATTAATACGTTCGCATACCTGAGTTGCATAACACAAATGTATTAATTCGTGCACATATATGAGTTGCATAACACTCACGTGAGCAAAGTTTGGCGTTTTGACCTGCATACTGACCAAAAAGTTCTATGAAATAGTAAGATCCCCATAAATGTATGCAGAATCTATATAAGATAACACAGATTATCGGCTAAGAAAAAGAGGGAAAAAAGTATATTTATTTCATTCCATAAGAATGATAAGGTTCTTACTTACTGTCCAAAGGAAAAATCTCATTAGCACAGGGTGTATGCTATAGAAGCTTGTTTTGTTCTTTGTCTCATAATCTCATTATCAAATCCCTGTATCACAGTACAAAAATAAGAGAGAATAAAAGTTAAAACATGCAGTTTATAAAAAACTCGGAGATTCAAAACTCAGTTTATCCAATTTTTATCCGATTCATTGAATCTATTGTCCCACATGTTCTCCCTTGCTGGAATCAGTTGAACTCAGAATTTCAAAAAATATTACCCAAATATCCAATTTTCATCGGATTCAAAATCAAGTAAAATAACGAATTGTCGGTGAAGATAAACAATTACCTAAATTACCTGGTTTGGGAAGAGTTTCTTATCAATTCCTAGAACCTGTTAGGTAACTTTAAATTCAAAGTTAATGTAGGATTGCAGATGCTAACCTAAGCTCACCTTATGTCAAAAAAAGAAACTGTTGCTGAATCTGCTAGGTAAGAATTTGGTGATGAACAACAAAACATAGCCTAAATCAGTGTCCTATTATCAATCAATAAACCCAAATTAGGTTACAAACCCTAAAAGTAAATTGAAAACATAAAAATCAGTGTCCTACTATCAATCAATAAACCCAAATTAGGTTACAAACCCTAAAACTAAATTGAAAACATAGAAATCAGATAACCACCTTTGACGATGATAGAAGAAGAATCAGTTCGTCTCTCCTATTAGCTTGGTCTCGACGGGATTTTATTTTACTGTCAATCAAAAATCAAGATTAATATCTGCAACAGGGAAAAAAATAGCTTATTAGAGGGTTCTGAAGAGACGGAAGAAAAATAGGGTTAGGGTTTACAAATAATAAATAGGATTTGGGATATCAATGTTTTTTTTTTCCTTCACGTATTTTCCTAATCGATGATGATTTTCCTCTTGATTTTTTGATGATGATTTTTCTTCTGAACGACGAACTCGTATTTTCCTGATCGATGATTTTCCTCTTGATTTTTGGTGAAGGAGACGGCATGAATTGTCGTTGCTGAGAAATCGATGATGATTTTCCTCTTGATTTTTGGTGAAGGAGACGGCATGAATTGTCGTTGCTGAGAATAAGTGAAGGAGACGAAGAAATTACTCGAAATCCAAAGACAAAGCGGAGGAAACGAAGTTTTTTTATTTTATCACTGCGATGGTCGGTATTAAGAAACAGATCCGACGGCCCCGGTCTACTCTCGCGGTTCCATCGATCCCGACCGCAGGATCG
Organism: Papaver bracteatum; assembly: GCA_023529315.1. Lineage (NCBI taxonomy): Eukaryota > Viridiplantae > Streptophyta > Magnoliopsida > Ranunculales > Papaveraceae > Papaver > Papaver bracteatum. The sequence continues at coordinate 284,811 of JAJJWX010000075.1, forward strand.
CATCTGGACGGCCACGAATATCCCTTATTTCCTCCCCAACGATATATCATGGCCACATGATCTTCGAATCCGACGGCACGCATGTCCCAGACATAACCACCACATTTCCTTAAGGGGGAGACTAGGTATCACGCCGGCCTGCGACCGACGCTCAACCTCTCGTCGATTTTTTTCAAATAGAAAATGGAGATTTACTTAAGTTTTGTTTATTGTTTACTTATTTGGTCGGTCGATCAGTATCTTCTCATGTAATTTTAGTCTGTGGTCATAAGAGAACTCTTCCAATGTTTAATTGGTCAGTGTCATATTATAGTGTGCTAGTTAGTCGGCTCACAATTGAGTGTTTAATTAGTTGGATCATATTAGCCGGAAATACGGGACCTACGGCCCCGGCGGTAGAGAAAATTTAAAAACAAATATAGTCTTAAATATTTAGCTGGTCGTGTTATTTTATAGTGTGTTAGTCGTCTCACAGTAGAGTGTTTAATTAGTTGGATCATAGTAGCCGGAAAGCCGGGACCTACGGCCCCGGTGGTCGAGAAAATTTAAAATCAGATATAGTCCTAAATATTTAGTTGGTCGTGTCATATTATATTGTGTTATATAGTCGGCTCACAGTAGAGTGTTTAATTAGTTGGATCATAGTAGCTGGAAAGCCGGATCCTACGGCCCCGGCGGTCGAGAAAATTTAAAAGCAGATATAGTCCTAAATATTTAGTTGGTCGTGTCATATTATATTGTGTTCATTAGTCGGCTCACAATACAGTGTTTAATTAGTTGGATCATAATAGCCGGAAAGCCAGGACCTACGTCCTCGGCGGTGGAGAAAATTTAAAAGCAGATATAGTGCCCAAATATTTAGTTGGTCGTGTCATATTATATTGCGTTAGTTAGTCGGCTCACAATAGAGTGTTTAATTAGTTGGATCATAATAGGCGGAAAGCCATGACCTACGGCCCCGGAGGTGGAGAAAATTTAAGAGAAGATATAGTGCTCAAATATTTAGTTGATCGTGTCATATTATATTGTGTTCATTAGTCGGCTCACAATAAAGTGTTTAATTAGTTGGATCATAGTAGCCGGAAAGTCGGGACCGTGGTAGAGAAAATTAAAAGCAGATATAGTGCCCAAAAATTTAGTTGGTCGTGTCATATTATATTGTGTTAGTTAGTCGGCTCACAATAGAGTGTTTAATTAGTTGGATCATAGTAGCCGGAAAGCCGGGACCTCGATGGAGAAAATTTAAAAGCAGATATAGTGGCCAAATATATAGTTGGTCGTATCATATTATAGTGTGTTAATTAGCCGGCTCACAGTAGAGTGTTTAATTAGTTGGATCATAGTAGCCGGAAAGCCGGGGTCGTAATTTAAAGGCAGATATAGTCCTAAATATTTAGTTGACCGTGTCATATTATATTGTGTTATATAGTCGGCTCACAGTAGAGTGTTTAATTAGTTGGATCACAGTAGCTGGAAAGCCGGGACCTACGGCCCCGGCGGTCGAGAAAATTTAAAAGTAGATATAGTGCCCAAATATTTAGTTGATCGTGTCATATTATATTGTGTTCATTAGTCGGCTCACAATAGAGTGTTTAATTAGTTGGATTATAGTAGCCGGAAAGTCGGGACCGCGGTAGAGAAAATTTAAAAGCAGATATAGTGCCCAAATATTTAGTTGGTCGTGTCATATTATATTGTGTTAGTTAGTCGGCTCATAATAGAGTGTTTAATTAGTTAGATCATAGTAGCCGGAAAGCCGGGTCCTCGGTGAAGAAAATTTAAAAGAAGATATAATGCCCAAATATTTGGTTGGTCGTATCATATTATATTGTGTCCATTCATTAGTCGGCTCATAATATAATGTTTTATTAGTTGGATCATAGTAGCCGGCAATGGCCTCTTAAATTCTTAGAAATTATTACTTGGAATTATAGGGTTTTATTGGCCCCTTAAAACTTTTTTGTCATCTTTATTCAATTAAAATTTTGTCCAGCTCGTCTTCCACTTCATCATTGACCCGAGATATACACCACTTAATCATTGTCCAAGCCTACAAAAAGTTATTCGGATGACTTCGGTGTATAATAAAACGGGTTATAGTTGGCCATGATCCACGGGATTGAAGGTTAAGTATGTTAGTTGGTCGGTCCCAAAATCCCCATGTTTAATTGGTAGTAGCCGGGACCTTAGACGACCCCGTCCGTTAGGAACATCACCAATGTTTAGTTCGCCGGTTCACTGTAGCATGATATTTGAGATGTCGTCTAACTAATTCAGTACAATTATTAACATTAGCCAGTGATGATTGTTTCGAAACTGAAAGGCCACCTAAAAAATTCGTTATGTAATTAGAGATTGTGGTACTGTGGTATATGCGTACCGTATATATATATATATTCATAGGCTTTATCAAACATATTTCAAATGTAACAGTAAACTGCTTCATATATTTCACTCCCTCGCCAAAGCTAAGACATTGCATCACTACAAAACTTGATCAATTCTGAAAAGTTTCCCGAAACGTTCATTACTTAATATGACCTTCTATTCACAAACCAGTATATGCAAGTATTTATTTAAATGGAAGTACAACAGAAAATAGGAAATGATACTCACAAATACCCCTCATCTTCCTTTTGTCGCCTTTTTTCTCCAGGCCTTGAAATCTCAAGATTATTAAATCACGGGTGCCAACTTCAAATCCACCTTGCTTAGAAAATTTTATACATTCTTAAACAGAGACCACTTTTGACAGCATAACAATTTTGACAACAGAGATGGCACTGTTTAAGTTTCCTTACAAACCCATAAAATTTAGTGTTAGTACAAATTTTGACAGCATAACAATATAAGGGAGAGCAACAACTTCAAAACAGTACACAAATATTGGTAGCTCAAGATTCAAAAGTGTTTATTTATAACTCTCCTTATAAACACTTTTTTGCAGGTTTTAGAAACATTTTCTGAATTCCATGAACACTACTGACTTCTTCCGAATTCCTGCAAGTTCGAAGAACCCAAGTTTCTTAAAACTTACTGAATTCTAAAAACACACCTTAACCATAACCTTTCCTCACTTCAATCGAACGGCAACACCATCTTCATCAAATTATTCTCCGGACACACAAATCCAAAACCAAACGAACTCGACAACCATTCTCCTTACTCTTCTAGATTTTTTACTCCAAAATAAGTATGTTCATTAGCTCGGTTTAGCAGAAGTCATAATAACTTAAATTTAGTTATTTCACGCTCAAGTAAAAAAAAATTACAATCTTTGCGCATGCCATTTAACTATGGAATGGCAGGCACTGTGGTGAAGTTTCAAAATAGCTACATAATAAAAATTACCTGCTGGATGGTGTAATTCTTTTGCCTGCATCACTGAGCTAAGTCTAAAGTGCACCTTCCACTTGCAATAAAAGTTTTTTTTATACTGCGACAAATCAGTACACTTCAAATTTTAGCAACTAATCTTCATCAGCAGTAATCATATCTATATCATCAATGGAAGCAATGGCACTACTCTGCGTCTCAACCCTTTTCTCTCACTCGTTTCAACTGCGATGACCAAACTTGAGCTATCATTCACAGCAGATGCCGAACTCAAATCCATCATTCACAGCAGATACCAAATTCAAAGTCTTTCCAAATTCCATCACCGATTATAGTAGAAATCACTTTCTTCTTCTCTTGTTCAAACTCGCGTTCAGGAGTAATGGCTAGGTTGGTCCTAGCTCCCAGGCCATGACATAATTTCAGCAGTCCTATATAATAAAATCTCAATTGTGCACATGAAGGATGGCCAAATATAGAGGATCCAACATCCATTGCGTCAAGTTAAAGTACACAACAATGATCACGAACTGAGCAAAGAGGACATCATGAAAAAGGAAGACATGTATTCAAAGAAGAAAAAGACCTATTTACGACTCCATCTGCCGACTCCACCAGTTGGTATAACATTCTCACTCCCTCATTTCTTTCCATTGTTCCAGTTGGTTGTCCTCACCAACAACATAATATACTCTGCAATCACAAAATGTGCCTACAAATTATGCTAGAGTGTTTATACCGACTTAAATTATAAAAAAAAAAACTTCAATTTGATCAATAAGAAGCATTGTTATCGAACTAATAATGATAATTAGTGCGAAGGCGCATTCTTAAAGAACCCAAAACTGCTATACAGTAGAAAAAGCATATATACAAAAGATTCAAGTGCACAGTAGATTCAATTCCGGACATGGATGTGCTTCTACAGAAATGTTTGCTTCCATCATCATCTAAGTGTTGAATAATAATCCATCAGTAATAGTTAAATGAAGCGAACAGAGCCATGCCATTAGAAATGTAGAAATCACAAAACATATATAGCGTCCTTATTCTAACGCAGTCTAAACAATCTTGGGTATTTTTCCAATGAACATTGCTAATTTTACACCCACTCTCTCCAAATCTGATGCGAATACAAACCATCAATTACAACTCGATCCTTGTTTTCAGGACAGACACCCCTACTGATAATAAAATGAATTATGAACAGAAGTCATACAACCAAGTATAGCAATAAATTGAAATAAAAACTTTTGTACCTAATAAACATCTACCTAGAGTTTTAGAGTAAGTACACCAGTTTCTCTTCGAGTTCTGCTCCTTTTTGTTTCTAAACATTGTTGTATTCCATCTGCATGCCCTGGAATTGACGGAAAAGCAAAAGCAAATATATAAATAAATTTATGAGCAAACCCAAACCCAAAGAAAAACTAACACCTATAATTTTTCAAAGTTACAGGCTAAGGAAAAACTGCAGTGAAACAATGCCAAACGGATGCAAGAAGAATAAGTCCAGTCATAAGAATAATCTCGAAATGAATCATCTTGCATACCTCATATGCAAAAACTAAGTGGAACTAAATTGGGTCGTAATCCCACATATAATAAAGATAAACAACGACCTTAACTTTGTCAGCTACATGAAAGAAATTGTTTTATAAGTCATATTCTAGGTATGATTTTTGTGGTTTATATACTGGAGCTAAGGGTGAAGAGTCATCGAAGATGGCGGCAAGAAAGGAAATTGATTAAAATTGGGTGACAGAAAACCAATCCAGCCCCTGTCTACATGCATTGAAGCTCCTTTATTTTCACCAGTTAGGGAAGTTTTTTCTCCCTGCAATACCGAAGGCCTTGCCCGAGGTTTAGTGATTTTGTTCATGATCTTTCCTGGGACAACATATGACATTTTCCTAGACTGTGTTTCCCTTTTTATCTCTATCTGCTCCCGGGCTTCAAACAATTTCGATTACGCAAAAATATCACAAAAACAAAATTGAAGAGTTTGATTCTCTAACCTATTCATAGTGTTCTCCTGTCTTTTTTTCAAACCATTTTGCTTCAATGAAATTTGTCATTGGAAATATATTAACCCCATCAATATTCCTGGAATTCAAAGAAACCTCAATATTATTTTTAGAAATACCTCGTAAAATTATGCAGCCAGATCCTTAGTAGCACATACAACTCTCTAATTACCTAATAATTCGTTAAACACATACGAACTAAACATGAAAACTACAATGAAACCATGATTCCCAACCACAACCATGCCATTTCCAACTTTAACAACTAACACCTTTGTTGAGTATAATATTGCCATATTCCTGAATTTTTTTGATTAGGATACAGAATTTGGTATAGATTGTGTACCTCTTCCATTATAGCCAGGTCGGATGCAAGTAGCTTCACAATTTTGTGGTATTCACTGTCTAATGCCACAAAAATGATCGATCTAGCATGGTCTTTCACTACAAAACAGACCAAGAATCTACACTAATACTCTCATGTTTGTTTAAATAACTATTCATAAAATGATAATAATTAGACGCAAGGAACTACATCACCTTTGTATTGACTACTCAATTTTGGATTCGTACTCAGTGGCACAACTATTTATCCTTCTCACTAACTACCCTGAGTGGCATTCGCTACATGCTTCGTAGTACATCCACTGTTAGTCATGATATTAGTCAGGGGGTTACCTTGTACATACCTCTGTTAAGTTCCTGCAAACATGTACAACCTGAATTTCAGTCCAGTCAAATATATATCCTACAAATCAAACCTACAAAACCCAAAATTCAAAACTTAGAGGTAATCAACACCAAATCAATTGAAGCCAAAATAACTAATAAAGGATAAATCTATCTGAATCAGAGATAACCAACACCAATTCAGACAAAGATTATACCACCATCTCTTCTACTTGATTTAGAACTTCACTAACACTTTCTAGAGTTCCAAAATATAATTTTCTGATTTTCCTTTATCGGCCGGGATCATTATACTAACTTCACAGTTAAGGTTAACGAAAACGGATAGGCCTTCGTACCATTAGTGGAAGACAGGGAGTACTTCCTTGCCATTTTTTTTTGTCAAGATTAGTATCTGCTTGTTATCAACCTAGCACGGATAGGAAAAAATTTAACCCATGACAATCCTTGGTATTTCTTTACGAAGTTAGAGAACATTGTGACTACGTACAACTGCTGAATGTTCTGCAACATTACTACCGACTTGCAAAAAACAGTCACCAGACAATTATTATTAGTTTGTCTCCACTGCAAATAATTGTAAACATTGGATTAGAATTTGCCAATATGCATATTAGTGAGCACATGGTGCGACAGAGTTGAGGCTCTGTGCATTAGTGACGCTAGGTATTAGTTCATTGGTATCACATGATATATATTGATACGAAGAGAGAAAATATGTTTAATCAATTACCATTTCAAAGGCCAAATCAGTGTATTGAGGTGTCTTGAATTTTCCCCTCTTCCATAATTGTTCAAGTTGTTTAGGTTCTGAATATCAAGGCCAAGTGAGTTCTTTAATGCTGAAATCACAAAAACAATACCAACTCAGAATAAAAAAATAGATTAGGTATCATCGTATCAATAAAAAGCAGAACACGCAAAAACAAACAAAAGACCTTACTAAGAGGTAAGGTATGAATAGTTTGATAAGAATTTGCAGCAAAAAATCATTTGGATACATACATAAAATACGCAAATTATAAGCCAGACAAACGATAAGATATTTTTTACCAGTATTTATGAAATAACAATGCACTTAGATTCCATGTAAATTCAAATCTCATCAAATAACAATTGCGCGTAGATTCCTTATAAATTTAAGGCGCATCCAGAAATATAAATTTGAAGAAGTTGTTACCTTGTAAAAGTTGGGGGGAAAATTCAAAGTTGAATAATTACTCATCGAACTCGAAATGGACTGAAATTTTAAATATTTATACATACCTCGATCATGAGGGAATTCGGTACACAATGAGTGATCACCAGAGAGCAGAAAAACTCAACCAATTGATGGTACCTATGAAAGCAAATCAATATTAATATACATCTTATAATTTCACAATTTGCATATTTCCATTGCAAAAACATGTCGCGTGTATTAAATATAAAAGTTACCAGGTTGATTCAACTTTAAAGTCTCCCTTGTTAATGTGTTATGTATGAGATCAATCCATTAAGCTATTTCAATATGCATCAATTAAATCCTAAGAACAATCACTAATCAAGAGTTGAGAAGATTTGAATCACATATAAAAGTTACCAGGTTGATTCAACTTTCAAGTCTCCCTCTTTAATGTGTTATGTGAGATCAATCCATTAAGATAGTTCATGGATTCGAAGTTGCAACAGGTGTCCCCAACTGTAATGCTCAGCAACACTTCATCCAGGGACTTATGAGGCTCGAAGGTCCCAAACTCATAAGGACAGATATGTAAGCTCTGCTAAGAGAGCAACGCCAGTTTGAGCTAATGGGATAATTAAAAAAACTGGAGATAAATCAGCTGAAACCATAAATCTATACGCATCCAAAATCTTAATATGAAATTTAGAAAGTACATAACATTATTAGCACTTCTGAATTATAGAATTACAATCTAATAAGATATGAACTTCGAATCCGAAACCTTGACATAACAAAGTACGGTACCCAAATCCAATGGCCTAGTCAAAATTTGGAAATCTTATAAGTAACAAAAGTAAAATAGCTATAATTCCAATGCAAACAAAGAATGGTTGCATGATAAAGCCCCGCTAAAACCATACTAATTTTACTTACGCAGAAGTTTATCTTGTTGCTGCAGAACATGAAGATTTACAAATTCATTTAAAAGATAGCTTGATCTCTTATATGAGATCTCCATTTTAGTTAGGAATGACAGTATCAACTTCTAATGCATTGCAACAAAACTTAATGCAAATGTGCAAGTGACAAAGAGACAAAGGAAACCAAAAACTAAAATCTTTCATAAACTATGTCATTACGAAATTTTATACTACATTCCTCTTAATCTAAGATACTCAACACAATGTCAAACTCATAGAAAAAAATTATTGATCATGAAATATCCGTCCACATAATCAATGAGCACAATATCAATTTTCTAATTCCAACAGTACTTCATATGAAATTAGGAGTAATTTCCATCTAGATATTTCTAACAAACATGACCACCATTCAAATTCTATTCAGCATTCATTAGTCAACCATGAGTCATTATCGAACCTAAGAGAACATTCTACTTAAATTTGCCACTTAGATCAAATATATTCAATACAAAATCAGACTCACTGAAAACCCATCACTGGTCATATAATATACACATCCTACAAAATCAATAAGAAACCCAAAACTTATTCAGGCTATCCACCAAACACTTCAACCGCAACAATCCAAAAATCTTAAAAGTCTCAAGAACAAAGTTTTATAACATACTATAAGCCTTACTTACAAAATTCAACAACCAATTCACAAAATAAATTAAACCCGTCTTCCAAGTGGAACGAACAAAAGCATTACCATTAACTAATGAACCCTAACTTTCAAAATCGATCAACCTTAATTTACCAAATCAGTCACCCTAACTTATATCAACTGATAGATGGAAGTAACAACGTAATTAAACCTAAATAGAATTTACTTGATTCATAATATCAGTAATAACGGAATTACCTCATGTTTCTCTCATGATCACCCATTGCAACAAAAAAAAATCAATCTTTATTTTAATCAAAAACCAATAACAGAAAAATAATAAAAAAATATATACGTAGAGAAAATCGCGAGAAGAAAAGATGCCTGCTAGATAAGAATTAGGTTAAGGAAAAGACAACTAATCAGAGAAAAACTAAAAGAAAAAATACCTTCATTAATGAAACCCTAGGTTTCAAATTCTGAATTTATTACAAAATCAATCACCAAAATTAGGGTTCGGAAAGGAAATTGCAGTGATCAATTGTTGATGGTGGCGATGGATATGGTGGTAGTAGGGTACAGATTGATTGATTCAAGTCCAAGAGCTGGAAACTTATGTGGTTTCTCAGAGAAAAGCTAGAGAACGAAGAGAGCCGTGAAAAACAGATAGAGAACGAAGAAGAGATTCCATAGAATTAAACCAAAAATTAGGGTCCTGATCAATCAAAATTATTAATCTGAAAAATCTGCGTCTGTTGATGGTGGCGATTGATTGTTCCTGAGTAAAGTTCTTCGTTAGAAATAGAAAAGAAAAGAAACCGATCTTCTTCGTTAGAAAAGAGATATGCAAAACGATACGGTGTATACGGGCTTATTTAGCCCAAACAGCAACGGACAGACGGATCTTTCTCCCAGAATTATATGTTCCGATCGTGCGAACGTAAGTATCTCTCGCCAACGATATATCATGTCCGCACGATCACCGAATCCTACGAACACCTTTGTCCCTGACACAAGGACCACTTTTTCTTAATAAAGAGACTAGGTATCACGCCGGCCTGCGGCCGGCGCGATACCTTTCGCCAATTTTTTTTTAAAATTGAATAAAAATATGTAGATTTACTTTATGAAACAAAATATCTAAAATGTAAATTAATATTAATTTTACGATTTAACACCAAAACAATAATATGTAAATTCTCATAACTTGATATATTAAAAACTGTCTCTAAAACCTATTTTCTTTAAAAAAAATTGCTCCATAAGAATAGATATTAAAGTTATTTAATAATTGTGCCTGTTTAAGGCCTTATTTGGCATATTGGTACCTGAGACTTGTAAAGGTGTTGGTGTAATTATAACTCCTTAAATTTTTCCTAAACAACTTTGAACGATTGTCATCCAATGCGACCACATTATCTAAGACTTCATCTCCATCTGCATCTTTATGTGGATTGTAAGTTTGTTGGATTTAAACCATGCAAGGCTTAATATCCACCTGCAATGGTTGCTCTGCGTCACTTGAAGTTTCGTCATCAGAATGGACATCAGGGTTGGGTTGGTTTCTTGTAGATGATCTGGTTACCTGGCAATTGAAAAAAGTAAGAATTAATTGTTGCTAAAAAAAAAATTGGTTTTCATTGTTTTTATAAAAATAATAATACCTTCATTGTTTTTTTGGCGGTATCTATTTCCATAATTTCTTTTGCTTCAAAAGACATGATTCCCCATGTGAGTTTTGCCACTTCTATGCGAAAGACACATGTATATCCCTTTATTCTGCTAGTTACCTCTTTTCTGAATTCTTTTTGGGTCGCCTGCAGTTAGGGTTTATTTTTTTTGTTATGTAACATGTTGTTCATTATCATAAATATTGTTTTTTTTAGGCATTACCTTATTTTCCGATGACATTTTTAGAATGTTGTTTACTGTCAATCCAGTTAGTTCCTCGGCGTTCTGTCCGTGTACCAATATCTCAGCTTTGCCTGTGCTGTCTTTCACTTGGAGTCTTATTATCAATCTGTACATCAGGTATATTAATAGGTTTTTTATTTAAAAATTATCGTAAATTTGTTTTCCTTAATAAATTAAAAACGTTACCTTGCAATTGGAGAGGAGATTTGTTCGTTGCACTTTGAACAGCAGCTTAAATCATTAGATATTTGGTATCTTTCATTGCATCTTGAGCAAGCATATTAAAACCATTCTTGTCTTCTTTTAAGACGTACGATTGTTGCACTCATCTTTATTGAGTAGCTCTGTGAGTTAAATCAAAATAGTTATGATAATAATCATTAACGTTAATAATGCCTGGCTTTGTTAAAAAGTTTAAAACTACGGATAGAGATCATATGTATGTATAAATTATTATTTGAGATTGAGTGTACCTTATTTTTCCCGTATAGGTCTTGTTTTTCTAGATAAGTTGAAGCTTTGGCTATGCTCATCCTATTCCTTTTTATAATTCGATCTGCCATCTCTTGTTTGTAACTGCGTGGAGATATTGATTGATGTGTAGAATGTGTGTTACTTTGTATGGTTTATATAGACCCATAGAAACTTGGATGTCAAGTTAATTGTAGGAATTCTAGGAAACTGGTTTGTTATAGGAATTTGATGGTACAGTTTAAAGAATGTTCGAAGTTGTTTTGGTTTAGAGACCTTTCATATGTATGGAAACTTCTAGCGTTTTTTTGTGTATTTCCTATACCAATCGATTTTTTTTTCCGTGGAAACTTCTGGTGGTTTTTGTTTTTTGAAATTGATTTCTTATCAGGTCTTTTGTATATGGGTGTACTATATACTCGGCAATTTATCTGGTGATTTCACTGTCGCCAAATAAGCCCCAAGAAGCATCAAATATTTCCGATTAGATCCATGGAACAAAAGTGTCTATCTATATCATTCAATCAAACTAATCATCTGTACGTTTTTTTGGCAGGATTGTCATTCTTAGATTCGATGCAAGAAGGAACACTTGAGTTGTGTATAATGGTGACAATAGCTGGGATTTCAATGAAGAACAAAATAAGAAGTATCCCATGTGTGCATCCCATGTATGATGTATGACCCCTGTAACAGTACCAAAGCAGCATTTCAGATTAACAGATTACACCTATTATGCGACGATGTGTATACCTTTAACATGGGAGTGACGATGTGTATACCTTTAACATGGTACTGATTTAGACTATTTACTAATATTACAAAATAATGAAACCACCAACTCCTGTTAAATAAAAATAAATAGGTGTATATTTCAAGTTGATAGTATTTATGAAAGAAAGCAGAGTAGATTATTAAATGAAGCTGTTAAATAAAACTGGCTATCTACGGCATTATGCTATCTAGATGATTAGTAAACTGATCACACAGAAAATTAGTGAGATCTCTAGATGGTTATCTTGTGCTGGATATTATTAATAACACGGTCTATTAATGACACGATCTCCAGTTCAGATTTTTTTCTAGTTCAAGAGTGTCAGTCACATACATGCTCTGCTTTTCTACTATGATTTCAAAATACCAACGTTTTTCTTAGACACGTTTATCAAAATACCAACATTCTTCTTAGATACATTTATAAAATACCAAGAGCATCAGTCATATACTTGATCCATTTTTCTAGCAAGGAACCAAAATACCAACATCCTTCTTAGACACGTTTATAGAATTCCAACATTTTTCCTAGTTGATCTTATGCATGCTTCGGGTTCGATATGATATTGGGCCTCTCTTGATTCTCCCATTTCGTGTACCATATGCAACTGGTGATGCTGGATCTGTTGTGGTTCGTTGAGTACGAATTTGTGTATTGTTCTTTTTAGTTGTCCACGATACCTTTGAAATCGGTTCGCTATTGCTGTTTGCTTTAGGTCTGTGTGGGAAGCTCGGCAGTCTTATTATGACAGTGCCAGGTGGTGGTCGGTGTCTGGTCGCAACAGATGATTCATCATCAAAGTTAGTTGATAAATAATAGTGCTCACTTTCGCCGCTGCTACTACTTTCTCCCCCCTGTTTGCATTGTTTAGAAGTTTTCGCTGTCATTGTTACCTGTCATGAATAAGAATTGGATAAGGGATCTGAACTATCAAACACATAAATATTCAGCTAAAATTAAATATATGTATAATTGCTTGTAAGTCGAATTTCTGATTTATATAAGGTAAATTTTCGTATGTGAAGAAAATAGATTTATGGATATCCAAGTCCATAGCCTGTAATGTAATTATATTGAAGTTTCAAAAATCTTTTTAGAACCATATCAATTGCAGTTGAGAATCACACAATGCAGCTATGTTATGTATCATGTGTTTGCAAAATTGCATAATTCAGTTGTCATATGACCAAAAGACCGATACTATTATTAAAACCAATCAATTAACATAAAAGGGTACAATTTTATTGTACAATCGAAGCTTTCCAAAAACAGTCAACCAAATTTCTGTTCAGAAAAAACTTATACAAACCATGGGCAACAGATTTAATACCTAGCCAAATATACCAATTCATTTAATATCTTTAAAAAATTACATTTTTTAAACACCAAACAAATTTATTCGCAATATAAACTAATTAAGATAAGTAATTTAGGAGAATCAAGATTGAAATCAAATTATCATAAACTTCTATCTACCATAGGCATACTAATGGGTATCAGAAGTAAGTATTGTAAATCAAATTAGTCTACAGGTATATATTAAAATTTAAGTATTCTAGTTATATGTTAAATATGCAGATTCGAATATTGAAAAATCAATAATCTATACATACACTGGTATTTCCAACGTAGACGAATTATTGCATTCAAAGCAGTATGCTTGATAAATCTCGGAATTGTTTGGTGTCTCCTTTTGCACAGTTTTCATATAAGGTTTTATAATAACATAGGAATTAAACGCATAGAATTCAATGTAAAATCCCAGATATGTTTGTATATAAATTCCTGCCCTTGTAATGCTCCATTGCAAGAGTTTAACATATGAATTATAAACTGTATCTTATACAAAAAAAATTGAGTACAGAATCATACATGCGGTTAGATTTTGTAACATATAAGTCAGAGCATTCTTGACAACACGCACACTCGAGACAATTATCAAATTCCAGCACCCAACTAAGTAATTCAAAGATGACGAATCCATTACAAAGTGTTGGAATATGCGTGTGTATAATTTATAACTAAACTAAGTATACACTATATGCAAGAGCTATAATATGGGAACACATATAAAAAGCTTAAGAATGTCAATACATAAGAATACCTCAGTTAAACAGGTGCACGAAATACCTCAGTTAATTACAGATGAGAACTTCCTTGCATTAACGAATTTTCGTTTCTTGCTGTTATAAACAAAGTATATCGACATTGTTATTGAACCAAAAAATTTAAAACAGCCCAATTTTTTTCAGAAACATTAATCGAGAAAATCACTTAACAATTGCTGATGCCAATAATACTAATGAAACCAATAAGATTTATAAATCAAACAATAATAGAAGAGAAAATACCTAAAAAGGAGAAAAAGGGAAGAAAAGAGTGCGTTTGGGAGTTGGAGGCCTGTTATGTAATTAGTACCTCAAAACTCTAATTTAAAATTGATGCAATTACAGAAGAGAAAGATGCAGATAGATTGAAAATAACAGGAGGAATCGTATAAATGAAAATAACAATGAATCAAAAAAACCCATTGGTACCAAAAAATTAGGTATTATTCCAATCGAACCATACTAATAGAAATTACAGAAGGATAAAATAGATTCTAAACTTATTACCTGATGTAAAAATTGCTTGTACCTTGTATAAATCTTAACTCACCACCTGATTGTTTTGGTTCAGTCAAGTTGGTGAAGATAACTTTCGATTTATCTGGGTTCTTTTTAGCTTTGTATGTTTGGTAGGCGATAAAAATAATGTTTACATTGTTTGATAACGTAATACACGTGTTTATATTTTCAGAAAAAAGTGTCCACGTTTACATTTACAGTGTGAAAAAGTGTCCACGGATATTAGCTTTTCAATATATCTTCCCCCTTTTAAGTTCACGTGACATGGAATAAGAGCCGTCCGATTTAGATTTGCTATGTGAAGAAAAACACCGTTACTTTAAGATTAAAAGGTCAGAGAATAAAACAGGTCGCAGGATCGATTCTTATCCTGTATTTTTTTGTATGGACCTAAAAGACGAACCTCAACGAAGGCCGAGTTTGAAGATGATTAAGATTGAATTAGAGCATGAGAATCACAAATTGGGTTGTTTGAGAATTATTCTCTATAAGTAAAACCTGCATTATTTTCTTTTGCCAGACTGTGACCATTTTCCATAACTATTCAATCAATGTTTTTCAGCTAAGCCAATAGGATTCCCTACCATATTGGGATACTTATAGGCTGACCAAGTAAATTATATTGCTAATGAATTTTTTAAGCAAAGTAAATAAGTCTAAGATATGCAGTGAAAGTAATAATTTTATTGATGTCTTTTCTAGCTCATCATCATTTCTTGTCTCAGCCGTTGTTTTAACTCATTCACCAGCCAGCAAAACCACTTCACAAACCTGCCAGCAGACACAACATATATGTGTAGGAGTACCTACTGCAAGGTGTACTTGTGCAGAATGTATAATAGTGAGCATTGGACCTTAATTATGCTTATGGTTTCACTTGGACTGTGTATAATATAAATTTAATTTAAAAAGGTTTCTGGAGCAGTTAGTATTTTCTGGATAGCGTACATGACATTGCCTTCATGCCAATACACTTCAAATAAGGATGAAATTCATATTTTGAATGATCTCCACTTCCTACTCATTTGTGAACCAATGACACGGACAATATTAAGAACAATAATTTGAAGAACTTGTATGATAGTTATAACTGTAATGTTAAGCAGGGTGACACATCTAAAAGGTTTAAGTTAATAAGTAGCTATATAAACTAATGGTAATTGAACAATACATTATTGTTGTATTGCATACATTATTTTTGACTTGTATTGCATCAGACAGAGAGCATTAGTCGTTCTTATGTTTATTCTCTTATTTGTCTTGATAATCTATAGCTGAAGCAAACTCGGAACAATACCATGAGTATTTTATATTAGATGAGATGTTAATGAGATGAAGAAGAATAGGGTTTGTGTTGTCAATGTAGTTGAGTGTTTCTTTTTTGTTTGAAATTGAATTGAAGATGGGTTAATTTGAAATGTGTATGACTTGGTACAGGTTATGTACTGATGTAGTTAATAAAATCTAACAGCCAATAACTATGCATCATAAAGCTACCATGTAAATTTTAACGCATAGAAGATTTCCAATATCTGATATCTCAAGGAACTACTACTTGAACATAGACAACATAAACCAATAGAATAAGTTATATTCGAAAGAAAAAGTACCGCGTAGAACCTAATGCCAGTTAGATGCATCCCAGTAGAAATGCTTCATATGAGAAGATATATCAGGTAAAAACTTTTGTGAAAGAATATCCCCAATTGTTCTTGATCTCACACTTTTAAATCTTCCCAAGTGTACATAAGATACTCTATAGTTGTTGGCAAGTTTTGTTGTCAAGGAATGTACACATTAAATACAATAGTAAAGTTAGTTTTAAACAAAGAAACAGTTTGTAAAAGCTGCATGAGAATTTTAAAATTATAAAAATTGTACCTCATTGTAATCACTACTAACATTCATGTTATCACTACTAATATTCAAGGAAATGAAAAAAATATTAACAGCAGACTTCACAAAAATATTAATGGAAAATTGTCTAGACTAAACGTTATTTTGCAGAGTTTAGACTAAATGTTATTTTTCATCTATTTCTTGTAGATCTCTAGTTGGCGATCTTATGCTGGATATTATTAATGACACTGTCTATCAATGGAAAATTGTCTTCAACTTGTAGCGTGAGCGTGACCTTTTTGTATTTGTCTTGTTCGTTCTTGTTTTCTATAACCACCATCTTCATGGGTTCATTGCTTGTGGCGTTTGAGATCCACTGAAAAAATCTTCCTTGTTGAAACTTGTTGTTGTCGACATATATACCTACATTGTGTAGGGCTTGTGATTTGCTATCTTCCAGGAGGCATGCATAGGAAATTTTAATTGGGAATTGTCTTCTACTGAAAATTACTTGAGATGCATCATCGGCTTTAGTAGTATGCACTTTTAATAAGTCGATTATTTTTCCAGAATGCTTCCCTGTCAGTACTTGAGCTTGAATTACTTCACTCTGTAATAAGGTCACCTAAAGTCTTGTACCCTTATGAACTTCTTCGTAGTCTTCTAATAGCATGATTGGTACACCAACCTTCAATCGGATCACATGACATGGGAATCCTGGGTACTCCAAATTGTTAAGAATTTTCTGGAGGCTATAATACTCTATCCTGTCGTTATTGTATTTCGTTGTGCTTACATCTGAATCTCCACTTACGTATATGTGCTCGTCTAATGGCAGAAGAGACATTATGTGGCTATTGAGTTTCTCTACGTTTTCAGATGTATGCGCCACGATAATTGTCTTTTTTAGATATTCAGGATCCTTAGTAGTTTCTTGTATGTTTGGATATGTGGTGTTGACAACATCTTCTAGAAATTCTTTCTCAGATTGTATATGAACTTCATCTTGTTATTTTATTGCATTAACGTTTTTTGAAAAACTGGTTTATATATTCGATTAGGCGGGCAATAGAATCATCTGGTTTTTGGACAGTGAAACATGATTCATTAGTTAACAAAGAATTTATTAATTAACAAAGATAACGAATATAAGATGACGCACTATGTAATGAATTATTAGATTAGAATTTTTAAAATTCTTTTGTATGCAAGTACTTTGAAGAATCAATGTAACAAAGATGTTTACATACCCTGATTATTATCTTCGACCTGTCTAACAACTAGGTTGTTAATCTCCATCGCTTGTAGTCCGTCTTCTCTTCACCGAAAATACTGAGTTTGTAACTTTTTCGATCTTTTTATGAAAAGTTATTTATGTGAATTTAGGTTTTTATTTATAGGTCTAATAAGTGTGTTTTCTTTTAATTATGGTTAATGCCGGCGAAATTTAATGAAATTCCATATATTGGTATTGGTATTCAGTTTTCCTAATACAGGTTTTTAGCTTGTTCAATAAATAAATAAATATATGTATCTCATTAGGAAATACTATAATTAGGAAACTGGTTTGTTATAGGAATCTAATTTATCGGTGCGTGTAGATGTGGTTTCACAATTCTGGAATTCCTTTCTTTTACATTAGGACCCTCGAGCACACGTAATTTAGGTAGTTTAAAGATTTTTTTCAATTCTGGGCAAGTGGGTGACTTTTCAAATCATCTGGGTTGAAACGTTATTATTTATAGTCGATGAATCAACGTTATTTTGCTTTGTCAACATGTCTAATAGAACCCATTAAAGAGTAGTATGTATAATGTGGATGTAGTGTATTTTGATTCCATATATCTTGCAAACACTGTAAATATAAGTCACCTTCATCAATATAAGCTATATATAATGGTTGAGAAAAGATGCTTTCGTTATGTCTGTTAACTAATGTGGCACGATTAGCTAAACACCACTTCGACATCTCATATTAAAATCACTGAGGATGGATAGTCATCTGAAGTATGATATTGCAGGTTGTTGGTTAACAGTGCTCATAAC
The DNA here is from genome assembly GCA_023529315.1 of Papaver bracteatum. Taxonomy (NCBI): domain Eukaryota; kingdom Viridiplantae; phylum Streptophyta; class Magnoliopsida; order Ranunculales; family Papaveraceae; genus Papaver; species Papaver bracteatum. Next base: position 303,270 of record JAJJWX010000075.1, read on the forward strand.
AAAAAGTCCAGTATGAGTTTTGAATTTGTTTTGCCCTAATAGGTTTTGTTTTATGAGTTCAACCAACTTTGGAACTGTCACAAACTTTATAGAGTCAATGCATATTTTCAACATCGTTTCCCATCTGCTATTCCACTGAGATACGTCCAAATGTTCAATCTCGAAGATAGTTAATGTTTATGGAGTCAATGCACATTCTAGAGTCCATGCATATTTTCAGTATTGAGTTAACTGGGTTCCTGTGTTCCGTTCTTAGAGGTACACATGTCAGGTGCTGTATAGAGGCAACTCTACCAATATAAGAGAGAACTTACTATACTCAGATTTGAATACAATCAGAAAACAAACAAAAATTACACACCATATTAGAATAGAATAGAAGAGAAGTTATTGGATGAGCTACTGTAAAACAACTCTTCGTATATCCTCGTTATGAATATAAATATTTATGTTCTCAACAAATTAATTGTATTCAGTTGTATGAGATTCTATGCAACAGTCAAAACAGCATCATGTTATGTCCCTCTCATTTGTATCAGAAATCTGGTATGTTTTACTCATTTTAATCTGTCGCAATTTGGCAGTCCTCTTCTCCTCTCAGTTTGTGATTGAACAGTAAGTTTGTTCACAGATTGGATGATGATGGGTTTTTGTAAATTGGTACGAACTTACGTACCAAAGGAACCCTAAAGCAAAGCGAATGGATGTGAAGATTATAATGTTGTCCCTTTTTATTTATTTTTTATTTTTAATGTAATTTGTTTTTAATGTTTAATAAGATGTAAAGGTTATATATGTTAAATCAAATATCTTCCATATAGAAATCTTCAAATATTCACAGCTAACTATTTGGTGCAAATAAAAATTTCAGATACATGGGCAGTTCCATATCTTTGTTTTTGAGAAAATGGTATAGAGTAGTTTTAACATATACAGCTAACGATTGTGTTAAACAACTCTGGAGTATAAAAATCTCTTGTGAAATAATGAGTATATTATGTTTAAGCCGATTCTGGAGTTTAATTCCATCAACAGTTCTAATATTTGATTGTTCTGTACGCTTGCACTCTGGAATCTTCGGATGCCTGTGTGCGCTCTTAAGTAGCCGATCACATCTACATTAATAACATTGGTATATTAACTTTATTAATTTTTTTCTTAGATTTAATTTCATGTTGAATTTCCTTCACCATACCTGTAAGATATACGTTTTGTATGTTTGAGTTGATCTCTTCAAATTCGGTGAAGTTAAATTTTCTAGGAATTATTGCCGTTGGATCCATATCCAACTCAGTAATTCTGGTGTCTCGACAAAAGAGACCTCTTTTTTCACCACAATATAATGATATGCTAGAGCAGCTATCAATATACCTTAGTGCATTTGAATTTCTTGTGGCCTCTGATGTATTACGACTTCAAGCTTTCGACGCTTCTTGCGTTAATGCTTATGTGTAATAAAACACAGTATGCATACACTGCAATTTGAACTGAGTAGTGATCATATATAGGAAAATTACGACCATATTGTCATTATTTAGGAAAAACCTGGAGTAAACAGAATACCTAAAAAGGTAATGTAAGATGGTAAGCATATGAGTGTTCAAAGACGAACAACATTTAGAAAAAGAGAATGAGGATAAATGCATGGAAGAGCAATTAGCTGATGCTAAAGCTACTGTCGGTACAGCTGAAACCAAATTGAAACAGCTGAAAACAAAAATTAGTCATTGTGAGAAGGAGCTGGTTGAGAAAAGGTAGCAGTTGGTGTCAAAGGGTGCAGAAGTTGTTGCTGTAGAAAATGAACTTCGTAACTATATATCGGATTTGGATAAAATTAAGATGGCTCTGGAATCTGTTACCTACAATGAGGGTCAAATGGAAGCTTTGCAAAAGGTATGGATCTTAACTGTATGGCTCAGTCCAATTTTAAAGTTACTGTTCAGATAGTAGCACCTGAAATTTGCATTTATGTGCCATCAAATGCACTTCAGGGCCGGCAGTTAGAGTTATAAGTGGTGCAAAAGTTGAGGGATGAGACTCGAATTTTGTCAGGTCAATCACATGGTAGTGTTGTTGTAGATGTGACACGGGTTTGATGTAATAATTGAGAGTAGATAATGCAGTTTGAAGTTTTGTTTTTTGGTCATTCAATGTACCTTATCTTTTCTATATGGCTCTATCTCTAGAGTCAACTGCTAGAATAGTTGTTCTTTAATGGAAATCTAATGCTAATAGTCTACTACTACCTAGAGTCAACTGCTATTGTAGGTATCCTAATTTAATAGATGAAACAGTTGAAACGTAAAGCAATAACAATGGCCTGCAAAAATTTAAAGTTTGCATTTACTTTTCTTTTATTTATCAACTCTCACCTAACAAAGAAAGAAACCTCTATTTAAGATTGTTTTCTACATATATTTCATCATCAGATAAAGTACCATGTTCATTTCAAGTTTTGTCAATGTTCTACATTCCTTTAAAACAACTCTTGTTATTCACTGCTGTTCAAACGATTATGGGGTTAGTCTTGTGTACTTTGATCAATTTCATGTTTCTTCGTTATTTCATCTGGGATGTCCACTTATTCGTAGCACCTTGTTTAATTTTAAGATGGAAATCCCGGTGAAATAACAAAGAAGATGAATTTTGATCCTTTGGCTTTTGTTTTAGTCATTATAGGTAATATATTCAATTAGAGATGATATGGATTTTTTTTTAGTAGAGAATTAATGCTATGATATCCACAATAACAGAAGAAATCGTAGACTGTACCACAGCTGTGCACATGTTGTCTGCGGACGGCGCTCAACTTTTCGTCGAATTTTCAATAATTTCTAATATGTAAATTTATAGTGTATAGAGCATGTATTTGTCATGCTTACGGTTGGCAAAGAAGCCTCAAGAAACTGCAAGTTTATGCATATTCCAGTTTGTTTTATACTTAGATCTGCGGCGCCAAATAGTTTTCGAGCATAATAATAAAAACTTATGTTCTTAGTTAAAGTGATCATATTATTACTTACTTGTCCTGTAATGACAACTAATAAAATTGCAAATAATGTCAAGAAGAAGGAAATGTTCTTTTGAGATCGGCCATGAAACATATTCCTTGAGCTTGGAGCATCAAATATTTCCGATGAAATCCCTGGAACAAAAGTGCCTATTTATGTAATTTGTACGTTCTTTTGAGAATAGCTGGGATTTCACAATGAGCACAATCCAGAACTTGGACTGTTGGGGTTTGGTGAAGAAGATAAATTTTAATATTTTTACAAAATATGAGTCTCATCCCATGGTTTGATGACACAGACTGCTCTTAAGATTTTTTAAATGGTGATGCTTCTGACTATTCACTGAAACACAACATCCTGTATTGCACTTTTAGTAACATGGCTTGGTGTGTTAAAATTTAAGCAGTGATAGTACATGCAGATGATTAGGGGTGGATAGTATTTATTTGCTAAGACTATGGTCAAGCATACTTGTTTTTTCTTTACTGTACTTTTACTAACGTGGTCTGTTGGTGATAAAATTGAAGCACACTGAAATTGAACATTAACTGAAATTCATCTTATCGTTTTTGAAATTGAACATTAACTTAAAATACAAAGAATTTGAATTAGTTAAAGTTGCCTTCTTAAATATATCATATCAGAATAGCTGTGCATAACTTGTTTCGTATCTTTAATGTATCATAAAACTGGGACTCAGCTTGGCCATCAGTCTACGTGCACTCCTCTTGCGTTTCTTTATTAGTTTGCGCTGTTTTTCCCATTGTTCATCGACTTTGATAGGAAACTGCTTCCTGTGCATTATGAACTGCAACGTTTCGCAATATGTGTAGAATGTTTGTCTTTTTACGTAAACAATTTTACCAGCTCCACGTAATTTCTTTCCTCCGATGTGGTTATCGGTCAGTTCGACAACAGTAAGGATGTCACCAATCTCGGCAAATATGTCATCTTTTTCAGCTATATGATTTATGATGATTATTCTGGTCCCAATATGTAGTTTAATTTCACGCTGTGGTAAGCCTTCAAATTGTTGTACATCTAAGAATTCAGCTAGAAATCCTACAGCAGGTAATCTGTGAGGATGTTTTAGCTTCAGTATATCTTCGCTAAAGTATGTTAGTTCCTTTTTTTTTCCGAGACCATCCCTTCTAAACATGATTTCCCAATCAAATATTGCATGTTCCCAACTATATATTAGATCCTCTATAGTTGGTGGCAGGTTTTGCTGGCAAGGAATTATATACACATTAAATATAATAGTAAAGTTAGTTTCAAACAAAGAAACACTTAGTTTCAATCAAACAAAGAAATTTATAAAATTTTATAATTGTATCATAAAATTAAAATTCACCATTCAAAGTAATTGAAATTAATATCATAAAACAGGTGCAAAGTACTACATATCTATGCATCTCCCGGCATCATTTTAAAGGTGTGTGGTAAGTGGAAGTGCAGTTTCAACCATATATGGAAACACCGCGTGGTAAAAAATTTGTGTCTTTGTAGATTCCCATGACCATGAATTTGCCTGGATTGGAGCCTTTGTTGCACTGTTTGATTAGCACATCAAAAAAAAATGTTCCTCCCAGAATCGAATCAAATTTCGACAATGCCTCATCAGATTTGTTTGCTTTCACCATATCATAGTGTTGTCGGACGTCGTAATTCATGAGAGTTTCTGCGACTCTTCCTTGGACAATGAATACAACATCGGATGTGTTATCCACCATTTTCAGATGCATCTTGTACCTACAGGTGTATTTTAAAATTTTAATATTCTAGTTATATGTTAATTATGCAGATTGTTATTGAGAAATAGCTATAGGCGTATCTATACATACACTGGTATTTCCAACGTAGTCGAAGTATTGCATTCAAAGCAGTATGCTCGATAAATCCTGGAATTGTTTGGTGTCTCCTTTTGTACAGTTTTACGATGGCATTCTCTGCAAGTCAGATAATACCAATTCTTGTCCTGGACTAAACCGAGTATTGTTTCCTTGCACATGAACGTTTTTCCCTGAGGTTTTGTAAGTTTACAATTGTTAAACATAGTAGAATTTGCATAGAATTAATAGAATAAGAGAATTATGTTATTAGATAAAATTGAAATAGCCTTATTAGTGTAATCTTTTATCATATTGTTAGTGTCCCATATAGATCTCATGTTTCGGATGTGATCGAAAAAATACAGATCAGCGAATCTTGGGAATTACTGTATGCCCTGGCATGTAAAAGTGTCTTTCATATATGTTCTGTGTAAGCCTTTGTGTCTGTTATATATAGTGTTCAAAGAACTCTCCTAAGGAAATCAGTATTTCCTCAGAATTTGAATTCTATCAACTTTCTGAGAAAGTAAATCAGTGTCCTAAAATATCTCAATTCTGTATTGGCTTTCCTTAATCCATCCTGACTCAATTTTTTTTTTTTTTTTTTAAATGAATATGATCAAAATTGTTCATTTTTTTTCTCGCTAATTTTGCATCCTTATGAAAGGGACTATCCAATCACAATTTTGGCGAGAGGAATAGATAATCAATTTGTGATGTATCTTCTAGAACTGCAGTACAATTCTTAGATAATCACATGCGTATATTAATTCTTATTTAATTTTAATGAAATAGTATTTTTTTCATGATTTTTTGTGCTTTTGGCGTTGCTGCTGCTGTATTGGACTCTCTCCAGCATGGTAATCTGTCATTTGATTGGTAAAATTTTAAGTGAATATTTCGCAACATTTGTGAACTTATTATGAATTTATGATTAGAAAATCAGAAGAGGTTTGGTAGGATGAATTTCCTTCCTTAAGACTGACATTGTTATTCGATGTCTTATCTTAATTCATGAAAGTTTGTCCTGTTTCGATTGTCAAAGGGGCAGTACGTGCATAATACCAAGAGGAAAACAACCCCACGATTGTTCAAATACCATATTAATGGTCTCACCTTTGGGAATGCCGCTAAGAATCAAACATCCATAATGGTGTTTTGATATCAGGGTTCCATAGTTGTATTAGAGATATAGTTTGAGATTTTCATAAGCCAGGTTTGAATTTATATTGGAATATGATAATGGAATGTTAGGGTATTATTATCAAAAAATAATATAATATGAATTGAACGTATCTAAGAACAATCTAATCTAATAATCTTAAAAATATCAAACGAATCATTACACGTCTATGTTATTATCATCCATCCCGAAACAGAATTTGTATATCTTTGAATTGTACTCTAATTGCCAGCTTCTTTCTTCAATTCTAAACACTATAAGATTTTGTTTGCAAGCTCGTATTCTTTCTTGATCCCAGATTCTATCTACGTTCACATGATATTCTTTACTCAGGTGTTCTTTGAAGTCCAACATTTTTTGCTTTTGATTTCTATTTACCTCTCGTTCATCCTGATAGATATGTTCTTCATATTCTTTTATGTAATCTTCAGGTCCGCGCCTCGGACAACGAACCCTTAATGTATGTTCTCTATATATTTGATCTGTTACCTGTTCTGCTAAGAATGAGATCATTTCTCTGTCTATTTCTTTGATTATTTTCTTCTTCAGAACAATATTTGGAAAAGAATAATGGTTCAATCTTTTAATGTTTTGAAGACGTTTCTTGAGTTCTTCTTCTGGATACTCTATTTGTTCCTCAAGCTCCTCCATCAAATAAGCTTCAACCATTCTACAGTCATAATTCACTTTTGAATTAGTTGACTCCTCTTCTATTGTATCTGTAGTCGCTGAATTGTATGCAGTGTCTCCCAACGCCACGAATTCACTAAACGTTATACCATCCCAGTCTTTTGGCAATTTTTGATACTTTGTAAACTTCTTCAGTTCGTGTTGTTGTGATTTCAAGTAGCTTTGCATAAACTTTTTCAACTTGTAATGATCTTTTATCCATTCTTTTTTATTTGATCCATATATTTGAATAGATTGTGTCTAAACATATACTCATTATTGTACTCTATCTGTTGATGCATTATAAAATCTCTCATTTCCTTATGGTCATCGAAATCTGTAGGTTCTCTATAGGCTACCCAGGGAATCTCTGTGCATGTTCTTTTTTGTTCTTCCATTTTCTTAAGACGGGATTTCCTATCAAAATTTAATATATATAAGATGACGTTATATATAATTGAAATGGTACTATGAAATTATAATTGTTAATATATTTATGTTTACCTTTCTTTCATATCTTGGACTTGCTGTACGTCTAGATCCACGTATACTCTGGTTGCCTTTGATGAGCTAAGTTCGTACTTCCTTTTTTTTTTTTTTAAATCCAGTATTAGAATCAAAGTTGCATATGCCCATTCTATAATGAAATTGAATAATATGAATCTTACCATTGAATTTTTCCACATGTAGGCCAAGTATTATCAGTATAATTTGATCTTCTTTAGATATGTTGTCCATGTTGTTGATTTCGGTAGCTTGGTTTTCCGACAGTGTAATTTTTATACGCATGCCTCTCTTATTTTCCATAATGATATCAATCTTCATAAATCTTTTGTGCACTATGTTGACTAAATGCCCAATAATGTCTACATAAACATGGTGTCATAATGTTAGTTCAAAATTGGTTGTTAAGTTGATGGGTGGTTTTGAGGTCCGTAACATTTATAGATACTTGTGCAATGTGTTTTGTCCCCGCATCTCTCATGTAGTTCTTCAAATTACGTTAGTCTGAAGTTGTACTTTGGGATAACTGCAAGACATTCGTCTTCTTTTTCCACTTGTATTTGTGTGAGTGTATTGAAAGAAAGCTTTTGATCCTTAGTCAAGGGCCTGTATCGGAGATTGTATTTTACGATCCCACAGTGTTTTAATGACACTATATTCTGTTCTTTCAGCTTATCCATATGCTTTATATATTGATTCGGTGTGATCGCACAATGGATTTGGTCTCCCCGTTATCATTCATGTATTTTTATTATTATGCATATTTTGTTTCAATGCGGGTTATCATAATACTAAACGCGGTATTCATCTTACTGTTTGGTCGATGAGGATCATGTTATAGCTTGTACATGCTCCCGTCCGTGGATTCTTGATCTCCCAGGTACGTAGTATTCGCAGCTTGATTCTCTGATCCATGAATTCCTCTTCAAAGCTTGATGACATACTAATCTGTGAAATCCTTTCGAAGAATTGTTTTGTGTTACATGTTTTGCCTAGACATCAGAAGATGACAGTAATTAATTAGCTTGCAATCAGTAAATTTTTTAAAAAAACTGCTTGAAACAACATGCTTCTGCTAGTTTTTATCACCATCTCCATCTGCTGAAACAACATTTTTTTGGAGTGTGAAATTTGTTTCTTACACTTTGTGTTTCTTTTCCGCTTTTTCCCAATTTCTTTGGATTGCAATCCCGATGCTTCCCAGCTGTCAGCCGTATCATCATCTGCTATGTCAGACATATTATGAATTATTAATTCTAACAGTAAGATAATAATTTGAATATGGAAATCTACCAAACTGTGTGTTTACCTCCACGGCCTAGGTAATTCAAGCGTGTATCACATCCATCCCTATTGTATCCTGATTCAAAGACTTAGAACAATAAATATTATTTTTATTTTTTCCCCTCATGTAAACATTAAATTTTTGAATGTTAACAACTTATTTTCGGTACAATTAGTCTCGTTTGATGCAATGGCATGACTGATTCTTTGTTTTTGTTCATCGCAACTCACATGAATGAGTTTTGAGATTGGGAGTGTATTTTTTTTTTGTCTCCATAGCTTATTGTTTTGCTTTGTTGGACCTAGGAATTGTATTTTCTTCTGCAGTATAACAGGATTTATATAGTAGTTATTTGCAGAATTGAATTTCCTTATTAAGGTTTGTATATAGTTTGTATATCAATCTGTCTTGGAAAAGGATATATAAGCGATCGTAGAGTATAAGTGATTGTAGAGGATAAGGATACATAGGTAATCCTAGTGTGGTACGCATAAACATAAGATACCATTCTTTCTTGCGTATCTTGGTCCAAGATTAGTACCCTAAATATTAAGAAGGGTGCTCATGGGGAATTCTTTGTGGTTTCTTTTAGGTTTATTAGCTTTTGCTGGCGTTGGAATTTTTTTTTGGGATCTCACAAATCGTTTCAATTCTGTAGTAGTTATTGCTATTTACTGCAGGAAATTTTTAACAGATTGGTTATTAATAAAATGTTTCCGGGGATTGGTGGCATGAAGCTTGCATAGAGAATTTTCAGTCGACAGCGATATGACGCCTTATTTTTTAAATTCTCGGTAGCTTTCTTGTGATAGGATTTTCGGTCATTCTAGCATTCTCTTAATTGTTTTCAGCATGTCTCACTTTTGGGATGCATTAAAAAATACTTATATTAACTGATGTTGTGAAGTAAAAAAATACAATAGAATAAATAAACTGAACCCTGATTTTTTAAAATAAAGGTAATTCTGTCAGGCTGATGTGCATTGGTACAGAATTCTGCGTTATGATAGTCCATCTATGAATCATTATGAATGATCTGTTCATCTATGATCTCATTGGTATCACTGACTTGTTCATGATAGTCATTTAACTCGTGACTGAATTTATATGTCTTTGAATTGCTTGTGACTTCCCATTTTCTTTGTTCGGCTTTATATAGGATGAGATCTTCTTTGCATTTTTTTATCCTCTCTGGATTCCAAATTTTAGATATGTTTACATTGTAAAACACTTGCATCTTATTTGTAAAACTCAACATCTCACATTGCTGGTGGTATTGTAGTCTTCTTTGGCTATCGTTGTATTCTCTCTCAAATTCTAGTATTTTCTCCTCATATCCATTGTATTAGAAAAGATTTCTATTTTTATGCTCTCTGTATATCTCTTCCGACACTTGACTTCCTATTAATGAGATTACTTCGGTGTATATTTCTCTTAGTATTATTTTCTTCAAAATATTAATCGGAAAACAGAAATTGTCGACTCTTTTAATTCCGTTGAGTTGTTTCTTTAGTTCTTTTGCGGTAGGTCTGATCGGTTGTCAGCCGACGCAAATATAATTTCACTTTCTTGCTCAACTAAAATAAATGTAGTAGTGATAAGAAAGAGTTCGTATCCACAGAGAGGCTTTCGTTGTCAAATGTTTCGGTTTCCTAAAAGTAACAAGGGGGGATTTTTCTGGTTTTTAATAAAGTAAATAAAATAAAAGCAATTAAATAAATAAATCAAGTAGAAAATATATTGGTTAAGAATTCATCTTCATTCACAAACATGCTTTCTATACAATAACTAGAATTGATATTTAATCTCTATTTTATCAATGGCCCTAGAATACCTTGATCGCAAGAATATCCCACTAATCTCCTCTTGTCATCAACAAGCACATTAAAAGATGCGAGTATGAGTTCTATCTAAAAGAACAACCTAACGTGTAAAAGCACTAATCAGGTTTAATTCCCTAGATGCATTAAGTTCTATGAAATCAGGCCAATCAAAGCAATCGAACGTGTAAAAGCACTAATCCGATTTAACAAAGGTTATGGTTCACATATGGTTACTAGGATATATCTCTACAAGCAATAACCAAATTTGTGCTACATGCAATCAGAAATTATCACTTTTGCGTATAAAAACCCTAATCTAGCAAAAGATATGCATGTGAGTTCTACCAATTTGCAACTTGACAAAACTAACATTCAATCATGCAACAATATTAATGGTGAATCATAAACGATAATATGAGACAAAACTAATTTATTGAACAAGAAACATGTTATGTGAAATCAAATCAATCCATCACCAATAATAAAATTAGCTCATGCTCATGGAGTTCATAACAAGGATAAAAAGTTCTATCATGTTTCTAAAACCCTAGGCAAAAAGTAGAAGTTCTCCCTAATGGAGATATCCCTAGGTTTAGAAAAGAGTTTTCTATTTATATGATTTTCTCCCCATAAGGATACTTTCCCAAAATTAGGTTAAGTCTTATCAAACCCGTCTCCAAGTCGTCCACCAAGCCCGTGAGTGAAAATAAATCTCTGGAAATTTTGGGTCCAAAAGCCATCGCCGGAATGATGACGCCATCACCGGAATCCGGTCGCCGGAAAACTTTCTCCGATCACTTGAACCATTGGAAACTGTCACCAGGAAATTCTACACTTCCAGTAGCTCAACTTTGATTTTTTGCATTTCAAACATTTGCATAACCCATCTAAATCCAATTTTCTATCCCTTGCGAAAACGCACCCAAAAGCGCGATGCGTAGCTCATATGTCCGGCGGCCAACTCTTGAATCCAACACATACCCCCTTCGCGATTCACTGAAACATTACAATCCCAACTTCCGGTTCAGAAATCCGACAACCGGAACTAGTTCCACCGGCGCGCCATTCTTGCTCTCTTTCGCGCAATTTCTGCAGCATTGGTTTCAGGCAATGCTACTGCCATACTCCCTTGCAGCACCATGACCTGCTTCCAGCTTCGTCACATGCCAGAATTTCCCTATCTCAGGCCACCGTGTTAATTCCAGCTATCTCCAAGCCACCTGTGTAAGTCACCTGCAATCCCCTTGAACTTTCTGCAGCTTCATAACCATCAGCTGCTCCTGCTCTTCCACCTTCTGCAATTACAATATAGTTCAACCTCCACCAACGCCTGCACTGCTTCCAAGTTCACACCCTGTAATCTGCAGGGTTTTCGCCACCAGTTCAGCTTCAGTTCAGTTGTAGTATTCAACTCAATTTCATTGCGCCATCACCTGCAATTCACAAATGCAACACACAGCCTGGCCATTTGCACACAGCTCACTCAAACAACATCTGCACCACTGTTTCCCTGTAATATCCAGCTCCACAGCTCAGTTTAAGCTCTAAATCTGAGTCATACCTCCTAACTCAGGTACCAGCTCTTGGTCGCAGCTGCAATTTCTCAGCATCTCCACTTCGAGTTATCGAATCCACCTGCAATTCATTCAGCAGCAACCATGGCAGCTTAGATACCACCTAGTCCATCCGCATCACTCGCACTACAGTTCATCTCAAACCATTCGCGCCTAAGCATGTATCCCAGCTAACAACACAGCTTCCAACCCATTCCTGCATTTCCATGTAATCTCAGTGGAGACTTGGCCTTCGAAACCAACACCATCTTCATAGTCTCGCCAGAACTCGATAACCTCCAGAACCTACTCTTGCAACCGCTGCAATTCACACCTGCAATTCCAGCTTTCATTCATTGCCAACCTAACATCACTAGCCTGTAGCTCCATCTCAACTGCAGCTCCTGCAACAGCTGCCACTGCCATTCACCAACTATCTTCAAATGCCTCAACAGATTACTACACATATCTTCTCCATGTCCCATTAAATCACCACCAACAATGCCACCATCAGAACCAAGCCACTGCCCTTCTTTTCCTGCTTATTGGCAACACCACGTGCTACTGCACCATGAACCTGCCATTCCAGTACCACATTGATTAACACTCTTCTCAGCAAACTCACTCATCTGCTGCCATCTTGAAAATCAATCCACCCCAAAACCAACATCTCATTCTGTAGCTTACCAACATCACCAATTTCAATATAACCAAACCCCCTTCCTGCTGCTTCAAACTCCAGCTACAATCCTGCAATCCATTCATTCAGTTCAACCATCTTCTTGCTGTTTTCCCTGTAACTCCGTAGCAGCACATTCTATAGCTTAAACATCGTCACTGAGACAAACACTCCACGTATCCAAACCAGACTACGAGCTGCAGTCTACCATTAATTTCATCTCTCTTGCTGCCCATTCGAAATTCACCTCTGAATCTTACATCAAACAGCTGCTCCTCTTCGAGAAAGACGAACCCAACTTCCATTTCGATCTTGATTTCAGACGCACAGCTGCTGTCTGATTTCGTTTCTCAATTTCTGTTTCAGGGACATGGATGAATGAGAGGAAATGATTGATAGAAGATTCCTCTCCTCGATCTAGGGTTGGGGTTGAATGAGTACACCCCAGGATATTTGCACCCACTCGTGAATGATAAGGGGTACCTTGAATGGCAGCCCCTTAACCACCGTTGGTCTCTTTTTAGCACTTCCAAAACAGAGTTGCCCCTTAACTCTGGCTCGGCTCCCGATAGTGTCGCCAATGAAATGACCTTTTTGCCCTTTCAGCTCCAAATGGCTAATTATCCTTCTTTCGCATCAAATGACTCCATTGCACCTAGTAAACTCAAAATCAAACATAAGAGACATAATTCACACGAAAAATAGCAAAGAAATCATAAATACTAGATATTAAATTAGGTGTTTTAGACACCTATCAAGGTCCTACAACATATCCCGGGTCTTCTTTGAAAGTTTCTTGCAGTAAATATGACTCGAGCATTTTACCGTCGCGTGTCAATGGACAGGGTTCTGACTTTTTAACTGCATTATGTGTTTCTTCATTGCTATCCAGTTCTAGAAATCGATTAAAGGTGATGCCGTCGTTCAGGTCCTTGTCTAATTTCTGGTATTCTATGAACTTTTGTAGTTCGTGTTCCTGTCTTTTCTTGTCGCTGCGGATAGTTGGGATCCCCTGGTAATGGGTTTTGATCCATTCTTTTTTAGAATCATAAAACTGAATTGGATTGTAATGTTTATGTTCATAGCAGTGACGCTGGTAATCCAAAAATATTCTCAATTCCTCTTTGTAATCGGAATCCTTTAGGAATCTAAACATCCTGGGGCGCCGTTTGTATGGTTTCTTATACTTTGCTGTGTCTGATACTGGTTGCTTGATAGCGATCTGGTCTCCATCTGTCGTGAGGTTTAGATTTGAGGCCTCAACCATCTTTCCGTTGATAGCTTTTTTTTCTCTTTCGATTGTTTTCTAAATCCATCTTTTTTATAAATAGCTGGTTCTCATGGGTTGAGATGGTCAGTGTAATGCATAAGAATTCTGCTTGTCTGCAAACATATGTATAAAAAACTATAAAATCAGATGATTCTATAGGAACATATGAAGAAAAATAAGAGGAAAAACTATGATAAACTTAGATACGCCTTGTCCTGCAAAAGTGTTTTTTGATACATGTTGTGTGTAGGCGATCGTGTTTTATATATAGTTTTCAAAGAACCCTCTTTAGTAAATCAGTGTCCTAAAATAACTCAATTCTGTATTAGCATGCCTATATACAGTCTGACTCTCTTTATTTAACTACTTAAAATAATACACACCTAAAATTAATCTTCCTGGTCATCGAAATCCTAGAGTGGTGTACTAAGTGCCGAGGGGACCCGTTTGTATGGTTTCTTATATTTTGTTGTGCCTGGTACTGGCTGCTTGATAGCGATCTGGTCTTCATTTGTCATGAGGTTTAGACGTAATGACCGAAGTATGTTGTATGACCGGTCCCAAGTGTTTTGTTTCCCTTTTGTTTGTTTTTTAACAGCATCAATGCATAAAAAATACTGTCCGATGCAAAAGCAAGTCATTGTACGTAGTATGTCTGGTATTTCTTTTATAGATTCTCGAACGAACCATTAAGCCTTTTCTTTTCGTGTTAGTCCACCGAAAATATAAGAGTATTCGGATTAAATTGAACAATCTTCTTTGCTTAAATTGAACTACATTATTTATAGAAATTTAAAAACAATGCAGAGATGTAATTTAGTGTATATATCAATATAAACTAATGGTGACTGACATGGACTTGAATTTGAATTACAAAGAGATCTAAACATTGTAATCCACTGATTAAATTGAAACTATTTTCAACATATTTAATCTTGTATGCCCCTCTATGTGGACTATATGTCGTTTCTGGCCATTGGCAGAATCCCAGCATCAATAATTTTTATCGGAAATTGTGTTCGTTGTATTGCAAAAGACTTGCAGTGTGCCTGGAATATTTCCCTTATGATGTCAACAACTTGACCAATATTTTCACCTTCTATTACATGTGCTTTAATATATCTTTCCCTCAATTTTTCCACTGAAAGCAAAGTGCCCGTTCTGAGAAGTAGTCGTTCTTCTATGTATGGTGCCAACGTTACAT
Source organism: Papaver bracteatum (assembly GCA_023529315.1). Classification (NCBI taxonomy): domain Eukaryota; kingdom Viridiplantae; phylum Streptophyta; class Magnoliopsida; order Ranunculales; family Papaveraceae; genus Papaver; species Papaver bracteatum. The sequence goes on from JAJJWX010000075.1 coordinate 318,283, forward strand.
ATACCTCTTTAATTACCATTATCGTTGATCCAATATTCAATGTTATAACGCATTCCGGTATACAATCATTTTTTTGCTTATCGAGCAACTCGACTATCTTATCTGGAAATTGACTTTGGGGAATTACAAAAGGTAGCTTTAGTTTAATTATATCTTCACCGTAAAATTTGTATTTCTTAGATTTAATGTCTGCACCCGTCACATTGTATGTTTTATTATCGCTCATAGCTGGTTCCTGTGCATTACATACATAGTGTAGAAATAATCATCAGTGAATAACAAAGGATGTATAAGTATTAGTGAATATATATTTAAATTATATATGAAAATTCGCGAGTACCTGAATGTAATCAAATTCTTGGTCTGATTTTTCTTTCATCCTAAAAGCATATTCATATGTCTTAGATTTGAATCTGACAATCCATAAACTCTCTTCGGTGGTTTTTCTGAATTTCCATTGTGCTATCCTTTGTTGGTCCCATATCTTGTCTATGTTTTCTCTATATCTCAGGCCTACTTTTTTCTTGAATCGTTCTAGACTCTGTACTTATTTTGTATTGAATTTCTCCATCTTTTTGTGAATCCATTCCCTGTGTGCTTGTCTATTTTTTTTCTGGTCCTTTGAATGGAAATATTAGCATGCTTTTATATTCCAGTAGTTCTGATTTTTGTAGTTCGTCATCTAGGAAGTTCATCATCTCCCTGTTGATTCTGCGCATTATTTCTTTTTGCAGCACTTTTGTTTCGAAACAGTAATTTTTTATTTTTCCAGTGTTGTAGAGTTCTATCTTTAGCTGTTTTTCATCACACCCGTCTTCATCGTTTTTGAATGGGTCTATTTCGGTGAAAAATTCCATGTACGTGTACCTGTTGTGATTAAAACATACATAACTACTTATTCTTAAAACATAAACTATTTCTGTAATGTATGAAATCAAATCAAATGGTTAAGATGTTGGTACCTTTCTGCTTGTTTGAAATCCTGTTTTTTGGGCAAAGTAAATATACACTTTCGCTATGATTCTGAAGTACTCTTATACAGGAGGTAGTCTTATATAAGAGCTGATAAACTTATATTAAGAATCCTAGTTGTATTTGTATTATGGAATTTTAAATGTCTAGGAATCACAGTTTTGTTTCTTTATATAGTTTTTGAATACTTGGTTTGCAAGGAAAACAGTTATTAAGAAACCGATTTATGGAGGGTCGAGTAAGAAAGTGCATTAAACCAAAACACATTTAATGATAGAGCTAATGATTATTAATGTGCACTAAACCAAAACAGATTAACGTTTGAAGCAAGCGGTTTGAGGTAATCATGTAAAATTATCTAATGTTTGCACCCTAATACAAATCAGTCAAATCAAAAAGAGTTATATCTCATTGTTCTGTTTTGATGGCAGGTTAAAGAATCAATTGTGTGTCACTTCCTTCCTGGGCATCAATCAATCAAAAACGTTAATCGAACTAAGTAAAATAAACGTTAATCGAACTAATAATCCTAAGATATATACATGATCACATTTCCTACCCCTAGCTTCCATTATTGTTATCACTGCTGCTAAATCCTAACGTGGGTCAGCTGATTTTGTTACGTGAAGTCATTTACCTCTAATGGAACCAATAACTATGTCGATAGGTTATCCAAGCTATAAAATTTATAAAAAAGAAATGTTACATGATACTAACTTTAACGCAGCTGGTCGATAACATGTTCTTCCAAGTAGGATGAATTTCCTTGAGCTGATTTTTTCTTTTCAAAGACTGAAGGATGTGCGATTCTTAATTGAATTTATTTTATGGATAATACTTATAGATGGAACTCGTCTGTTTATTTAGGAAATGTTTTCTTTGTCAGTAGCTTTTGTACTGTAAAAAAAATAAAGGTGAAAATTGTAAAACTGGTACTGTAATAGACGTGCATGTGGGCAGTAACAATGAGTTAGATATGGCTGAAGAGATAAGGATGGTAATTTACGATGTGGTATATTTCAATCCTATGTTTTTTACAGATCCCATATTCCCATTGCTACTTGCTTGGTCGTAGAAACATGCTCAATCCTATGTAATCCTATGCTTATTACAGTAAAATATCATCGAGATTTTGAGTAAGTTGAATGTCTAGTCCAGTTTGGGTATGACAATATGAGGCCGCTCATATATGAATGAAACAGTTTGGGTATGCCAGTTTTGTGTGTTGCTTATGCTCTCGTATTAAAAAATAAATAATAAAAAATTGCTAGGACAATGTAAGATGATCAAATATGTATTGCATCAAGCTATGTTGGTAATATAATGTAATAATTGATTGACGTAAAATTTAAATATGTTTTTGATCTTGTTTTCATGATCTTTCTTTAAGGTATTGGAAATTGTATCCGATGAATTACGCTCTTCAATCCTTGCATGTTTAGTATTACAACTCGGAATGTGAATCTTGGTATCAATATTGTCCTTTTAGATTGATCTCCACCTAGAATATCAGCTTCAATCAGTTTTTCTGTTAATCTTGTGATTAAAAGAGGTTGGGTAGGATGAATTTCCTTGTATATTCTTCTATTTACAACTATCACCATTCCCACCTTGAGTCTGACAATATGATCGGGTACTTCGTGCAACTCTAAGTTGTTTAAAAATTCTTGACGGTAATCAGAATGGCCTTAGACAACTCTGTCACTGCTTAGGTATGCATGCTCTTGGTATTCGTTGTTGGTTTCCATAGAGATCGGTTACTTTAGGACAGGGTATTAACTGTTGTATTTTTTCTTATATATAGACATAGGTCATTGACATGTTTCTCTTAATAGAATTCTAGATTTTTGTAGAATTTGTGTTTATTTTTGGAAAATACTTTATAATGTGTATCCTAGTGGGAAAGCTACTCATTGTCCTATAATAACTCATTTTTGTTTAGGAAACTAAATTTTGTTAGTTTTATCACCGATTAATTTCGGGTTATGTTTGTAGTTTGTATTTCGATTCTTCTGTTTGACCTTATACGTGCTTTGGGTTCTATATGATATTGAGCTTCTTTATATTCTCCCCTTTCGTGTATCATATACTTGGCTAACAATATATTAGCTGGACCGAATCCTTCCTATATGAGAACGGGGTATAGTGTTGTTATACTTCTAGAAATATTCATATGCAATTAATGTATACCCAAGTAACAAAAAATCCAGAATGAGTTTTGAATTTGATTTGTCCATATAGGTTTCGTTTCATGAGTTCAACCAATTTTGGTACTATTAGATATATAAGAGTATAGTATAGTTTTAGTACATACGTAAGTCTTATGAATGCTATCAATGCATGCCCAATTATCAATTTAGCTTGTGATTCAAGAGCATTCATGTAAAAAATGTATGCATATAAGAAACAATACCCTTAAAAGTTAAAAAAATCTAACATGTGGTTCAAGAGAAATCTCCTTTTGTGGATCGTTTGTCCGAAATTTTTAAAAAAAAAAAAAGAAAAAAAAAGAAGAAGCTGAAAACTAATAAATGGACTCTAATATATTGTTGGGTATGTCTGGGTCTTACGATGGACTGCCAGTACTGAAGGTCAATCACGATTCATCAACCTTAGCTCTGAATGATTATTTCGATGTTTTGAAATACATATGCATTTTTTGCATTATTTGGAGTATGAAAGCAAGGTTATCTTCCAAAACTTTCCTGAATTCTTCAGCTGGTTTTGTATGTTGTTCCACTACTTTGTCTATGTATACTTGTGTTGCTTCGGTTGAGATTAGGCAATGTATCCCTGTGCAATAATATTGTAGAGTATTTGTTAAACAAACGATAAAACAAATGAACCTGGTATTCATACAATGATCTGGAGATATGATTTTTATGATTGGGTTACCTTGCATTTCAATAACCATTACTGACGTACAGATTACGATGTCATCCACTTTTGCATTGATGAGGAACTGGTCATCCAATTGATAAAGCGAATAATTTCGTAGGATCACTGTAGTTTTGTTGCCCTTTTCATCCTGTATCACCATTTCTTTGCACCAGTCCTGGCAATCGCAAAATTTATTTTGTTTTGAAACGAATTTTCCCCTCACATCTGCAATACCCAATCCAGATTGTCCGTTGTTAGTATAATAAATAGAAAGGTAAGACAATCATAAAAAGATTATGGCTGTAGAGATCTAACAGATCACACCAAAAATCAGTTAGTCGGGTATTAACAAAGACTTTTATAAAAAGCAATACGTGTAGAATGTTTATTAGTTTAATATTACCTGCCGTTCTTTTGTCGCTTTGGATCCCTGTCCTAATGAGATCGTGTATTTGTGTATACATGAACTTAAATAGCGGGTATTTAAAATCAAAATCTATGAAGCTTTTTACAGAGGTTGATTCTGTGAAGTGCAGATGCATGTCTCCTTGTATTGGTCTATAGGATACGTTTTGTTTGCGAACTTCGAAGTTTCTTATAGATATGGTGTTATGTTGTTGTAGTCGTTCTCCGTGGTTGTGATATCGTGGTATGATACGCATGGATTTGATTTCCCTGCGTTTTGAATTTTCAAAAATTCGTGATTCATACTAATTTGTAATATATGTAATTAAAAGTTAAATTTAGATTTGTTTTTTTTGAATGTCTTTTACGCTTTTACTTACGCTTGCATCAATGAGTATCATATTCTGCGCTCTCACCAATGATTTTGTTTCATTAAACGTACACCATAGATTTATGATTCTAACTCTGATTTCATGTGTGTAGACTCCTTCCTTCAGGGATGCTATATAGTATGGATCGGCACAGGTCATATTGGTATTAGATTTTTCCTTGTTTTGGTTCGCCTCACCTTCAGTTCCTGTTTGCGCAGCGATTTAAACATATTAGTCTAATTTTTTTATTGGATAAAACGAATGTATGATTGTCATATAGATTTTTTTTGTCACTTACCATCACCACTGTCATCCATTCGCTTTCTTTGGACATCCATTGAAGTTATGCTATTGTGCTTCCAGAGCTTGCAAAGCAAAAATTTATACGTTGTTTATAATTGTGGATGGATGTGCATCTCAATGTTTTTTATATAGTTTGTGATTTTCCTATTCCAAGTGTTCTTCTAACTCTTACCAAATCTAACCACTACGATGTACTATCTTAGGATTGTATTTGGTCTTGGAAATCGGTTTGTTTTAGGAAACAATAATCTTTTTTTTCCTTGTTTAGGAAATCAGAGTATGGATTTGGCCACGCGTCATGGTAAATATTCTGGGTTTTAGTTAGAGTTCTTTAGTAAGTTCAGCAATAAACGATCAAACTGGTACATAATAATCCATATTAGTGGCGATCTATATGGGAAATATTCATTTTTTATTCCTAACACAATTAATGTTGCGTAGTTATGAATTCAAGCAGTCTTATCATTAGGAAGATAGAAGTTAAAACTGTATAAAAACTGATACAATATTAGGGGAAGATAAGCCATACCCTGAATTAGTTATTCAAACGTGTTGTTGCTTGTCTAAAGTGTATTTCTGCTGCTGTTAGGATTACCTTTGGTTGCTGTTTGTTCAGCCCTGAAGTTAAGCACATCAAATTCTTCTTGTAGAGACACTGAGACAAAATTTCAAAACCCATACATGTAAGCTTACAAATTAAAAATTCACATGCAATCAAGAACCCTTACATGTTAGTGTTACCTTTAGTTGTTGTTTGTTAAGCCTTGAAGTTAAGTGCATCCACTTTTTCCTGTAGAGACGCTGAGACACAATTTTGAAAAGGCAAACATGTAGCATTAGCACATAAAAAGCATCCACATCAAACTAATTGGTTCTAATTGCTGGATATTACTTCAACATGATGTCACCAAGGCAGGGTCGACCTTCATATTCTTATTACACCAGGAAAAGTACACACATACATGTAGCTCAAGGTGATCCAGTCTTGAAATAATAGAGGTTGCTGGCGGTGAAAAAGATTTCTGATTTTTTCATGCTCCCTTTCACTCACTTTCTTAACTCCAATTAGAAATTCATAATCCAGTGATATTTCGGAACCCAGACTGACAACACAAACAAAAGAAGACTCTGAATTTTAAAGAGGGTCTGAACTCTAAAGTTTGAGAGTATCCTCTTCAATTATGCACAAATAGAAGTCAAAAGAACAATGTAAAAATAGACGATGAGAAACATGCAATCATTAAATTGAGTTAACAATATGATCAACACGATTCAGTTTTGTCTGATCAACTTCGTTAATTTATTCAATGGAACCTGGACGGTGTTGTAACATTTTGGATACTCTTCAATGCTTTTAAATTCAGGGTTTTAGTTAGGCTTCTTAAGCTCAGTAAGAAACGATCCAAGTGGTACATCCATATGAGTAGCGACCCATATGGTAAATATTCATGGTGTTATTCCCAACACAACTAATATTGCAGTTTATGTCTATGTTATCAATATATCTAAGAATAATGTAATCCATTCCTTGTCAAGAAAAAAAAAAGTAATCTACTAATCTTAAAATTATAAAACGAATCATTACATGTCCATGTTATTATCATCTAACCCGAAACTGAATTTATATATTTTTGAATTGTGCTCGAATTGCCATCTTCTTTCTTCTGTTCTATAAATTATAAGATTTTGTTTGCAAGCTCGGATTCTTTCTTGATCCCAGATTCTATCCACGTTTACCTGATATTCTTTACTTAGGTGTTCTTTGTACCGTAACAATTTTTGTTCTTGATCTCTTTTTACTTCTCGTTCATCCCGATAGATATATTCTTCATATTTTTTTATGTAATATTCGGGTCCAAACTTTGGACATTGGTTTCTTAATTCATGTTCTCTATATATTTGATATGTTACTTGTTCCGCTATGAATGAGATAATTTCTCTGTTTATTTTTTTGATTATTTTCTTCTGTAAAACAATATCCGGAAGACGATTTTTGAGTTCTTCTTCTTGATACTCCATTTTTTCTTCAAATTCCTCATCCACTAAATAAGCTTCAACCACTTTAGAGTCATAATTCAGTTTTGAGTTTTCTGAATTCTTTTTTACTGTATCTCCATTGTCTTCCAGAGCCATGAATTCATTAAACGTTATACCATTCCAGTCTTTGGGTAATTTTTGATACTCTATAAACTTCTTCAGTTTGTGTTGTTGTGTTTTCTTGTAGCTATCCATATACGTTGTAAACTTGTAGTGATCCTTGATCCATTCCTTTTTGTAAGATCCATAAATTTGAATAGGATTGTGCATGAAGAAATGCTTATCATTGTATTCAGTCTCTTGCATCATTATAAAGGAACTCTTTTCCTTATGGTCATCAGAATCTATAGGTTCTCTATAGGTTTTCCAAGGAATCCTTTTGTATATTTTCTTTTGATTCTCCATGGAAAGATTTGAAACCATATCATTTGCGAATACCTGGAAAGCATTGAATTAGCTTGATATTTATTTTATTTTTTGGTTAATTTCTAAGAAAATTGTTACCTTCGTTAATGTCATTGCGGTGTAGTTTGATTCCATGGCATAATTTAGAGGATATATATTGTGTGCTGTGAAATTTCTGTAGTTGAAAGAATCTGGGTTTAGATGCACTTCGAATACGAACGTTACTGGTATTGCATTCCATATTTCTGCCACATTTTCTGCCTTGTTTTCCTGTCATGCAAGATCAAAATCTTAGTTATATATGTTTACTGTAATTATAAATCACGGCATTATTTAATTCAAGTATTGAAGTATACCTTAACGTTCATATTGCTAATTTGCATTAATTTGGATATCTTCACATTATTTAGGAGTGTTTCTGCTGCATGACCTAGAGCAATTACTATAGCTGTGTCCCTGTTGTCTTCAAAAATCAGTTCTATTCTGTACGTTGGTACGGCTTGTGTTACCTTTTCTTTGCAATGTATGCACCATGGGATTCTCTTAGGCCAAGCATGCTTCTTGTTGCATTT